>QGSO01000167.1:704267-995076 GCA_011037825.1 Carya cathayensis | reverse complement strand
AAATAAGGAATTTCTTCCCTGATGATCGAGTGAAAGGAAAAGAAAAAGTTCATCCAACAGAAGTGAAAGGAATGATCCACAATACTTTTGCAAAGGAATCTATGGAAAATAATGAAGTACTGGGAATGAACGGTATCAATGAACCAGTGAAAATTGGCCTGAGAAGCTGCATGAGGATGAAGATGGGAGACCTGTTCACAATGACACGTAGAGGCACATCAACAAAGGAGACAAAACAGTCAGAGGTATTTAAGAACATTGATTCTGGTTATTTAAATTATTCGGCTGAGGAAGAAAATATCCTGATCAACTCTCTAATCTCGACCACCCATTCTAACAAACCAAATATGACGGCAGTTACCAAGCCTCAAGCCATTAAAGCCAACTCACATCCTTTTAATTCCATCTTATCACCTTACAATATCCAACCAACGGAATCAAAAGATCAGAGTGACCAAACAATTGGTAAGGGGCCTGAAGATCAAAGTCTTTTTCATCAAATATTAGCCCAATTCGAAAACCTACAAAGTCCAACGAACTTAAACCTAAAAAATCACTCACTCTCAATACTGGTCAGCCCATCCTGTAAATCAATACTGTCCCTAAGGCTTAACCAGACAGGTCCACCAATTAATGCAAACCCAGCCCAGTTTCAGAATCTTCAAAGCCCAACGACCAATCAGAATTTAACAAACCCACATCTGAATACTTATCCCTTCCACCCAAGCTTAAACCGAGACATCCCCTCTGTTAATATCCTCTCCTAAAACCGAAATCCAACACCAGAAAACCATATGGCATTTTTGGCTGCACCTGGGACTGGATCGGAGATGATTCATGAGGCATTTGAAGGGAAAATGAACCGAGAAGGGAAGGAAAAGGCAAATGAAGAAAATGTACTGATAGCAAGTCTCTTCAAATCCCATAAACATAAGCAGAATGAGCAACCCAGCAAGAACTCTAAAAAGTCAAGGTTTTCCCCATACCCAATACATGCAACTTTCTCTGGTAATGAATCCAAAACTCAACTCTTCAATTCACTCACAATAGCTGATGCGGCTGAAGTGGCAGGGCCTATGCTGCCACAAAGACAGAAATGAGAATATTGGCATGGAATTGTCGGGGTCTTGCCCGAACCCGTGCAATTTGGAATCTTAGGGCAGCAATCAAGTCCTATAAACCTGATTTAGTCTTCTTATCAGAGACTATTTTGAGCACTGTAAATATTTCATCTTTTGTAAATAGACTAGGTTATAATATGTATGTAAATGCATCCCCAAGTGGAAAATGGGGTGGTCTTTTGGTTTTGTGGATAACTGAACTTGATGTAGAACCGGTTTTTGTGCATTGTAATATAATTTCTCTGTTTGTGTACTCGGCTCCCACACACAATCCATGGCTTCTTAATCTAATATACTGCCCTGCTCACAATGAAAAAAAAATGTAAATTTTGGGATTGGTTAAATGACATAGTGGACAACTTTAGAGGTCCTAAATTAGATATTTGTGATTTTAACTCAATTCTCAGCCAAGAGGAAAAGTATGGTGGTGGACCTTTTGCTTGCTCCTCTAACACAAGAGGACTTAGAGAATACATGAATAGAAATGGGATGATTGATTTAGGTTACCATGGGCCTAAATACACTTGGAGTAATAATAGAGGTGAGAATGGTCATATAAGAGAAATCCTGGATAGGGGGATTGCTAATACTCAGTGGTTAGATTTATTTCCCAATGCAACCATCAAACATTTGCCCATAAATGCCTCGGATCATGCTCATATTCTTTTGGATACTTTGGGAAACAATCTTCATAAATCAACCTTTAAATTCGAGGAATTTTGGTCACGAGATCATACTAGTCATATGGTTATCAGAAAAGCTTGGAACACTTTCATAAATGGCACCCCCAGCTTCATTTTCACAAAAAAACTGAAATTGGTCCAAAAAGCACTAGCTAACTGGAATAGACATCACTTTGGCCACATCCAATCTTCAATAAAAGAGGCCACAGTAACCCTCTCAAACATTCAAGAAAAAGACCCAAACCCTCACAATAGAATGGTGGAAGACAACGTAAAGGCCAAACTGAATGAGCTTTTAAAAAGAGAAGAAATCCTTTGGAAGCAAAAATCAAGACAATACTGGCTGACTACAACAGACCTGAATACCAAATTTTTTCATCTCACAACCACCATTCGTAGAAGGAGAAACACCGTTGATTCACTTAAGATTGGACCAAACAACTGGATTAGTGATCCTAGTTCATACAAGCAACCATCATTGATCACTTTAACGATGTTTACAAAACTACAAATTTTGAACTAAATGATGACATCGATAACCTTTTCCCTGAAAAGATCACGGACCAAGACAATAACTTCCTGTGTGAAATTCCGTCGGATGAAGAAATATTAAACAAATCCCTTCTAGAAAAGCTCCAAGACCTTACGGTTTTACCGGGTTCTTCTATAAACAATATTGGGAGATCATTAAAAATGATTTTAATGAAGCTATTCACAACTTCTTTATGAATGGAAGACTCTTAAAAGAAATGAACCACACTCATATTGCCCTCATTCCAAAGACAAACAATCCAAAGACTGTCCATCAATACAGACCGATCAATCTCTCAAATGTTTGCTATAAGGTTATTGCAAACAGACTAAAGAAGATCCTTTCGAAAATAAGATCTCCTCATCAAACGGCTTTTGTTCCAGGCCGTACCATTCAAGAAAACACCATCATAGCTCAGGAAATTTTTCACCATCTCAGGAAAAAGAAAGGGAAGCAGGGATAAATGGCCATAAAGATTGACATGGAAAAAGCCTTTGACCTTATGGAATGGAACTTCATTCTAAAAATCATGGAAAATCTAGGATTTCTTCCCATATAGGTGAACTGGATAAAAGAATGCATCACAACGGTTTCATATTCCATTCTTATCAATTGTGAACCAAGAGGTTTCATAAAACCTAGTTGAGGACTACATCAAGAATACCCCTTATCACCCTTTCTCTTTATCTTAGGAAATGAGGTTTTGTCTAGATTGATAAACAGAAAAGAGATTTTAGGTCAAATCAAAGGTATCCCAATAAGCAGAAATAACCTTGCCCTCACTCATCTGCTTTTTGCTGATGACCTTATCTTGTTTGGAAAAGCTTCGAGCATAAATACAAATAACTTCAAAGATTGTCTTCACACTTACTCCCAATGGTCAGGGTAAAGAATTCACATGAATAAATCCTCAATTACTTTTAGTGGCAATACCCTTCCTAGGCACAAGATGGAAATTAAAAATACTTTTGACTTCAAGCAAACACCAACCAATATCAAATACCTGGGCCTCCCTTTAACATTTGGAACCTCAAAAAAAGTCTCCTTTCAGGACATCCAGCATAAAATAACACAAAAACTCGGGGGATGGAAAGCAAAAATTCTTCCTCAAGCTGGGCGTACTACCTTAATCAGAACAGTGGCTAGTACCATCCCTTCTTACTTCATGGCTACTATTTCCATCCCAAAAAGTGTTACAAAAGGCCTGGATAAAGAATTCATGAGATTTTGGTGGGGTTTTCCTTTAGAAAAAGCACATAATTTCACACCAAAATCATGGAAATCGATTTGTCAACCAAAAAACATGGGAGGTTTAGGCCTTCATCTAACTCAAAACTTCAACAAAGCTTTCTTATCAAAAATTGGTTGGCTTCTAATTCAAGGAAATGAAAGTCTTTGGAGTAAAATGTTAAAATCAAAATATCTTAGACAAAATTCCTTCTTCTCCACCCATCAAAAGCAAAATGATTCATGGATATGGAAATGTATTCTTAAACAAAAAGAGTTCTTGCAAAAAAGCTTGTGCTTTCAAATATACAATGGAGTAGGGGTGAAAGTCTGGAATGACCCTTGGATCTCTACTATGCCAAATTTTACTCCACAACCGAGAGATGAGACCATTCAAAAAGATCTCACTCTAAAAGTTTCTGAACTCATGATGGAAAATCCTAGAAGTTGGAATACCATTTTACTCCAAGCTCTCTTTACTCAAGACTCAATGAATGAAATCTTAAAAATCTCTTTGGCCCAACACAATTATTAGAATGTTGATGATAAACCCATTTGGATACACCACTCTTCAGGGCAGTTTAGTGTTAAATCAGCCTATGTTGCAATTACTTCAAGTTCTGATAACACAAACATGCAATTCCATTCCCTCAAATACCTGGAAAAATCTTTGGATACTAAAAGTCCAAGATAGGCTGAAATACTTATGCTGGAAAATTCTTAGCAACATAATTCAAACCAAAAAGCTGCTAAAGAAATTTTTCCCTATTGATAGTGATGATTGCATTTGTCCCATATGCCAAACAGGAATAGAAAGTCAAGAACACCTCTTTCTGAACTGTAGCTTTACCGGGATGCTTTGGAGGCAATCCCCTTGGCCTCTTAATATTTCCAGTCTGGCTGAGACAATGAACCATTGGATTGAATGCATTCTAAGTCTAAACAAAACACTAGGCATTTTCTCAAATGAAGAGCATTCTTTCCAGATTTTTGCACTTGTTGTCATGGATAGTATCTGGTTTCTTAGGAATAAAGTTGTCCATGATGTTATTAAACCTGATCTTGAAATGTTCATTTCTCAAACACTGAAAATTCATAAAGAACATTGTGAAGCTTGGGATAATGTTATGATTAACAACAGCCATAACTGGAAAGCTATTCCAAAAGATCATCACATATTAACATTTGACGTAGCAATAAAAGAAAAGGGAAGTACTACTGCTGCAATCTGTAGGAAAGATGAGGGGGATATCGACTTTATTCAAACCAGCTTCAGACACAGCACAAATTCTAATCAATGAGAGGCTACAACATTACTCATTGGACTTAAAGCTACAAAGAAGGCAAATATACAAAATCTAATCATTGCATGTGATTCCTTGAATACAATTATGGCAGCAAAGGAAGCATCACACAACCCAGATTGGATGACTCAACCGATAATGCAAGACATTCGTCATATGCTGAATACACTAAATAGCTGGCAGCTGAGAAAAATACATCGAAATCAGAATCGATGCGTGCACTCTGTTGTGCAATGGGCAACATCCAAATTAATTTTTGGAAGCATACATTTAATCCTTGTACCTCCTTGCCTATTAAATTTTCATAGTGGAAAAGACCCACCTGTCTGTATTAATTAAAGACTGTGCCTACTGATAGGTACGAATAGTCTGTAATGCGTATTTCTATTAATAGAAGTAGACTTTGTTGGGAAAAGAAAAAACAACTTTCATTCAACCCCTCACTTCAAGAAAGTTTGTTTTGAATGGGCATAAATTGTTTTTTCTTCTTTACGTACATAAATTGTTCTGACATGGGACCTGACCCGTTTGTTTTCCACTTCGGAAAATTCATGCCTCTTTAACTTTACGTTTCTGCCTAAGGTTTATCTTATATTTTGTGAGCATGCATATATGGCCGACAAATTACTACAATGATTATGTAAATGGACCAATCCATCTGCCAATTATCGCTGATTTGGGGTTTTGGATTTCATCTTTAGCAAAAGCACATGCTTTACTTGAATGCATGTAAAATTAGATTAACATCTTTCTTTGCATTAATTTTCTATCTCAAGTATTTCTCTGACAATTCCGTTATTATGTTCTGCTTTTGCTTTTCGTTTGCAGACTGCTTGATTTGGTCAGTTTGTAGGACTCTTCTTCGAACACATTGCAGTGCCGCCTTTGATTTATCAGCATCCACGGCATGAGCTCTACCTAAATCCACCGCCAAACCTAAAACTAAAAATAAAACCACCTAAATGCACAACTCAAACAAAAACTCAGATTTCTAACACACTGAAGAGCAGCTTCGAAATTATTTTACCCAAAGACAGCGATGATACCAAGGCCTCGCCTTTGACAACGAAGCCATCATATTTATCTGCATCGCAGGTATCAGTGGGCTTTAGCGAACCGGTGCTTGGCAGATCAGGGGATTGCAACTCCGGCTCTCCAGTTTCTAACCCATATAATATAATTGGACCTAAATTCTCCACCGACTGAACGCTCCGAGGTTATTGGTGCAATGAGTAAAGTAGAGAGAGAGAGAGAGAGAGAGAGATGATGTTGAGAAATGGGTCTGGGCGCAGCAGCTGAGAAGGGGAACTGGGAAGGAAAGAAAAAAGGCAAAAAAAAAAATGATATTTGTAGTCGTGGTTGTGCAAGCTACGTACAGTCTTTTTGAAAAAAATAAATTAATATGAGACCTAGATGAATAAAAAATTAACTTTTTATTCGTGGACTCCACTCTTTTTCAAAGTGATTGCGCGGCGTTTGTACACTCTACGACTGCATATAAAATTACTCAAAAAAATATATATATTAGGATTTAGTACTTTCTTTAGACCGCGTCGCAAGAGGAAATGGGTGAGCTGGATTTTTGTGGTTCTTTTTGGATTTTATAGACCAACACACTTAATGAAAAATGACTATAATTTTTTTAAAATTAAATTAATTTGTTTTGCTCTTTAGCAGAGAAATAAATAATGTTAAAAATATGTTTGAGTTTACCAATTTGACTATAGATTTCTCTTTTTTGGTTCCAAATAAATACCAATTGTTCATAAAAATCTGATAGAAATAAAATGTATCTTAACAAAATAAATTTTAATGTTGTACAATATTTTATTTGCTTCTATTTTGAGTTACTTATATATTAATCTTTTTCTTTTATCAATGATTTCGATTTAATGATTTCTTTAGATATATCATTTCGAAATGTAAATTTTTTTTTATCGTTGGATAAAATTAATCGTTTAATAACAAATCTGATATTAATAAAAAAAAATGATATTTCCAAAATTTGATATTAATTGTTTAATAATAAATCGTTCAATAACAAATCTTATGTTAATAACAAATCTGATATTGATAACACTATTAAAAAGAAATCTTATTTTCTAGAACGTTTTTTTTTTCCCTTCAATTTTTAATTCTATAAATATTGAATTTAATTATTACATCTGTTATTATTCTTAAATATTGTACAAGTTGAGAAAAATAATAATACCCATATACACGAAAGCAAACCAGATTCAAACACAATCTGTAATACATGTGTACATGATAAAAAAAAATCCTTCAGACAATTCGACAAACAGACAGTGGGTTTATTTTTCCTTCTTTGCTCTCTAGGAAAAAAATGTGTCAATTTGTACAAAATCAAACCCAAACACAATGAGTTGAAATTTCTACAAAATCATTAAAACAAATTGATATTTGTATTTCATACATTCATTTTCCTGTTAGATTTAGTAATTATTTTAAGTGAATGCTATATAATAATTATATTTTTATAAGAGCATATGAAATTGTGAATATTTATTATAAGGTTGGGTTTACACCCACAGCTGGAGGTTCCCATTAGGTTATTTACATTTTTTTTATATCATTTTTAACACTTTAAATTTAAAAAAAAAATCACAATATTATTAAATAATATTTTCTTATCATTAAAATAAAATAATAATAATAATAATTAAAAAAAAAAAACTGGAGCCGGAGCTCTGGTCATGGGATTCCTAACTTTTTCCTTATTATAATAAGTTTGTATTTTTCATTGGGGACACGTGTAGTTGTGATTTTAAAGGTCGTGTTGCACATTTATAATATTTAGAATTATAGTGGAAACAAGTCTATTTGATATATGTTTTTTTAACCATAATGGCTGTCTTTTTCTTTTGTACCAAAGGATCTACCACACCCAAAAGTTTGCATAAAATATTAATTAGGCCAAGATTTGGAAATATTCCGTATCTGCCACTAAAGCTTAATAATGCTGATGGGGTACATAAAAAATAATAAATTAAGCATAACACATGTATTTGCACGAACCCATGAAAAACCTGAGTTCTTGTATCTATTAACAAAACAAATTAAAGAGCAATGGTTATAGGTTCGGAACAAGGTATATTCTGCCCTCAACATTGCGGATACTGTAATTATAACACCCGAATGAAAGAAATTTTATGTCATTCTTGTAAGTAAATATTGAAGCCTAATATCTCAAAATCATGTCCTAGAGCTAGGCCAGAGTTTTGTAATTTTCTAACCTATACTCCAACATTAATAAAAATTAATCCTCCTAGGTCATGTCTAGGAATCATAACCGCGTGACATGTGTACTCTAAAATTAGGACCAATCAATAATATAATTGGAATCTCATTAAAACATTATAAAAAATAACAACTTCTTATTATCAAATAATGTGGAATCTTATACACTACTTACCTATATCTTTTATCAAAATGAGTTATCACATTAATTTTGTAATCAAGATAATGTGATCACCAGTTGGGTTAAAGTGTGCATTATTACAGAAAATCCATCAAGTTGTTATCAACGATGTTACAAACAAGCAAAAGGCAACGAGAAAAATAACAATCACACTATATAGAAATTTACGTAGTTTCACAATGTGCCTACGTCTATAAAGTTGTAGAAGATTTTATTTAAAGAAAAATAAAATTATATAGTGGAGCATTAATACAATATCTCTCTCACTCACGTACAAGGGCTGTTTATCACATTTTTTCTATGTTTCACGCTGCCCAACTCTAATCAAAACGCATCTACATATATATATATATATATGTAGGCGTAGGACAAAAACTCTAGAAAAACATATTTTAGGTTTTTCTTTCAAACGAAAATTCGAGCATCACTTTTTGCCCAACGTTCTCTCATCTCACAAATTAGACTCCACAGATCCAACATCCGTAACTGCATCAACTAATAGTGTAATCACGACCAACCATGGCCTAGTTATTAAATGTGAATTGAATGCATGCACGAACGTCTTGTCTATGGCCTACCTATCTTTAATTAGGATTAAAAAAAAGCAGCACTCGTCCACATAAGAGCGCCAGTCTTCCAACTTGTTGAATTATCGTTAAAAAATAATAGTGGTGGCGTGAAAGTATCTTTGCAAATACATTTCCTGATGCTGCAATCATTCTTGAAAAATGATAAACAGAGATGATTCTTGAAAAATTATATATCTTCTATATATAAAAAGTGTGTATGTAAGAAAAAATTTTATTTTAACGATTTTTCTTATTTTTCCGTTAAAGTTAACATCGTTTGTTTTAACGGTTTGGCATATAAAATGAAGACATAAATGTTGAGAGAGATAGCATTCAATATTGTTATATGATTTATTAATCACAATAATTATAATACTTAATAGTTTATATAATAATAAGTAGTTAAAGATTAGTTATTATATTTTTCTATTTCTCCTTAATATATACACGTGTATTATGTGTATAAGACGTGAATCTCTAAGTATAATATATGTGTATTATACGTTTCATTAATTCAGATTATTGAGTATTCCAAATTTAAAAATCTCATATAATATATAATATAAGTGTGTTTAGTCAAAGTGTTTTTTTTTCCCCATGGTAGTAGGACATAGCTTCCGTTAAGTCATATTCCACATGTGGGCTTACTATGGTAGGCACGTGACAAAGGCCGTGATCATTAAGCTAATCAAGAAAGAGTAAATTCGGCCAACAATTTCAAAATATATTTTAGGATTTATATATATACTATATATAGAAAATATTATACCACAAATTTTATAAAAAGATTATGTTTTAACTTTATGTTGTCCCTGATCGAATCAACCAATAACGAAATAAGAATTTCAATGTTGTCTCTATTGATCGTCTACAGGGTGACATAAATTGATGAATTATAATACAAACATCAAGCGACACATATTTTGAACTACCGTTTGTATTAAACTTTTATTAAATTTTTCGTATACATCTTTACTAAAATTATAGATGTTATAAACATATATTGGATTATATGATATTTTGAACTAATTTTTTTATTTTTTTCAATATGCCTTAAATTATTAAGTGACATCAATAATTTTTATAAAATATATATTATTTTTTACAAATAATCATTTCATATAATTAGACAAACGTGCTTTGCACGTTGCTCCAACCTAGTATATATATATATATATGAAAAATCTAGTTGCAAGTATAATTGTATATTAATATATGTATTAATGTAATGTGATTGATCAAAAATAGATTTTATTAAAAATCATATTAATTTAAATTTTGAATATAAAAAAATCAGTATGATACGCAGATTAATACACAATTCTACTTGTACTTAGAAAAACTCATATAAATATATATATATATATATATATATATATATAACACACGAAGCTTCAACCTGCAATGTCTCACCGCATCTGCAATTAATAGAGCTTGCTCAAACAGACCAGAGAGAGAGATGGAAAATACACAGAGAACAGAGTGGGACGAGGAAGAAGAACAAGCGGAAATGGGTATCTGGAAATACATATTTGGGTTCACAGAAATGGCAGTAGTCAAGTGTGCTATTGAACTTGGGATAGCTGATACCATTGAAAGCCATGGGGGAGGCCCTTTGACACTCTCCGAGTTATCATCAACTCTAGGTTGCGATCCGTCCCCACTCTCTCGCGTTATGAGGTTCCTAACGCACCGAGGAATATTCAAAGAGATGCCCACCACCAAAGGCTCCCCAGGTTATGCACAAACACGTCTATCTAGCCGTCTTTTGCGGAATGGAGAACATAGCATGGCTGCTCTTATTTTGCTTGAGAGCAGCCCAGTTATGCTGGCACCATGGCATAGCCTAAGTGCCCGTGTTCTTGCCTATGAGACTGCACCGTTTGGTGTAGTTCATGGTGAAGACATATGGAGGTATGCAGCAGAAAATCCTGGTCATAGTCGTCTCATCAATGAAGCAATGGCGTGTAATGCCAGGTTGGTGGTGCCTGCGATTCTTCAAGGTTGTCCAGAGGTATTTGACGGGCTTAGCAGTTTGGTGGACGTGGGTGGAGGCAACGGAACGACTTTGCAGTTGTTGGTTAAGTCGTGTCAATGGATTCGAGGCATCAACTTTGATCTTCCCCATGTTGTCTCTGATGCGGCAGAGTTCCCCGGAATTGAACATGTCGGAGGTGACATGTTTGCAAGTGTTCCAAAGGCTGATGCTGCTTTCCTAATGGTAAGTATGGTCCACGATGAAAATCAACGTATTTCATTTATTTGATTAGTATCCTTGACAATGTCTAGGACTCTAGCTCATTGGTTTAATTCCTTTTATGTATTATCTTTGTGAATCGCAGAATGTTCTGCACGATTGGGGAGACAACGAATGCATCCAAATCCTGAAAAAATGCAGAGAATCTATTCCGGAGGATAAAGGGAAGGTGATAATTGTTGATCCTGTAATTGATCAAGAAGCGAAAATATCAGACAAACTAAAAGACGCAAGGTTGGCGCTAGACATGATAATGATGGCTCATACTACAACGGGGAAAGAGAGAACTTTAGAGGAGTGGGGACTTGTTATTGGGAAGGCAGGATTTAGCAAGTACACGGTGAAACCCATTCGTGCTGTTCAATCTGTAATCGAGGCATTTCCTTAAATTCACATATATAGTAAGTCGATGAGTGTGCCTGGTTGTCTAGTCTTTATAAGTGTTCTAATTTTCTTTCAGTTTGTGTTGTGATGGCTACCGTTATAAAGACCAGTTGTGTTGACGTAGTTTGCTTGGTGTTTTAAGTGCATCTATGATAATGGAAAAGTTTGTTTGCTTTTAATGTCTTTTCCACACGCATTTCACTTAAAAGCTAAAATTTCGTAGTATAATAAATGCACTGCTGAGAAGGAAAATGGTCAGGAAAACGAACTGGCTCAGGTGAGGTGCTGAAAATTAGGGAGAAACCGAACAGAAAATTTTTGGGGTGCATAAAGTTTTAAGTCCCACGTTGCTTTTTTTTGGCAGACCGAGTTGCATGGGTGAATATAAAACTAGAGCAAAATGGAGATTAAAAGGCATCTTTGCGCTTGGGGCAATGACGCAGCTAGTGAGGTTCTAACCGAACCCCGCAAGCCAATTAGCAAAGAAGCTTGCGATCAAACTCAGTAGCATCACAAAAACAATGCAATAAGCAGCTTTAAGATATCACACCAAAAGCTGAGGAGAGGACTTTTTGCCCCAAAATCGATGGAGAAGTGAATTGGGTACCAGTAAAAATGCGAGCAGGTCTGACCTCAATGTATGTGGGTGCCTCGCCACGATTGCAATCATTACGAGGGGAGGGCCAAAGTGTAGGGAGGCCGTTTAGTCCGCAAATTCAACCAACGCATTGACAATGAGGCAGAGAGATTGGGTACATTCATGGGACGCCAAGATAGAGGTCCGATCTACAACGTTTGGGAGCTTTTAAAATCAATAATCTGGGATGGACGCTCATCCCAGGTGGATATAGGCACTACTTCACGTGGACTTGCTAGTATTAATTGGGCTGGATGTTAGATCGGAACTCATTTCTTTTCGTTCTTGGCTGGCAGCTGCTTAACAAGTTGGACCAACCGCTCTCCACTGTAGTCTATGATAGCATTGGCATTGATTTATCTATATACAAACGTAAAATCATATATTTTGAAAATTGTTTTTGCCATTTAAGAAAAATTTTTACATTGGATTAAGCGTCTTTGAGCCAAAATAATAGTAAAATATTATTTTTAATTTTTTTTCTTAAAAGTAATTTTCTTTTATATATTTTGCAATTAACACCCACTTCAAAGATGTTGAAATTAGAGTGGGTGGAGAGATTGGAAAAAGAGAAAAAAAAAAATTAACAAAATAGTCTTTATAGAATGAACAATGCATCTGTAAAGATGTATTAAAACTATTCATAACTATAAAAATATTTACATATACATAATTCAATATATAAATACATGATTATATTTAGCTACATAAGTAAACCAACGTCAATACTTTAAAGGAACGTACCATCATCGAATCACTCCCTGTGATGTGTATTGCTCTATTAATTTTTTAGTTTTTCTTTAAGTAATGATGATGGATGTAGAATTTTTTTAATATTTTATATTAATTATTTTAAAATAAAAGTATTTATGTAAAATAATATTATTTTTATAAATTATTTAATAAAAATATCGTTTATTTAAAATATAATTATATTATTTTTATAAATTATTTATTTAAAATATCGTTTATTTAAAATATAATTATATAAAAAATTGTACCTTTATGTTCTCCTTTTTCTTCAAGTCCTTCCCAAGTCAATTTTATCCTTCAACGCTATCATTCGACAGATCATAACCCACACTTACTCAGTCGCTGCAATCACAGAATTCACCTAAAACCTCCCCTTCAGAGTCCGAAACTTCCAGTGACTGACTTCACACGTTTCCACCATCCCAATTCGAAGAAGAGTTACTGAGCCTAATCTTGAACGTGATTCTTTTAAGTGTAGAAGTGTCAAGTTATATCAAAGATAAGTTTTAGATCGTATTCTATAGAAACAAAAGGTTATTAAAACATTTGTAAAATTTTCTTGTGTAACAAATGTGTCGATTACGAGAGATGAAAATTTAAAAATAAAAATGCAATGTGAATCTATGTTTCTAAAATTACCAAGAACTAAGAGATTTAAAAAAAATATGTAGAAGTTGAATTAAACTTGTAAGAAGCAATAAAACAAATACTTGTATACAATTTTCACCCATTTCTAATTTGAAATTAGATTTATCTCTAATTTCATCTTCTCTCAACCATTTTCTCATTCCAAGAGATTATGATAGGTTAATTAAACAATAAGCACACTTTTCAGTATAATCAAGATGCTTGACAGATTTTATAACAAGTGTAATAGTGAAAGAAAGTCATCAAAATCTTATTACAAGTTCAAGCATCAATCGTGCTTTTATGTATACAACTAATCAAGTTCAAGAATATAGAACTTTAATCCTTTTCATAGGCAAAATGAAATACAATCTATCAAGTTAATCATTCAAAATTTCATAACCTTGAAGAAAATCCAATCCAAACCAATCATGAGTTACTCACTGAATCCCAAGCTAAAAATATAATCCATTATTTCTAAATAGATAATCTCTCTAAACATTTGTGAGCCTATTAAAAATTGAAGTAAAATAAACAAGAAAAAAAATAAACAAAAAAATAGAACCAAGAAGTTATTGTACATAAAGCAAAATGCAGAAACATAAAATGGAAAAAATAAATTTGAGTTATTGTAAAATGTATAGAAAACTGTATTGAAAACAGAGATATCAGAGAAAAATTAGTGCTTCTCATTACTGTATGATATTGACTTGCTATTCTATACAATCAGAAATCATTTAAATAGACACAAGGACTATTTACAACTTGCCATTTGGACCACTAATATTCATGATTGAATAACTAACTTAACTACCAATTACATGCAATCTTTTAGCTTCTTGAGACTTTAACTCCAGCGCTTCTATATGATTCTGCAGGCTCCAACACCCCCCCTCAAGATGAGAATGAATATTAATCATTCCCATCTTGTGTATAAGATGATGAAAATTAAGTGAACCAAGGGGTTTGGTTAATATATCAGCTAACTGGTGTTTAGAGGGGATGTGTATGATTTTAATGAGGCCTTCTTGTAGTTTTTCTCGAACTAAGTGGCAATCCAGCTGAATATGCTTAGTCCTTTCGTGATGCACAGGATTAGAAGCGATTTCAGATGCTGGTTTGCTATCAGTATATAATAAGGCAGCTTGAGAATGTTGAACATTTAGATCAGCTAACAGATAGAGGAGCCATTGAATTTCGCATGTAGTTGTAGCTAAAGCTCTGTACTCAGATTCAGCAGATGATCTGCTAACAGTAGGTTGTTTCTTCGATTTCCATGAGACAAGAGAATCTCCTAGAAACACTGTGAACCCAGTTACACTTCTTCTAGTGTCCAAGCAGCCACCCCAATCACTATCTGAGTATGCTTTTAGATGTAGAGATGAGTTTGCAGACATGAAAAGTCCCTGACCTGGTGTAGCTTTAATGTATCTAAGTACCCTTTCAGCAGCTTGAAGATGTAAGGTACTTGGATTGGCCATAAACTGACTCAATGCTTGAACAGAGTAAGCTATGTCAGGTCGAGTTATAGTTAAGTACAATAGTCGACCAACCAGCCTTCTATAAGATGCAGGATCAGTGAGAGAAGGTGAAGAATCATTTGCACTTAGTTTTAGATTGGACTCCATAGGAAAAGCGACTGGTTTACAACCAGAAAAACCACTATCTTGTAGAATATCCAGGGCATATTTTCTTTGAGAAACAGTGATGCCTTTAGTTGATCTGGCTATTTCCAGACCCAAGATGTATTTGAGTTCACCAAGATCCTTGATGGTAAAAGAATCATGTAGAAATTTCTTCACTATATTAATCTGATCAATGCTATCAGATGCAAGGATTACATCATCAACATAAATGAGTAGGGCTATGAAAGCTGAGGGGGTTTGTTTAATGAATAAGGAAGAGTCAGATTTACCCTGAGTGAAGCCAATTTGCATCAAAGAATGGGACAATTTGGAAAACCATTGTCTTGATGCCTGTTTCAGCCCATAGAGACTCTTTTTGAGCTTGCATACTCGAGGATCATTGGTTGAGGAATAGCCTGGTGGCAATTGCATATACACTTCTTCATTGAGATTTCCATGCAAGAATGCATTGTTTACATCTAATTGATGTAAATGCCACTGGTTTGTTGCAGCAACAGCAAGTAAGACTCTCACAGATGTCATCTTAGCAACAGGGGAATAAGTGTCAAAAAAATCTAGCCCCTCTTGTTGGGTATAACCCTTTGCCACTAGTCTTGCTTTATACCTTTCAACTGTACCATCAGCTTTAAACTTGACACGATAAACCCATTTACAACCTATTGCAATCTTGTTTGAAGGTAAAATAGCAAGATCCCAAGTTTTGTTTAATTCAAGAGCCTTTATTTCTTCTGCCATGGCAGCTTGCCATTGAGGATGAGAAATAGCTTGTTTGAAGGTTTTGGGTTCGAAAGTTGAAGTAATGGCAGCAACAAAAGCTTTATATTTAGGAGACAATTGAGAAGTAGAAAGATAAGGAAATATAGAATGAGGCTTACCTTTACTTGAAATTGGAATGCAGCTGGGAGATGATTGAGTAACTGAAGCTGTCTGTGCCATATTACCACAATAAAAATTCTGTAAGTATGTAGGAGGGTTTCTAATCCTGTGAGACCTTCTGAGAGTTTCAATTTGAGTATTTTCAGTTTGAGTGTTGTCATTCTGAGTGTTTTCAATCTGAGTATTTGATATAATAGGAGGTGAAGAAGAATTAGCTTCTTGAGACTCAAAAAACTGAGGAAAGTTAGGAAAGACAAGAGGTGTATGAACTGTGTTTGGTATGGAAGGAAATATATGTTCATGGAAAACTACATTTCTGGAAACAAATGTTTTGAGGGTAATAAGATTCAAAAGCTTATATCCTTTGATATTTGGTGGGTAACCTAGAAAAAGGCATTTGGAAGCTCTTGGTTGAAATTTTCCTCTATGAGCTGTGAGTGTGCTAGCAAAACATAAACACCCAAAGACTTTAAGATAGTTGTAATTTGGATGTTTTTGAAATAAAAGGAAATATGGTGTCTGATTCTTGAGAATGGAAGAAGGGGTTCGATTTATAAGATGTGTGGCTGTTAACACACATTCTGTCCAATAAGAAAGTGGCAATTTTGACTGAAAAAGCAAAGCTCTAGCAACATTAAGAAGATGTTGATGTTTTCTTTCAACCCTACCATTTTGTTGGGGTGTTTCAACACAAGACAGTTGGTGTATTATGCCATGATCATTGTAGAAATTAGGCATGTTAAACTCTTGGCCATTATCAGTCCTAAGAGTTTGAATAGTAGTGTTGAACTGAGTATGAATGTAAGATACAAATTTTGTAAGAATGGTACGAGTTTCTGTTTTAGTTTTCATGAGATAAAGCCAAGTGAATCTTGTATAGTCATCTACAATTGTTAGGAAGTAATTAAAACCAGAGTATGAACTAGTTGAGAAAGGGCCCCAAATGTCACAATGGACTAACTGAAAAGCTTTATTAGAATAGCTATTTGATACAGGGAATGCAAGTCTTTTCTGTTTGGCTAAAGGACATATCTCACAGATATTATTGTGATTTGCTGATACATTGGAATCTATGTCACTAATGATTTTTAATCTGGTACATGGAATATGTCCTAGTCGAAAATGCCAAATATCAGCATTGATGTTACAATTATTTGCTAAAGAAACAGAAGGTACAGAATTAAAATCTAGTTTACTCCTTGTTTGAACAGAAGGTTGTTGCAGATGGTATAGGCCAGATTTTACTTCAGCAAGACCAATCATCTTCCAGCTGATGAGATTCTGCAAAATGCATTTGGATTGTAAGAAGAACAACCCAATAGAATTATCTTTAGTGAGTTTTGAAGCAGATATGAGATTAACATTGAATGAAGGAATATAAAGAGCATTATGTAAGGTAATATCAGTTGAGAAATTTACATCTCCAGTAAAGACAATAGGAACAGATTGGCCATTTGGTAAATGGATCATAGATGATTGACTTGGTAAATGAATTGTGTTGAAAAAATGGGGAGAATAGATCATATGATCTGTTGCTCCTGTATCTAGGATCCATGGAGAATTGTTTTTGTCAACAGAAACAGTGTGACATGATATAATACCTGATATAGAAGCAATGTTTGCTGTGGAGTTGGAATTTATTTGTGTATGAGATAAGCTATTTGCAAGTGACAGCAAGTTTTGAATTTGCTCTTGAGAAAATATGTTTGAGATGCTTGAATTTGACTCCAAAGAAGAAGCAACATTTGCAGTGGGCAATCTTGTGTTTCCATGTTGAGCAGGAAAAATTCTCTTGCCTCGTGGTCCTTTCCATCCAGGTGGGTATCCAATCAATTGGAAGCATTTGTCTGCAAGATGGCCATTATATCCACAATGGGAACAAGTGATATCTGTTTTTGCTTTTGATTTTGTGAAACGAGTACCATTTGGAGCAGCAAATTTCTGTGTCTGTGCAGCAACCATTGCATGAGAGTCTATAGAAATGCCAATGGCATTTGATAATGATCTTTGGCTTTCTTCTTGCATTAGTAAAGAAAATACTTTGCTCATAGAAGGCAAAGGTGATTGGAGAAGTAATTGACTTCGCATCATAGAATAAGAATCATGCAAGCCAATGAGGAATTTCATGACATAATCTGATTGCTGCCTGTCTGTGAAGTTCTTTAAAAGATTGCAAGAACATCTGTCGAGTATTCCACATCTACAACTTGGAATTGGCCTATAACTGATGTATTCATCCCAAAGGGTCTTGAATTCATTAAAGTACTCAGTAATTGTTCTCGAGCCTTGAGAAATTGAACTAAGAGACTTTTCTAGAGTAAAGACTCTTGGACCATCACTTCGAAGATACCTTGTCTTGAGTTCTTCCCAAATGTCATATGCAGTTGTGAAATACAGCAAGCTCCCACGAATCTCTTTGGCTATAGAATTCATTAGCCAAGATAGGACAAGATTATTTGCTCTCAACCAAGCAATTTTAGTCTGAGAATCATCAAGATTGGACTGAGGCAAAGTATCATCTATGAATGCAATCTTGTTCTTTACTGTAAGAGCTATGGAGATGGATCTGCTCCATGCAATATAATTTTCACCAGTAAAGATCTCGGAAACCAAGAGTGCTCCAGGATTATCGGATGGATGCAAGTAATAAAAACTTGAAGAATCATCCAATGGATTTCTTGAAGAATTAGCAGCATTTGCCATAGAAGCAGAATGTGCAGAGGACTCAGAATGTGTAGAAGAGTCAGAATCCACCATAGAAGTGGTAAAGAAATAAAAAGATTGAAGAAAGATTAAGAGGGCAGCGGAAAGTGAATTATACGCTCTGATACCATGTAAAATGTATAGAAAACTGTATTGAAAACAGAGATATCAGAGAAAAATTAGTGCTTCTCATTACTGTATGATATTGACTTGCTATTCTATACAATCAGAAATCATTTAAATAGACACAAGGACTATTTACAACTTGCCATTTGGACCACTAATATTCATGATTGAATAACTAACTTAACTACCAATTACATGCAATCTTTTAGCTTCTTGAGACTTTAACTCCAGCGCTTCTATATGATTCTGCAAGCTCCAACAGTTATTGTGAGTCTGGAATTGAAACGTAAAGCAACGAATAAATCTAGCTGCCGAAAAGTAAAATCACTCCCATGCCGTCCGAAAATCTATGTTCCGGTAAACCCCAGACAGAAAAATGATAAAACTCAAAATGAGGGCGAGAGAGCTTCACCCGCCGACTCAAAACCAAAAAAACTAAAACAAGAAAGAAAAAAAATAAAGAAGGAATGCCGACAACCACTAACAACTTAATAAAGAAAACAGGAAAAAAATGAAAGCGTAAAAACAAACAGACCTCCAGCCCGTCTGAATTTAATTAAGGATAAAGAAAATCATTTCATATGCTAAATCACATTATTTAATTAATACTCTTATATTAACACATAGAACTCTTTTAACCAAGATATTTAAGATAATTAATACCGGCCATTTATCAGTCACACTCGGCTTTCCACTATCCCCCAATCGAAGAAGAGTCACACTCGAGGGATTCATAAATAGATAAAAGTTTAAAGATACGGAGAAAGAGTTATCAAACATGGTATCCAAGTAAAAGAAGTAAAGGCAATGGCTTTCTCGCCGGTAATTTCGTCCGGACCTCATCTCTACCTGCCAAGAAGAATACCCACAAACCTCAAAGCACCTCCGATTCGCTGCTCGTCGTCTTCTTCTCTAGTTTCCACCCAATTCGATCTGAAGGGATACTGGACGACCTTGATTGGCGAGATAAACCAGAGTCTAGAGGAGGCGATTCGGGTGCAGTACCCGCAGAAGATTTACGAGGCTATGTGGCACTCGGTCCTATCAAAGGGACCCAAGCGAGCCCCACCCATCATGTGTGTCGCCGCCTGCGAACCCTTCGGCGGCAACCGCCTTGTCGCCTTCCCCACCGCCTGCGCCCTCGAAATGGTTTTGCGTTTCGCTTATCCTTTCCCTTCATTTTTAAATTCCATAGTCACTCATTTTACAGTTTTTAGACGAGTACTTGATCGACTCTGTTTGGGAAGATTATTTGTAAAGAGAAAAGATACTTGCAGCGTTAACGTATAACCGCTTACGATCACTTTAAAAAAATAATAATAAATACCGCACTTATGTGGAAAAAGAGAAAAATGTTATGAAACTTATGAATTCTTTAAAGGATACAACGATATATATAGGAGTACAAAGGAGACTATGCATTTGACGGCTAGTACTATGCATTTGACGGCTAGAGGAGACTATACGTTTGACGGCTAGTACTATGCGTTTGACGTCTAGCACTATGCATTTGACTCTAGCACTATGCTTTGACGGCTAGTAAAGGTGGTCATCAATTTATTTTACAACACTCCCCCTTTGGATGACCACATATAAAGAATATGCCTCGTTAAAACCTTGTCAAGGAAAAACCCAGTGGGAAAAAACCAATGACGAAGGAAAAAGAGTACAATATTCTGTATATCGCCAAGTGCTTTAAGATTGCCTCATTAAAACCTTGCAAAGGAAAACCCAGTGGGATAAAACCTTAGCGAAGGAAAAAGAGTACAATCAGCACAAGTCTTCAAGACATTTACTCCCCCTGAAAAGTGCATGATAATAGGTCTTCAAGTCTTCGCATTCCAATATTCTGCACAAGCTTCTTAAATGTTGCAGTTGGTAATGCTTTAGTGAATAAATCTGCCAGATTATCACTTGACCGTATCTACTTGGCATTAATTTCACATTTCTCCTGAAGTTCATGAGTATAAAAGAATTTAGGTGAAATGTGTTTGGTTCTATCACCTTTGATATATCCTCCTCTAATTTGAGTAATACAAGCAGCATTATTTTCGAATAAAATTGTTGGACTATCATTAATCACTGGAAGACCACACTTTTCTTGAATATGTTGAATTACTGATCTTAGCCAAACACATTCTCGACTTGCCTCATGAATTGCAATTATCTCTGAGTGATTTGAAGAGGTAGCAGATAGTGTTTGCTTGATAGATCTCCATGATATAGCAGAATTTCCATAAGTAAATACATATCCAGTTTGAGATCTACCTCTGTGTGGATCTGAAAGATAACCTGCATCCGCATATCCAACTAATTGTGGACTTGATCCATGTTGATAAAATAATCCCATATCAACCGTACCTCGGAGGTATCGAAGGACATGTTTAATGCCATTCCAATGTCTTCGAGTTAGTGCGGAACTATATCTTGCAAGTAAATTAACTGAAAATGCAATATCAGGCCGAGTGCAATTTGCAAGATACATCAGGGCTCCAATTGCACTGAGATAAGGTACTTCAGGACCAAGAATTTCTTCATCATCTTCACAAGGACGAAATGGATCTTTCTGCACATCAAATGATCGAACAACCATTGGAGTGCTCAGGGGATGAGCTTTGTTCATGTAAAAGTTCTTCAGGACTTTATAGTGAAAGGTCTTTTCGTTGATGCATTTCAATATTGTGTACCAACTCTTTAAATGATGCAGTTGGTAATGTTTTGGTAAACAAATTCACCATATCGATTCAAGATCATTTTAACATTAAATTCACTACTCTTCTGGAGTTGTGCTCTTCTGGAGTTGTACTCTTCTGGAGTTCTTGTAAATAACATAATTACTGGAGGAGTTATCAAAATTAAGCCGCAAACCTCTATATTCAAAAACGGTGGCCATCTTTTTAGGCCAGACAAGCATCGCGGGATTTTACAGTTCTTATGTACCTGTCAGGCGCCGCAGGGCTATAATGCTACATCTGCTGTTAGGCGCCGCAGGGCTATGATGCTACGCCTCGTATCTTGTAGAGAGATGCTTCACGAGGGACGTCGTGAAGCAATAGAGATGCTTTGTCCTTCCTTTCATAATTTTCTCTATAAAAGAGATATTCAGCTCATCTTCATTCACATCTCATTTTCTTCACTTTTCTGTAATCATACTGCATTCTTACTCTGCAATCTCTTTCTGCATTCTTACTCTGCAATGGCTCAGCAATCTTCTCATGGCCAATATATAAGGTATTATGCACCTCGCTCATCAGTTGTTCCTACTTCTACAACAGGTGCTATAATACAATACAATAATAATCTGACTAATAAGTCAGATGTTGAAGCTATCTATGAGCTTGTAAATCTCGGTGCCCATTACTCTTCAACTATTTATGCATTTTCTCAGCAACTACAATCCAAACCTTATGATTTGGACAAACTCCATGAGAAAATTTCTATCCTTCAGCGACTTCTTCAGGAGTCTAACATGAAGATAGAAGCAATAAAGCAAAAGAATAGGAAATTAAAATCTCTGCTTAAGTCTTCTTTTAGATTGCCTACTCCTTTAGATAAGGATGCCATGCAGATTCTTGAAGAACAAGAGCGTTTAAAGAATGAGGCGAAATGTCTCAAATTTCTGTAATTTTTTTTTTTTCAAGATAATAAAATAATATTCCACAAATATTTATATTTGTGTTTCTATCTTCTGGTAGCTATTCTATGTGCTCCATTTTATTTCTCATGCACATTTATCTCCCCCTTGAAACCGAAAGGGTTTTATATTTCAAATATGTGCAGTTCTTCTGATCTCTTCAGGAGTTTCAAAAAGATTTAAATCATCAACTGCAATAATAATAAATCCGGAATCTCTTAATAAAAAAAACATGGGTATATTGGATTATTTTTCAAATCCTTCTTTCAATAAATATTCGCTAATGCGTTTATACCACATGCGTCCGGATTGTTTTCTGGATGTACTCAGATAACAAGCTTCAAGCATTTTATATCCTTCAGGGATTTTCATATATATTTCTGGATGTATTCAGATTAGAAGCTTCAGGCATTCTATATCCTTCAGGGATTTTCATATATATGCATTGGTCTAATGACCCATATCAATATGCAGTGACCACATCCATTAACTGCATATCCAATCTTTTTGTAACTACCAAACTAATCAAAAATCTGAATGTGATTACATCCATAATAGGAGATTATTTTTCCTCATAATCAATCCCTGATTTCTGCAGTTTTCATGAGCTCTTCTGGAGCCTCATAATCAATCCCTGATTTCTATAGTTTTTATGAGCTCTTCTGGAGCCTCATAATCAATTCCTGCTTTCTGCAGTTTTCATGAGCTCTTCTGGAGCCTCAATGACATTTAAATTATCTATATAAACTGCAATAAAATATAATATAAATACTGAAAATATATGAAAATAGTATGTTCCACATACGTTTAGCTTGCATTAGATCATATAAGGATTTTAAGACTTGATAGAATATGTACTTCAGGACTATATGCTTCTTGCATACCCAAATTCTTGGTAACTATCAAGTTAATACAAATCTCAATATGATCTTTTTAACTTCAGAAATATATCAATATTATTTCTGCAGGAAATATATTCGTGATTTATATATCACATTTTCATTTCCTTTATACAAATACCCACTGATATTCAACAAGCATCACCTCATAGGTGTTTGGATTTCAAGTCCATATGCATCACATGATAACAATTCTGCAGGAATTGTTTATTTCTATTTTGGCCAATATTTTACGTCGGTATTCTTCGACGGTTCTGAGCTCACTTTTTTCATTACTTCTGGTAATATCAAATGCCATCTTATATGAAAATACGTTGTCTACAACGGTTTTATTTCTCTCCATAATTTCTCATTTACTCATGAAATGTAATATCGAGATCTCATTATTTTCAGGTACCTGTCCCTCTTCAAGGGAAGACATTTCATGAAAACCTCTTCAGGAGGTACTCTTCAGGAGTATTATACTCTTCAGGAGTTTTCATTATGAGAGAATTTTAGATGGACTTTATTGCTTGTTTTGTGGGTATGGCCTCTTCAAGAGCACCAATTTCTTTTCTTTATGCTTTTCTCTTTCCGAGATGCTTTATCATTTGTATCAATAGGTCTCACATGCTTTCAGACATGTCTTATGTTCATTAGACTGCTAAATTTCTTAATTGTCCTTCGGGGACTTCAATCCTCGCTGAGATTTTAGGAGCTAGAATATGAGATCTTTTACTTATTGCATCCAAAAATTAATTATCATATGAACTTCCAGTTCACCTATGATAATCATGATAACGTCGAATTATTTCATTTTATTTGCTTCTAGCAAATTTTTCTTTCCACTTCTGGTGGTAAAACTTTATAGTAAAAGAATATTCTGGTTCTTTTATGGACGTCTATATAAAAATTATTCGACTTATCGTAATTGATTTTGGATGATCAAGATAATCATGAAAAGATACAAATATTTTGGATCATATCACTTTTGATGCATCATAATATTTGATTAAATAATTGTATAATATCATCTCAAAGAGAAAGCTGATAATATTTTCAATACGAGCTTATGGCCCGAAATCATTGAAGTACTATAAAGATATTCATCACCACGTCCAATCTCTTAGTTTCTTTGAAAACAATTCGTCATTCACTTCAGGAAATGATATAAATCCAATTTCATTCACTTCAGGGAATAAAATGATATAAATCCATTATCATTCACTTCAAGGAATGATGTAGAACTAGTAGGACGTGGCTCATGATTTTTTATCAAAAAACTCATTATTTTGCTTAGCCACTAAAAGATCAGATATAAATTTAGAATATATTATGAACTTTTACACTTGATATTGCTACTTCAGGAGCATATTCGATATTGCTACTTCAGGAGCACATTCGAGACGTTCATTTAAATATATATTCTTTAGTGGTTTTTCTCAACACACTTTCAATTATGCAACTTCATGTGCATAAATCATAATGAGCCTTTTGGTACACATATTGCTAATTTAAATTATCTCACAGAATCAATAGATCCTTTATTATGAGATACTCAATAAAATTATTGGTTTAAAGCGATCCTTCAGGGATGCTCAATTTATATTCCAAGATAGATCTTATCATCGGTTTAGAGCAATCCTTCAGGGATGCTCAATTTCTATTCCGAGATAAATTTTATCAATAATTCATAACAGGTATATAAAAATAAATAGAACTTGTATGAAAACTATGTGAATAAACATAAAATTTAATCAAGTAATAATAATGAATATAATCTTTAATACTCACCTTGGATATTGCAAATAATATATTGAAAAACTTACTTGAATGAGAAGACCACTAGCTTCAGAATCCTCTAACTTCAAAATCAACAAAACCTCGTGATCAGTTAGTTAGAGTTTCGTGCTGATAACGTGTTATGAAACTTATGAATTCTTTAAAGGATACAACGATATATATAGGAGTACAAAGGAGACTATGCATTTGACGGCTAATACTATGCATTTGACGGCTAGAGGAGACTATACGTTTGACGGCTAGTACTATGCGTTTGACGTCTAGCACTATGCATTTGACATCTAGCACTATGTCTTTGACGGCTAGTTAAAGGTGGTCATTCAATTTATTTTACAACAAAAAAAAAAATTTAATAATACATCTTCCTTACTTTTTTTTTTTTCAAAACGGTTGTATTATTGGAAGATGGTTCATATTTGACAACTATAATAAATATTACTCTTTTTTGTAAATATGAATGGGAAAATTCTATTCTTGGCCATTGCACCATTAGGTATCGTTTAATTTGAAACGTAAATTTTAATCATATCAATCACACAAGAAACGATTGTTGCAAATATAAAATGCTTAAGTACTGCATAATTTTTTAAAAAAAATTAATAATAATAAATATAGAATTTATATGAAAATAATAATTTTTTAACGATTGATTCTACATTTTTTTTAAATGAGTAGGCACTTGTATAACTCATAATTGAATATAGTATTACTCAATTTTAATAACATAATTTAATTTTAAAGGTAAATTTAAATATTTATAAAAAATCTAAATAGTCAGATTCTTTCACATAATCTTTTGGTTTTCCTAAATTTAATGCTTGGCAAAATAAAAAACCAAAAAAAAAAAAAAACAAATTGAGAACCTGTACAATTTCTGAAAGGCAGTTTATTTCTAGAGTGAAAACCTGTACAATGAATATTACTAGCACTCCCGTTGGTGCTATTGTTCATCGAGTCATTTCCGTTGGTTCTTAAACAGGTTCATGCAGCTTCACTGATCCACGATGACCTTCCCTGTATGGATGATGATCCTTCACGCCGAGGCCAACCCTCAAACCACACAATATATGGAGTTGATATGGCAATCCTGGCCGGGGACGCTCTCTATCCACTCGGTTTTCGCCACATTGTCTCCCATACACCTGTTGACCTCGTGCCTGAAGCCCGTCTTCTTCGTGTGATTACAGAGATTGCCCAAGCTGTAGGGTCCACCGGCATGGCTGCTGGTCAGTTCCTTGACCTTGAGGGCAGTTCCAATTCTGTTGAATTCGTGCAAGAAAAGAAGTTTGGGGAAATGGGTGAGTGCTCTGCAGTGTGTGGAGGGCTACTAGCTGGTGCTGGAGATGACGAAATACGTAGATTGAGGAGTTATGGGAGAGCTGTTGGGATGTTGTATCAAGTTGTGGATGATGTTTTGGAAGAGAAGTCGAGGAAAATTGATGAAGCTGGAGAGACAAAGAAGGGGAAGAGTTATGTAGGAGTGTATGGAGTTGAGAAGGCAATGGAGGTGGCAGAGGAGCTTAGGGCCAAGGCCAAGAGGGAATTGGATGGGTTTGAGAAGTATGGTAAGAGTGTGGTACCCCTTTATAGCTTTGTGGATTATGCTGCTGACAGAGGTTTTAGTGTTGGTGATGCAAGTTAATGGAGTTTCAGCAGCTGATGTCTGGTATCGATGAGGACTACCCGATTTGTATCAGTAACTCAGCTGTGATTATATTGCTGATATCTGGTGGCCTGAGCTTCCTTTCTTTTTCTTCTTCTCCTCCTCCTCCTTTTCCTTTTTGGTTGAACTCTAGGTGCCATAAAACCTCAATTATTATTGCAACACAGCACATATTGTTCAGCCCAGAGGAACGGCTCATGGGCATGTATTATATAGTTAAACATATTGCATTTTCCCTTGCGGACCAGACCAGACCTATTCGGTCCAGGGTTTTCCCACCCTGGATCGGACCGAACTTCCTACAGACCGGTCCGTTCGGTCCACCCTATGACTTTTTTTTTTTTCCAATGACATTTCGTTTAATACTTATGTAATTATATTGTGATATATTTAATATATATACATATAGTATACTATTATATATATATTAGTAATACACTACTACTATTAGTTTATTAGTAATAATACTATAACTAATAACTATATGTAATAATAGTAATAGTGATAACTATATATGTAACTATATGTAATAATAATAGTAATATATGTAACTATATGTAATACTAATAACTAATACTATTAGTCTATTAGTACTAATAACTATACTAGTACTAATACTATAACTAATAAATATATGTAATGATAGTAATAATATACGTAATACTATATTAAATAATAGTAATACTCTTATTATTAATATTCTATGTAGTTATAGTGATTTAATACTAACATATTACATATTAAGCTAACTATACTAATACTATTATAAATTTACAAATATATGATATATTATAATTTATACTATAACTTTTATAATATGTTAATACATTAATATATATACTAGTACTATATATATTTTTTGATCGGTTATACTAGTACTCTATATTATAATTAATAGTTATACATTAAAGAATATAGTAATACATTGATACTAAATATATATAGTTATAGACTTATAATAATTTAGTTATTATAAATTTATGATTAGTATAACTATATAATTGTATTAGTATTAGACTATTAGTAATTCAATTTGGCTATATTATATTAGTAATATTAATTATGTTGAATCAGTTAGTTAGTATAACTATATTCTACATTATTAGTATTAATATAAATATTAGTATTAGTTATAACTATATAGCCTATATTAGAATTGAGAGTCTTAGACTATATAATAGACTAATAGTATTAGTATAACTATATAAGTATACAGTATAGCTATATATTAGTTTTAATTATAGTAATTAGTATAACTATATAATAGTAGATTATAAGTATAACTATATATTAGTATTAGTTATACTGTTATAGTGATTTAGTATATTATAATTTCTATATTATATTTATACTATAACTCTTATAATATATTAATATATACTAGTACTATATATTATAGTTATATATTAAAGAATATAATAATACATTCATACTAAATATATATAGTTATATTTCTAGTGATTTAGTTATTAACTTATTATGATTAGTATAACTATATAAATTATAATAGTATTAGACCATTAATATAGCTATATATTAGTAATATTAGTTATGGTGAATCAGTGCTTTAGTATAATTATATAAGTGTTAACTATAATGATTAGTATAACTATATAAATTATAGTATAGTGATAATTATATTAATTAAATATAAGTATAGTGATAATTAAATTATATTAATTATAGTGATAAATATACTATATAGCTATACATAGTATTAATTATAGTGATTGTTATAACTATATAAATTATATAATAGTATATTAGTATTAATAGTAGACTATTAGTATAGGTCACTATAACTATTGTTGAAGTATTAGTTATAATGATTTAGTATAACTATATTAATATAATTATAACTATAGTCTATATTAGACTATTAATATTTTTTTATACCATATATAATTATATAATTAATTATATACAACTATTATATAAATAATAAAAAAAAAATTTTAAAAGTCCATTCGGTCCGGTCCAGACCGAACACCTTCGGTCCCTTAAAAATTAGACCAGACCGGACTGGGTCCGGTCCAGTCCGATCCAAAAATGATCGATCCAGTTGGTTTATCCGGTCCGGACCGTTCGACTTTCAACCCTACTTTCAACTGCAGATTCATGAGAACAGGAAGCGAATTTCATTGCGTAGCGAGCCAATGAGTCTCCAAAGGATATCGTTTATACCTTAGATAAAAATTTTCCTTGGAACAATGATGTCTTTCAACTAGTCTATTAAAATCCCTAGAAGACAAGAAGTACTGTAGTAGGATAAATGGTATATAAGAAGTTAAGAACATGTTATTTTTGTTATAAAAAATGTGAAGGATTTTATACTGTTAAACAAGAAAAAACACTTCAGATTAATTATGAATGACAGTTCAGTTGGTGAGGCAATGGGTTTGCTTCCTAATAGTTATCAGTTCAAGTCCCTCGTAGCTACTAAAGATTTATCAGACCGTTAATTACAAGATTCTGTGTGATTAATCGATGTGCGTACAAACTGCCCGGACATCACGGATTTCAAAAAAAAAAAAAAAAACACCCTGAGATTGTGTACCCTATAAAAATCTGTCACGTGGGTAAACACCAAGCATACTCAAGGTCGGCACTTGGAACTAACATGCGACGCAGTGGCGATAGGCAACACATTGACCGTGAGATCCTACAGCCAAACGGTCCGAGAATTCCATGGGTACCAGCGAGCCCCCGGAGAAGAGCCTGGAGCTCCTGCCACCGGCACTACTCGCCACCATCATGACGAAACTCGACGTGGGATCGATCTGCTGCGCCGCGTCCACGTGTACAGCCTTCAGGGCCTGCGCCTCTCAGATCCTCTCCTTCCTCCCCACCTTCCACCTCCTCGTGAGTACTTCCTCTCTCGTTATACCTCCTTAGAAAACCCTTTGACTCCGTTTGGATGCCGGGAATTTGATGAAAATGGAGAAAACATTTAGAATTTTGGCTTCTAACTTTAAAAGCCAAAAAATTACAACAAAATTTTACTCGGTGCTGAGAAACGGAAAGATAGATTAAAAAACTTAAAAACTTTTGGATTTTGTTATTTTTCTCTTACCTTTCCCTTTTCATTTAATTTTCGGTATTTTTTTCTGGTGGGTTGCTGTTGCAGGATGTTGCTCCTTCAGTGGATTTGCTGCGGCCTTTGTTGCAGCCGCCAAACCCTTACCTGAAGAGCTTGAAAATTGACTGCGATCGCCTTAACGATTCGGCAATCGAGCTCTTGCTTCGTCCTCCATTGCACGAGCTTTGCCTGCACAATTGCTCCGGTTTTAGCGGGAAACTGCTTTCTGAGATCGGCAGGCGATGTCCGGATCTAAGGTTTTCTCTCTCTATTTTTGGTGCTTGAAGCGTAGCTGTTGGATTCTAATCTGTTGCATCTCTTTTGAGTCGTATGGTTGAGATGAAGAATCGTATCTATTTAATAAAAAATTAATTGTTAACACTTTCAGAGTGGACTTGGCCAAAAAGAAAAACTTGAAGATAGCATATACGTGATCATTGGATTTATAATGGCGTGGTTTAACTTGTTCCCTAATTTTAGCGGTGGGGTTATTAGCTTTGGGTGTTTAATTTCTTCAGGTCTCTCTGCTTGGGTTCAGTGGCCGAAAAAGGAGGGCAGACGATTGATATTTCTGATCTGAAGGATTTGCTCTGCGGTTGCACTCAGCTAGAAGTAAGGCTTAACTGGAAGAGTAATTAATGGAGAACGCTTAATATATGTTGAAAAAAGAGAATGTCCGAGTGTAATGACCACGTTCAAGCTAATCCGGTCTTATATAAGTAAAGTTTTCATGAAATATCCATAGTTAATCAAGATTAGAAATATGAAAATAATAATAATAATAATATTTCGAGTATAATATTCATCCAGAACATGCAAGTATAATAATATTAACAAGAAAAGCAAAGGTGTAGTCGATAAACAGAAATATTGAATAAATTACACATAAAACTGTGAAGATAAAAGTTTTTTTTTTTCAGATTGAAGTAACATGTGATCAGCAGTATTATTCATAAATACAGTTCTATGTATTTTAGCTTGTTGCCAAGGTTCCTGTGATCGTTGTTAGATCCCTCCTTTATTTTGATAGATATTGTCCTGTGAATAAGGGTGAAGTTTGTAAGTTACTACCATTTGGTGATTGACCTGATTAAAATATCAAATACAGTACTGGGTCTTTTGATAATATTATTATTCAATTTGTAACGCATTGGATAATATGGTTACTTATTTAGTAACTTTTTTATTTCATATTGACTTGTGATGGTTACTTATCATTTCCGTTTAACTTTTTTTTCTTCCATATTGGCTTGTATTCAGAAGTTTGCACTTGCCATTGTCTTGCTTGAAAGGCATATTGTTCGTTCTTGGCCATTTGGTATTTTGGGGCCACCCTGATCAATAATTGAAAGTGTAGTTCGTGTCTTCATGCATTGCAGCATTTAGGACAATGCCATATGCTGAAGTTTTTTGTAGATACTATGTGAGTCTTGCATGCAGCTTAATTAGAGAAACTCAATCTATCTTTCCAGAATTCTTTCCAGATGTACAGTTATCTGATTTCATAAATGTTTCCATGCCATGTTATAATTTTATCGTGTGTCTTGTCTCATTTTTATTGCAATCTTTTCGTAGGCACTGATCCTGATGTTTGATGTTTCGTTATTTCTTCATCATAATTTTGCTCGAGTTTGGGCTTTGGCATCTGAAAAACTCACTTCTCTTGAGATCGAGTACATTCCTTCAGAAACAGTGATTGAGATGGTTAGCCCAAATTTGGGTCCCCATCAGTCAAATCATGTTCGACCATCCATATTGTCAAACATTCAGAAATTGTGCCTATCAGTAGACTATATAACTGACGCTATGGTTGGTACAATATCTCGAGGTCTAGTCTCCTTGACCCATTTGGATCTTTCAGATGCACCATTAATTGAACCAGAAATCGCACTTGACTTGACCAACTATGGCCTTCAACAACTCAATCAATATGGGAAATTGAGACATCTCTCATTGGTCCGATGCCAGGAGTTCATTGTTACCAATTTTAGACGAGTCAACGATCTTGGAGTCCTCTTCATGGCTGATAAATGTGCAAAGATGGAAAGCATATGTCTTGGTGGCTTTTGTTGTGTTACTGACACAAGTTTCAAAACAATCTTGCATTCATGCTCTAGGCTACACAAGCTTCAGGTGTCTCTGGGGACCCAGTTAACTGATCTAGTTTTTCATGATATCTCTGCAACTTCCCTTTCTTTGACACATGTTAGCTTGATATTTTGCAATCTTTTAACCAATCGGGCAGTCATGAATTTGGTATCCAACAAGGATCTTAGAATTCTTGACCTGAGAAATTGCAAAAACCTTGGGGATGAAGCACTTCGAGCCATCAGCACTCTTCCTCAATTGAAGACTTTGCGGTTGGATGGCTCAGATATAAGTGATATGGGATTGACATATTTAAGACCGGGGGTTATTGGTTCACTTGTTAGATTGTCCATTCGAGGGTGCAGGCGACTCACTGATAAATGCATTTCAGCATTATTTGATGGTTCTTGTAAGATGAAGTTGCGAGAATTGGACCTATCAAATATTCCTAACCTTTCTGATAACGGAATTTTGCTACTGGCAAGAAGTCGGGTTCCATTCTCTGAACTCCGAATGCAGTTTTGCCCACTCATCGGTGACACAGCTGTCATGGCATTGGCCTCGATGCAGGTTTATGAGGACCGATGGCATGGTAGTAGCTTGAGGTTGCTGGATCTATATAAATGTGATGGCATCACAGAACTTGCATTCCGTTGGTTGAAGAAACCGTACTTTCCAAGGCTGAGATGGCTGGGCGTCAGGGGAAGTCTTAATAGGAATTTGGTAGATGCTTTAGCTAGGAATAGACCATATTTGCATGTGGAATGCCATGGTGGCAAGTTGGGGGTTAATCGATGGGATTGCCCCGATGGTTCACAGGTGCTTGACTATGATGAGGCACATGACTATGAGGAGGTGGACGAACTCGAACAGTGGCTTCTCGAAGGCGAGATTGAGCATGATGATGAAGAGATGGGGGATGCTGAGAACAATGCTGAACCGATGGAATAATGTGCGCAATAACGTTCCAATGTTTATTTACACATGCCTGTGAAACAATTGCTTGCTAGTGTCGATATGGGATAGCTGTAACTTCTATCATGAACTTGTGGTTGGAGTTCAGAAAATTCGATTTCCTCACTCGATTTCATCAACCAATGCACTTTGGAAATGTCTGTTAAAGTTTGCTGCTTAAATAAGAATAAACGAGTTTGCTTATTAATTCTTTTCTATGTAGTTCTTCCCAATGAACTCAATTTGGGTTTCATTTGGGTAATTGCTAAAGGCCTTGTTGCCAAGGCAACAATGCTTACGAGTTATACTGATGTAATTTAATACGATATGTTAGATTTTAAAGTTATTTTTATTGTAAATTAAATTTAACACATTATTCAAAGTTATGCCAATTTATAATTGATTTTTATAGAATCTTTTTGTGACGGTAACACTTTTCACAAATATTTACAAGTATTTATTTTCTAAGCCATAGAGCAGTATCAAAAAGTAAGAGATTGGACAATGAAAGAAATGGCTAAAAACACAAGACTCCTACTCCAGGAATTTGAAACTGGTTAGCAGTCAAAATACATCAATCCTATAATCTATGTGCGCATTCTATAACACAAAGGACAGCTTTTAACAATTTGTACGGAAGCAACACCCTAATAAAAATATTACTGGATTTTCATAATGAAAAAGATCCTCCTTATAATTAATTTTAGGCTACATACTGAATGTCTATATTAACTGTTATTATTAAATGAAGTATAATATCTGTCACTTGCTAAGAAAAAAAAAAGAATAAATAATTTATATGGGATCAATAACATTTGTAAAAATAAGTTAAACATATATAATTTTTTTCCTAAATGATATAGAAAGCTTCCACGTCAATTAATTGATAATCTAATAAATAAGTTGCAAATATATCTTCAATTCGTAAAAACCTTCGATTTTTTAAGAGAATTTTGTTCATCAGCCCCGCCATCGTTTTTCGTTAAAGAAAAATGATAAACACATCATTTTTTACAATATTTTATATAATAATATTATTTTATAAAAATATTCTTATTTTATAATACATATTATAAAATAGTTAGTCTATATACAGTTTCCAAATAGAGACTACTCATACAAACTTATACAGTTATGTTTAAAAAAATTTAAAAATTATAATAATATCATTTTTTAAATATTTTTTTCTTTTACAAACATTTATCAATAGAACTGTACACACAATCTCTTACTCGCTATTGCAAATAAAATTTCTCATTATAAAATGTACTGTATAGTGATGCTAATACTTTTCACATGGGGAGAACGTGAGGTTGTCTGGACTTTCATCCAACTCTAATCATTATGAGACGTAATTGTGGTGCAAAATTCCAATTTCCCGATCCTATCTTTGATGACGTAGATTACGAATTATTCAGGAATATATACTTGGTATATACCTGTGATAATGAGGGATAAGATGTTCAATTCAATTGGGCCCCCAGATACGTTACACGTGGATGTAACAAGTTAGAGTTCATTTATGTAGTACTTTCTGGTCAATTTCCTTGTTCAATCAACTTGAATGGGCCTGTAATTAGATGACGTTGGGGTGGGCCAAACCCACCCCCCCCCGCCGGCGGGGGTTGATGGTTCTCAAGTACGCCCATAAAACCCTAAACAGCTAAGAAGTAGCCTTCGTACTAGCACATGTGTATCATTATTTATGAATTTTACTACATACAAATAAAATTACGTATTAATTTATATATTAATAATAATTTTTTATATTTAAAATTTAAATTAATATTATTTTTAATAAAATTTACTTTTTTATCAATTACATTAAATTAATGCACAGCTATGCTTAGAATTAAATTCTTCCATTATTTATCCATGTTATGTGATATGTTTTTCACCCAACTTTGTTATTTTTTTAAATATAATACTTTTATAAAAGAATAATATTACCGCCGCTTCTTCACATTTTATAATTTAGACAGAAGTGATTTATGAGAAAAGTTTAAAAATCAGGTTTTTTATAAATACAAAACTATCATATAAGTGGAGTCATGCACACTAATTTATAAATATAATTATTAAAAAAACATCTAATAAAAAAAAGTCTCTCAAAAACTTATTTGCTACAAATATTAAAAAAAAAATACATTTACTGTTTTAAAATAGACAAATTTTGTGTATTTTATTTAAATAAAATAAATAAATATAAAATTTATATCAGAATTAATTTTTTTACCATTGAACACAACTTTTTCTATTAAAAAAATATATAAAACTTGCGTACCTAAACTTGAGTATAGCTTTGAGTGTGTTTAATCAGCGAGGTGATCTAAAATTATGGGTAAAAACCGATGGGTTTGACTTGGTTTCGGTGGCAAATCGACGTTGCACCGATGTTAGAAAATGGTGTTTATAATCAGCCGAAACCAGTCAACTAGGGAAGAAAAAACCTATAGTCTCTATCTCGACATGCGTCGGTATAGTTTTCGGTCTGCTATCAGCGTCTATGTGACAAATGAGCGATGCCGCACCATCGTCTTCCATGAGTCTAGAAAGAGAGTTGCAGAAGAGAAAACCTATGACTGAGAAAGAAGGAAACGGGAAGAAGAAGAAAGGGGGTGAGGACAATTTATTAATCGCATTTTAAAACAGTGTCGTTTGGCTTAACGTTGTTCCTTTAAAAATATATATATTTAACGTCGTTCCTTTAAAAATATATATATAAGAATCAGTCGGTCGGTTCAACAGTTTTTTATACAAAAGAACCAAAATTGAACCAGCCAATATCGATTCCTATATATTTAACTCGCTTACTGACCGGTTCTTTATCGGTTTTGGCCAATTCCGACCTCCAACAACTGTTTTTGGTTGATGGATGTCATTTCTTAATTTGGTATATAGTCATGTCTAAAATCACCTTAAACTATCAATATTATTTATTTATATTCACAAAATATTCACTAATTTTATTTTATTATTTATTATTTTTTCAGTACTACACACAAATTATTTTATGGATGATCGCTCAACGTTCTACTAGCATAAATATGAAGATTTCTTTTTTATTTTGTTATAAATATTTTAACATTCTTAATCATGCAAAAAAATAAAATTAAAAAACATAATTTTATTAATAATTATTTCTTTAATAATTAAATAAAAAATAAATTTAAAAAATTAAAGGAAAATGCTACTGCCACCGTTTTGTCTTCCCCTTATTGCTTTCCGCTTGACGTGGCTTTTCCGTTGTGGCTTGCTTTTTTTTTTTTTCTTAATACCTGCATCTCATAATAGCCAACCCCGGCACTTCGTCTTCCCTCCAACCACCCCTCCCCCCCCCAACTCCGACTGGCACATTTCCGACGCCCCTAAATAAGCTCACTTCGTCTCCCCTCTGCATTTCGTCTCCCCTCCACTTTATTCTGTAGTCGTGTAGCGGAACTCTCTCTGATCTTAGACTCAAAGCAAAGAGACAAAACTTGATCAAGAACGTAAGAAAAGGAGTTACTGCTTTCTCACACAGGACTATAAAATCCAAATCTTTATTCCAAAAAAAAAAAAAAAAAATTTTATATTTTCTTTAAATATTTAAAAGTATTAAAACATAATTTATAAAAAAAATCTAGAGCTTAGCGGTGACTCGCAGCGGGAGGTGGCTCTGACTCTTTGCCTTATCTTCAACGCCTTAACATAGCCTAGAGGCTAGAAATGTCTAATCGAGAAAAGCATTATTAAAAGGAAAAGGTCGCTGGCGGATAGTTAGGAGGGTGGTACAAGTCTAATTGTCAGTGAGTACTGACAGTACATGCATCGGATTCTCATTGTCATAAGTCAGTACATGTCTTAGGCGAATCGGCCTTGAACCCATCAAACTGCTGGATGGATGAGGATAGAGAAAAAGTTTTCCTTCATTTAAAAAAAATAATGATAAATTTTATTCCCTAAGAGTTATTTTATAACTATCTTGTAAATTGTCTATGTTTTTATAAAATAAAATTACAGAAATATTATTATTATATAAAGATACCTCTTACTTAAAATATAATTATAAAAACACTATGGCCCCGTTTGGTTACACAGATGAGACGAGATGTTTTAAATAGTAATGAATAAAATATTGTTATAATATAATTTTGTATTGGGATTTGAAAAAGTGAGATTGTTTATTATATTTTGTATGGAAATTTGAAAAAGTTGTATGGGGATTTGAAAAAGGTGTAATGATGAGTTAAAATGAGATGAGATGAGTTTTTTAGTTTTCTCTAAACAAACAAGGCCATATCTCTATCACTATTTATTTTTGTGTCTATAGCCAACGTTTAAGACATGTATATAAAATACAAGACACTCAAAATTAATGCTTTCCATGAAGAATGTTACAATTTTATTATATGAAAAATAAGAGACTATTTGTCTTTTATCCAAAACTCTTAAGGGCTTGGGAAAACTATATGATAAATTAAGATGTAATTTTTATAGTTATATCAGATGAGATAGTTTTAGATATAAATTGAAATGAGAAAATACTGTGAGAATATTATTTTGAGATTTGAAAATTTTGAATCATTTATTATATTTTGTATTAAAATTTTAAACAGATTATAATAGTTATAGAAGATGAGATGAAACCGTTTCTGTATCCAAAATAAACCTAAAACAATCAATAGACATCAGTGAAAATAAGTCAAATTTGAGTGGCTAGTATCTTATCAAGCCTTGTTCATTTAATTTTTATTTGAATACAAATAAAACTTATCATCAAGTTATGTCTTATTTCAAAAGAAAAAACTAATTGATTATTTGAATTAGTTCAATTTTCTTCACAAGGTATTTAATAATGAAAAAGTAAAATATTTATATTATATCTATTGATCTGTTCGTCTATTTATATCATAGCCACTTAATAACCAAACTTTGAACTTTTATAAATGACTGAATATAACTTATATACTAATAATTATATTTATAAATATTTGAGCAACGTGCATGATATTAAGAATGTAATTTTCTGATATTTATAGAAATTTTCGTTTATATTAATATTTGGATCTGAAGGAGCCTATCTAATAGTGTTTTTCATTTTATAACCCATATTTGAATTGCAGAGGGAAAGAAGAATAGTTAGAGAGAAAGTATATTATTAAAGTGTGTAAATCTTATATAATTTTTTTAAAAAATATAAATAAATATAATATACATATAAAAAAATTTAAATTTCTTTTAAAAATAATAGATTTCACTTTCTTTCTTTTTTTTCTTTTTTTTTAAATTAGTGATTTTGAGTCGTCTGGTCATATCATAGAGACGTCCAATCTCCTTATTCCTCAAGCTCCAAATAATTATTAGACTAGACTAGACTAGACTCTATGGTAGTTCTAATGAATTATTGTGCAAGTGATGTTTCAAAATTCAACGTGCTTCTTTAACTTACCACTATCTTAAAAATAATAATTAGTACTTGTTTCGTTATTAAATATTAAACTATATTACCATATTTGATTTTATTATTATAATTTTTTAAATTTTTATATAAAATATAATAAAAAATTTTAATATTTTTTAAATTTTAAAATAAAATTAATATTATAATAATATTTTATTCAACTTTTAATAAAATATCAATCTCATCTAATCTAAATTGTATAACCAAATGAGTCATTAAAATTACTAATTAAAAAAAACATATTAATTATACCAACCTTCTAAAAAAATTAAATAAGAGCCTACATTAAACTTCTCTAAAATGGTTCTTCTAAGAATGGTTTTTTTATTTTCTTTTGGTCTTGTTTTTCTCTAGTGTCTTACAAGTATCTCTATACTTTATTGATTTCATTATACTTTTTTATGTTACTTTTAAACTACGAGGTGTAAATTTGGATTGTTTATGACACATTTTTGAAGATACAAAATCTAGTATTTGTATAATGTACAAAGTGTTCTCAATGCAATTATATGTCCATATTCAATAGATCTAGACACGGTCCAGATTCAATGCATGCCTATAATCTGCAACTTCCTACATATATAATTTATTTTCTCCGTATGTGATAAATTATTTATAATAAGAATGATTATTTACAATAAAAATAGATTTATTTTCATCAGAAATAATTAGTTATAAATAAATATTTTTCTGTGATGTCAGACATTAATTCAACGGCAACCACTATGTTATTTATACAACTTAACGTTGCTAGTATTCAATCTGCACCTTGCCATCGACAACATGACCACTTTTATTAATAAATTCCGACTCAACAATGAACACGATCTACGATCCTGAATACCAGCTAAAATATGGAGCATCTACTTATAATATCCTAATTAATTATGACACCACATGTACTCATTCACGTAACATAATTCGATTGGTAAAATTTAAATTTTAAAATTTATCTTTTAAATTAAATTATGTCATATAAATTATGAGATATAATCTCTTATTGTTTTTCAATAACTTAATGGCAGAGTGGTCAATTGTTAATTGGTTGGTCTTAAGTTCAAATTCTACACCGGCCAGGAGCCCCGGAACAATCAACAATATATATGGTAGGGATTCTTTTTCCTACTTGCACATGCATTCCGCTAAAACTCAATCATGCACATTTTGAACGGGTATCATATATGAGCCACCATTATCAAAATAAGACACGCAGAAAAGGATAACCCATGTTCAAGTTTCCCACTTTAGAAGATTCTCTAGGCTAAAAAGTAACATATTTTCATTATAAATTCAATTAAACTATAATTTTTTTTCTACTTTTTATATATTTTTATTGGGGAATGGGTATCAATAATTTCCTGTAGGTACAAGCGTGGCATATTTAATGGATATTGACTTTGCACATGTTATATTGAAGTGATATATAATCAATTCTCAGGACGAGAATATGTAACTTTATCCGGACGCCAATAAGAGATTGCAAAGCTTTTTTAATTTATTCCTAAGCATATGATCATTATAACCACGTGCGGAAAGTAATTTCATTTCCTCAAGTAATCTTTATACGTAATATCAGTTAAAGAGTTTTCACTCTTGTCATCTCGTGCTTGCTTTAAACAAAAATCCAATATCATGATAGTTGTAATTTATTTGTAACAATTAAGGGGTCAATTTTCGCACATGCCGTTTTCTCTCACCCTGTTTTCTTTCTAGGAAAAATCCTCCCACCATCGTTTGGGTATGACTACAACCCCTTCCTCCCTCTGTCCTTCGCCAAACCTATTCATAACTTTTTTTTTCTTGATTTTCTCTAATTTTTAGCCCCTAGCTCCGAAATGAGCCGATTTGCTCCCTACCAGTCACCAAAGATTGTCACGTGCCCCATCATAAGATTCTCTGGCCATTGATATGTTAGACAACAAAATAAAACTGGCTAAAAGAGTGGCACGTGTGTCTTTAGGGGAGGTATATTGTCGTCATGGACGGCGCTATTGAGATTAGTGGCATTGAATTTATTAGATCCAACCTTTAATTTACTGCCAAGGGTGGCACGTGAGCTACACGCGTCTCCACAAATTAGCGATGGTCTTTCGCTGATGATTGGACTCTTTTTTCGATTGTTATTTTTTTATATTTTTGCTTTTTCTTACCAAGGATCAGGATAAAGTTGTTATAGAAGTCTATTTCAGCTAATCCATCCCAATAAAATGTAACACACATTTCACTACGACTTATAACCATAGTCGTATAGTCTGTTTAGCAAATTATGTTAAAACTGCTTCAAGCAACCTTTCTTAATGAGAAATTTGGCTCCATATTTTTCTTTTTTATTTTTAATTGTGTTATATTTACTAGTTTTGAGATAATTGTTAGGAATTTTCAAGCTATTAAATTTTGTATATTGTAACTCTTTAATTTATTTATGATATGCTTGCTTGCTCACTAAAAAGAAAAAGAAAAAAAATAAGAGTCAATTTCAAGTTTCGCCCATGCCCATAGATGGAAACGGCCGTTCTCTTTTATGTTTTTTGATATTTTTATTTTTATTTTCAGGTACACTTTTAAAAACCCAAAATTGATTTTCTGGTTGAAAAAAAAAAAAACATAAAATGTCCAAAGACATGTACCTAATCCAACCAACATCATGTCCAGGTAGGTTATAGGCGCACACTGCCAGGTTTGGATAACTTATTTTATCATATCCTGGGAATAGAGGCTATAGAGCCCTGGACATTGGACTTCAATCTGAAGCTCTCGGACTGCATTTAATTTTAATTTTTAATTTTTAATTTAATTACTTGTTCAAGTTTCCAACGGTCTGTTCTAATGGCAACCACCCACCGATTCGCTGTCATTGTTTTTCAACCTCCTGCCTCTTCGACTCCTCCAAGGGTCACTTTTCCACGTCATCCATCCTTCTCCCTCCACGTCACACTGTTTTAGGTAATACGTCATTTTATGGACGGATGAAACAGAATATAAAAAATAAATATTTATGATCCATTATTTACAATAAAAATAATAATTTATAATTAGAATGTATTTTTTTTGATAAAAAATAATATTTTTATAAAAAATAATTAAAAATAAATAAACTATTTTTATAATAAATTTTAGGAGTGGACAGCGGAGCCCGGCTACCCTACCCCAGCATCATGTGAGGCAGGGTGCGGGGAGGGGTTATCTGCACCGTATGGTACGGATAGCACCTCTAATAAATTTATTTCTGATCTAATCTATTTGTACAGGTTAATGGAGTCATCGCGACCACTGAACTCATCACTTACGTATTCGATCTGTAACAGGTGTTCTTCATGTCCTCGTAATCTTAATAACGAAAATAATAAAACTCTATATTTTTTAATATTACGATGATAACATTTTCAACTAATTTCCTAGTTTTCCACCTCCGCATGGCCCCATTAATCAGGATCTCGAATTATTGGGTAGGTTATATACTAGAACAAGGAACAAAAAAATGACATTGGAAGAATATTGTAAAATAAAATAATATATAATATTTGGCATTGTTTACCATACCATAATGTCGTTATTACTGGCTACTTAATAATTGCAGTAATTTAAGTTTCATTTTATTAAAAAACATATGGGCCACGATTTACATGTTTAGCTTCTGAGGTTCTATATTATAATTATTTGTATTACATACACTGATCAGGCACCTTCTCCTGGTCAAAAATTAAATAAAAAATAACGTGCATATGCTTGGACGTTCATGGAGCTCCCTAACCCTAATGGGAACTGAGGAAGGGCATGGGGCCATTCGGACGTTGAATAAACAGACGAGTTAAACAATAGATAAAGAAGAACCCCAATCATCAATAATAGGCTGTATATATACTGGGATATAATAATATACATGTTTCCAAACACTGGGAAATTAATATCTTATCGTATTTGTCACGTTTCGTATCCCTCCTTTTCATTCTGCACCTTACAAGCTTACGTCAACGACCCAACTATTTAATCGTATGCATTATGTGTCCTCTCCGAATCACAGCTTTTCTGCCTCTACTTCACGTGTTATTCATGAACCCATAACGCAGAAACGCATCCGTTTCTCACAGCGTCTGAGTCGTGGCAAAGTTACTGATATGGGCTTTCATGGACCATTTCTCCCAGCATTACTAGGAAGTAAGTACAGAAGCATGTCAGGGGAGATTATTTTAGAACCATGTTAATTAAACAGAAAAAATAGAGAGTACATGCATAAGATGATTAAAATGATAATCGCCAAAAGCGGTACTCAGTGAGGAGATAGTTGTCTTTTCAGCACGAGCTTATCCAGAACTGGGTGGGGCTCCCAGAATATGTCAATGGGTAGCCTTTTTGGTCTCATAGTGAGTGGGGTGCCAGAGAATTAAATGGAGACTTGAGGCTCCAATGGATAGGAATCAAGGTGGCCTTTGCCTAGAATGGATTCATACTCATAGCATATTCTTTCTTTCTTTTCACTTTTTTTTTTTAATTATAATTATGTTAATTTTTTTAAAAAATTTTCAATAATACAGATGCTTTATACACTAATTTAAAAATAAAACAATTTAAAAAAATATTAATTTTTATTATCTGATCCATATGATAAATATTAATTGGATTTTTTTAGCTTACCAGATCTGATTGAGACTGTTAATTAGCAGCACAAAAGAATCGCTAACATAAAGTTCTTACAAAAAGTTTATAGATATCTCCAACTCCATTAATTATGGAGAAGAATAATAATAATAATAATTAATATTATCCGAAATAGCTTAGACTCCCCGTGACTCCGTTATAACTTTCCGATAAACCCAACCCGAGGCTAAAATAAATAAAGAAATAAATCCAAACGAACCCAGAAAAGCCTCTCTCACACTCTCGCTCGTACCATAAAAGGGAAAAAATCTCTCTGTTAAGGCTATTTTTTTCTCCGATTTCCTCAAATCTGCGTTTCCGTCTAATAAACAAAGCTTGTCATTGTCTCTGTTCTGCAAAATCTTCCACTTACACGTAAACCTAACACCGAAAAGATCTCTCTCTCTCTCTCTCACATTCATTTTCTCGCTGCTTTTGTTTCCTTTCGGTTTGGTCTTCAATGGTGATGGTGGACACGGAGAGCTGTGCGAGTATGGCGCAAGATACGTCGGCGTCGTCGCCGGCAAGGAGTCGGCAGCAGCGGCAGAAGCTCGAGGTGTACAATGAGGTTCTCCGTCGGCTTAGGGATTCAGACAACGAGGAGGCTTTTCAGACTGGCTTCGACGACCAACTTTGGTCTCACTTCAATCGCCTCCCAACTCGGTACCTTTACCCTACCCTCCCAAACCTGTATGTATGTATGTATGTATGATTCTATTTATGTTTAACGCATGTATAACTATATGACTATACTAATCTAGCTTTTGGTTGATCTTCAATACATATGTATATATTATATAATTTTGAGTTCAGTGTGTTTTTGGTTTCGCTTGTGACTGTGTGGTTGATGATGTTCGGTGGATGACTACATTGCATAAAGTCTGTTCAGATTCATTAAGATTGAAATGGAGTAGAATGGAGTTGATTTGATAATTCTAGTTCGCATTGCTATAATTTTTTTATTTGGCTTATTAGAGGTTAAAGAGGACTTTTTAGTGTTTTGACTTCGTCAATGATGTAATTACGAATTCTTTTGCTTATCCTCCGAGGTCATTGGTAAAGTTTTTTTGGGATTTAGGAAATAAGAAAAATGTTCTAATCATTGTGGTTCTATTTAATGGGTTTTGTGCCTTTTGATTGAATGCGATGCAGTTATGCGTTGGATGTGAATGTACAGAGACCAGAAGATGTTCTTATGCATAAGAGATTGCTGCATTTGGCTCAAGATCCCGCAGATAGGCCTGCAATTGAAGTCCGCCTTGTGCAGGTTAGTTAATTTCAAATGCATTATAGAGTAATTGCATAATTTTCAGTTTCATGTGCTATAGCTATAAGATTTGGTGCTCATATATTACACATGTACCTGGATTTTTTGTCACATCCAAGAAGCTTCTAGATGTTTGAAGAGGGCCCCTATTTGGGACAACTTATTTCAAAATCCTTAACTGCTATTTGGCTGGTTCTCAACTTAAAAATGGGATCAGATGCATTAAGAACATCTATTTTTACTCTTTCTTGCGAGGAAACTAGATTTATGTGCTGATATACAAGCCACATTCGATAACATTCACTAATTTTGGAACTGGCAGCAGGCTTGATATTATATGGCCATAATCCACTACGGAGCTCCCGTATAGTTGCTAGTTATGGAATGGCAAAGATTCACACTTAACTTTGGATGGAATGGTGAGAACGGTGTGTGGAGCACACCTAGTAAAGTGCTTCTATTGCATAATTTGATTTAAAAAATAAAATTTCAATTTGAATATTACAAATCAAATCTTACTATTTAAGTGATGTGGTTGGTGTGCTCTACACTCCGGCTTGAGAATAGAATATTTCTAAAATTGAACTTTCCCACTTTGTAAGATGCTTTAGGAATCGTGACATGGCCTTTTTGGACTCCTATTAGCCATACATTTTTATCATGAAACTACGATTCTGATACATTGGCAACTATACCGAAATGGTGTTTGTTATCATCATTGCATATCATCATTGCAATCTGTATTGCACTCTTTTTGGTCTGGTTGTCTGTCAATATTATTTGACGTCAGGAAGCAAGTTTAAACCCCATTTTGTTTATACTACCCTTCTGCTCTTCTACTTTTTATTATTTAACACTCTTTGCTCTTTTGTTTGTTTATTTTATTTTCTTCTTCTTTTTCTTCTTTTGCATGGAAAATGCATCATGGGATTCATACTTTTTTGCAGGTCCATTCAACTTCTGATGGGAATTCAGCTTACTCTGTGCATTCAGATTTTCCTGGTGAAGAAGCTGCCCAAAGTAAAATAAATGGCTCTAACAAACAGAGGTTTTTTCCTGGAATTTAATTACAGTTTGGTTAATTTTTCATAGCAGCTCCAGAAAGTCTCACATTGATAGTCCATGAATGGAAGTTATTTAACTCTTTTGCTTCTTTTGATGGTTCACTTTATTTACTGCACGATTCTTTCCATGAACAGCTCTAACATCTCTTTCTGGCTTTTTAATTGTCAGCATCCATCCACCACCTGCTTTCGGTTCATCTCCTAATCTTGAAGCCCTTGCGCTTGAAGCTGATAAATCTCTTGCTCTAGATGAGGAGAATTCAGTACATGCCAGCACTTGGTTTTCACAGTAAATACTTACATCTTAAAGTATTCATTGGGTTCGGGTTGACAAAATTTCACGGAACCTATCTGGTCAAACATATCCTGTTTGGATGTTGGACTTTGATTGTATATACCACAAAATTTTGCTTTCTATATGCTGAAGATTGCAATATTTTCTTATGAATTTTCAGTAATTTTTTTTATTGGCACCGGATGTCCAGGAACAATGTCCCGACTAATTCCGGGGGTGCATAGGCCCTCGGCAAATTTTCAGTAATTTTGTTCAAATCAAATTTATCAGTTTCAGTTACCTTCTTTTAAATAGGGTTTTAGATTTTCCAGTTTGGATTTTTTAAATCAAATCTAAAGAATACATGATTTATGGCCAGTTCTACCAAGACTTCTCTCTCTCTCTCTCCCTCTCTCTCTAAATTTAGTAACTCTTTTATTCTGCTGACCCCCTCTCATGCAATAATATACTCGACAGTGGCTCCATATCCAAGGTAATGAAGCTTGCCATGCGTAGCACTTAAAAGATGGCGATCATACAAACAAAATATTGAGCATGGCAAAAGCTTCCTTATAAACACATATATGGAGTTTTAATCATTCCCCATTATAATACATCAAATGATGATTTATGATATATTTCGTGATGTGAAGTTACTATATTTTCTAAGAGAGGTTGTAATGTATTACATCTTTGTGGTTTACAATTATGTAGGCCCATGCATGAAATTACCTTCTCATCAGATGACAAACCCAAACTCCTTAGTCAGGTACCCGATAGGTTTTTCTTATTTACGTACATCAATTATTATCTTCATATGATGTTTCTTTTATTTGGGGACTCAAGTCTGGCTGTGTCTGCACATGCCTGTATGCATGTCTCTATTCATATGCATAGATGACAAACTGATGGCAGATTACATGTTCTGAGCTAGCATGGGCTTTTACATAATTCTCACCATAAACATACTCATCGATTATTAAACTCAATTCAAAATTTTTTGAATGTGATACATGAGTAATTATGTTTGTGGAGATGACATCTATGATTATATGTTGCATTCTCATCTGCATGGTGACTGATCTTGTGAAACATTGCAGTTGACTTCCCTGCTTGCTGAGATGGGACTAAACATCCAAGAGGCACATGCTTTTTCAACAGTGGATGGTTATTCCTTAGATGTATTCGTTGTTGATGGTTGGCCTTATGAGGTATTTTATATGATTTTCTATGTTGAAAGAGTTCTACTGAGGAAAAACTTGACATCTGTTGTTTGACATTATGACATGCCAGCTGGGTCTACCATACCAATGTAACTCTTTCACCATAATTATGCTCTCTTTGTGTCCTTTCCAAAAAAATTTTGAAGTAATCATTTGGGAAGGTATATGTGCTGTTGTGTCAATTAGATTACTCAAATGGAGATATTATTAGTTTTGACTTCTCTGAATTGTACTACAAAAGCATTTCTTTTTGTATTTTCAAGCATTGCTTGATAGACTCGCATTGAAACAGGACACAGAGCTGCTTAAAACTACATTGGAAAGGAAACTTTTGAAAATCGAGGTGATTTCTTGTCACTCATTTCTTCCTTCAAGTAGGATAGATAGCTGGGAATAATTATGAGTTTTTACTATTTCAAATGACAAATCCATATTCCTCTCTTCCTTACTTTCTTTCCCAGCATCAGTTATATTATAAATAATGCATCCATAATTCAATGTGGAATTTGGGGTTGCTATTCAGAGGCAAGCTTGGCCAAATGCTCTACCATCAGTTTCTGTAGGCGAGCTGGATCAAGCAATAACAAAATGTGAACCTGATCATTTGACAATACCTAATGACGGAACTGATGTATGGGAAATTGATCCTAAGCATTTGAAGTTTGAAAACAAAATCGCATCTGGGTCATACGGGGATCTGTAAGTCTATACTGTTAATACATTCATTCCTCTGCTTCTTTTTTTTTTTTTTTTGGTTTTTGGCCAGGTATCCACTATTTGTTGTTTAGTATCCAGTTATATTCTTTCGCCTTTTACCTATAAACAAAGGTATTCAATTAGCTTACCCCTTTTATTTTATCGAATTAGGTACAAAGGTACATACTATAGTCAGGAAGTGGCTATTAAAGTTCTCAAGCCTGAGCGTGTGGATTCAGATATGCAGAGAGAGTTTGCACAGGAAGTCTTTATTTTGAGGTTTGGGAACCGCATTGTTTGCCCTAATTGGGCCGCTAATAGCTGTTCTTTGTAATGTGTTTGATGTTGTGCAAGTATCCATAACTAGGATTCATGTTTATACTGTGAGCGTAAAAGTAGTTTTTGAATCTAATTATTGTTCATATTGCTTAGAACCCTACCTTGCCAAGGGTCTGTACACCCCTGGGATTAGTTGGGATATTGTTCTGGAACACCCGGTGTCAATATAAAAAAAATTGCTCAAAACCCCATACAAATGTACTTCTAAAATTTCAGTATGTTGGACTCTATGAAATTTCTCAATTTTGCTAATCTGAATCATGAGAATTTTTTTTTTGATAGGTAATCAAGAAGTTATATTTGTGTAAATAGGCAAAGCCTAGGGACACGGGAAGTATACATGAGGTACACCTAGTTAGAGGTTACAATAGAAAGAAGAAGGTCATGGACCCTAAGCCCGTTACAAACTGAGGCCCCCGTCCATAAAAACAATGACTTAAGAAAAAAACTTTTAGCTCATCCATAGTTCTCTCTTGATCTTCGAAGCTTCTGGCATTTCTCTCCCTCCAAATACACCAACACATACATATTGGGACCATTCTCCAGATTGCCGCTACTTGAGAGTTGCCATGTAGTCCTCTCCAGCTTGCTAGGAAATCCAGCAATCTAAGAGGCATAACCCAAGACAAATTCTCCAGATTGCCGCTACTTGAGAGTTGCCATGTAGTCCTCTCCAGCTTGTTAGGAAATCCACCAATCTAAGAGGCATAACCCAAGACAAACCGATTCTTGAGAAAAAATCGTCCCACATCCCACATGCACCTAGCCACCTCACAATGTAAAAGCAGATGATGTATTGATTCCTCTTACTTCTTACACATACAACACCAATTCAACACAATTACCCGTTGTTTCCTCAGATTATCTATAGTGAGGATCTTCTCCAAGGAAGCTATCCAAATAAAAAAAAGCTGTTTTTGAGGGAGTTTTCGTTTGCCATATGCTTTTCCAAGGGAACAAAGACCTTCCAGGGCTCGTTTGTGCTGGATAAAAAGAGCTAATAGAGAAAATACCTTTCTTGGAATGGTTTTAGTGCATCTTGTCTCCGGTGCCCCCTGAAATACTTCCTGAATATAATGCCGCAAAAAACTCTGTAATAGACTCTAATTCCCAATCTTGTACTGCCCTATTGAAATCAACATTCCACTGAGGGGAACCATTTGAAAAGGCCAAAAGATCAGCAATTGATATAGCAACTGCTGCATCCTTTTTTCTGACAAGCTCAAAGAGAACGGGGAAGGAGTCTCAGAGACAATGGTTACCACACAGCCCCACTCCATACATACCTCGTATCTCATTCGAGCACCATCCTTCCCAAGCCTCTCCGAATTGTGCATCAATAACTGCCTTCCATAAGACCTCCCTTCCGTGTTGGTACCTCCACAACCATTTGCCCAAAAGTGCTTAGTTGAATTTTGTCAAATAGCAAATCCCCAAACCTCCCCCAGAAATTTGGGTACAAACCATTGACCGGTTAACTAGGTGGAATTTGAATTCTTCCCCCAATCCACTCCACAAGAAAATCCCTATGTAACTTCTCAATGCGGTTTGTGGGGAGCGGGAACAAAGACAAAAAATAGGTGGGTAAGTTTGAAAGAGTGCTTTTAATCAAAGTCAACCTGCCCCTTTTGACAAGTATAGCCTCTTCCAAGCAGCCAATCTCCGCTCCACCTTTTCGATCACATCATTCCAAATCCTTTCAGATTTAAAGGTGGCATCTAACGGTATACCAAGATACGTCATAGGAAGCGTATTATATCTTGCACCCCAAGGTTGTAGCTAAATTCTCCGCTTTGTGGACAATCCCTACTGGCACTAATTCGGACTTAGCAAGGTTGATACTCAGGCTTGAAGCAGCTGCAAAACAAAGGAATGGTGCCCTCAAGGCTTGAACATGTCCAAGGTGTGCTCCACAAAAGATAAGAGTGTCATCAGCAAATAGCAGACGCGAAATGATGAGCTCGCCATTCCCCACTGGAAATCCATCAAGTAAACCCTCATCCACCAGACCCTCAATCATCTTACTGAGAGCTTCCATGACACATAACAAAAGAAGTGGAGAAAGTGGATCTCCCTGCCTCAAGCCACGAGAGGAGTTGAAGAAGCCCATCGGCGAACCATTTACCAAGATAGAGAAGCGAATTGAAGAGATGCAAAATTCTACCCATTTCTACCATTTCCTCCCAAAGCCACATCTGTCAAGTAAGTAAAGTAAGAATTGCTAGTTGACATGGTCATAAACTTTCTCCATGTCGAGCTTACATAGTAATCCAGGTTCTCTAGACTTTAGTTGACCATTCAAAACTTCATTTGCAATGAGTATCAAATCAAGGATTTGTCTACCTTTGACAAATGCATTTTGCGGCTTCGAGATTAGTTTTTCCACCACTGAGCTCAATCTGTTCGCTAGCACTTTGGACAGAATCTTATACACCATTCACAAGACTAATGGGACGATAGTCTCTCACCTCCCTAGACCCCCCACCTTTTTGGGAATGAGGGCTAAGAAGATGGCGTTTAGACTTTTCTCGAATCTAGCATCAGAGTGGAATTTGTGAAAGACTTGCTTAAGATCCTTCTTGACCACCTCCCAACAAGCTTGAAAGAAACCCAAAGTGGATTTGTTCGGACTGGGAACCTTATCACTAGCCATACCTCTGATTACATGATGCACTTCCTCTTCATCAAATGCCCTCTCTAGCCACCCTGCACTTTGCTGGTCCAAAATTGAGAAAGACAAACCATCCACTTTCAGTCGCCAGTTGTGCTGTTCCGATAGGAGTTGTTGATAATAGTGTTCAATATGGTTGTTGATGACCATTTACTCTGAAGAGACTGCCCCATCTACCATCAGTGTATCAATAACATTGTCCTCCTATGAGAATTAGCCATCCTATGGAAGAATTTCGTGCACTTACTCCCCCCCCCCCCCCTCCTTTGAGCCAGAGCACCCTTGATTTCTGCCTCCACGAAATCTCCTCCATCAAAGTTACTCTTTTGAGTTCCACTACTACCTGACTTTTGCGAATTTTTTCTGTTTCAGAAAGAATTCTGGCCTCCTCCTCGCCTTTCAAGCACTGTAACTCCTCCACAAGAGCATGCCTCTGCTGAAACACAGTACCGAAAACTTGTTCATTCCATTGCTTCAAATCCTGTTTCAGCGCTTTCAACTTCTTTGCCATGATGAAACTTGGGAAGTCGTGGAAATTGTAAGAATTCCAGCATAGTCTTACCCTGTCTACAAAACCATCAGTTTTAAGCCACATATGCTCAAATTTAAAATACCTTCTACTCCCTTGGATGCCACCACAGTTTAAGCGGATGGGGAAGTGATTAGAGCACAAACGGGGTAAACTTCTGTGAACTACATTCGGGAAGTGAGACTCCCAGTCAGGAGATTTCAAAAATCTATCAATCCTCTACTAAGATGGAAATTCTCAGTTGTTGGACCAGGTAAACGTGCCTCCTGATAGTGGGATGTCCACAAGCTCCTGTTTTGAGATGAAATCAGAAAAAAATCTCTCATAGCTGGATTGGTGTGGGATACACCCGACCTTTCGCTTGGAAAGAGTGACCTGTTGAAGAACTTACCCTACTTTTGTTGTTGAGACTGAATGTAACCAACATACGGAGTGGTAGAATCCTAAAAGGAAACATAGCATTAGTTACTTAATGCTACATTTGCAAAGACCCAAGCTTCTAATTTTGAAACCAATGACCATTGTTATCCTATATGTCAACCACTGATATAGAATTGTCAAGTAGAGAGGCATGCGGGGTTTTAGTTCAACTTCAATTTTAACCACGTTCGTGCACTTATGCTTCTATTACCTATTGCTTCTTTTTTTTTTTTTTTTGGGAAAGTTATGGGAAATCCTTTGATATATCGTTGGCCCTCTTTAAATACTCAGCTTCCCTAATGTCTGAAACTATGTGGATGACGTAATGACAGCAATATCTACCTCCCTGCCATCTACTCTCTATTGATGACATTGATTAATTTTGCTTATGTCATGGTGTGAAAGTACTTCAATCCTTATTCAGTTCCCTTGAGTTATACCACTCAGCCTATCTATTCAATTGTGATCTAATCTTTATGTCTTCCATACCACTTATTGACAATCTCACATGCCGTTCAAATGTAGTTTTTAATTAGGTTAGAACTGATGCTATACCATAAAAAAGAGACAAGCATCTGATGATTCTTTATATTTGATCATATGTCCAAAAGGAACACTATGTATTTGATTTTTGCAGATGAATGATCAAACACTCATCAGAATGTTATGAGAGTGTCTTTCCGGTGGCCTTAAATTTTTGTGTAGTGGATAAAACTAAATTAATCTTACAGATGGTATGTTTGAATCCTTTTATTTAAGATGAGTATTTTGATGGGTCCTACAAGCTCCTTTGTACAAGTTGGTGTAATTTTTTTAAGTGAAAAAAAACTTAAACTAGTAAAGAGGACCTTGCTTTCAAGTTTAGCTTGAACCAACTAAATTCAAGATGGAGAATTAGAAATTCTTTTAAGCTTTCGTTCTATGCCATAACAAACCTTCCTTAAATCCACCTTTGAAATTGCCATCATACCTAACCCCTAGGGGTTGGCTCGAGTGGTAAAGGCCTTGGGCTAGGGTATATGCTCCCCTCAGGTCTAAGCTTCAAATCCCCTTGGGTGCAAACAATCTCTAGGAGCCATCGGACTGGGAGATTTTCTCCTTAAATTACCCGAGGTGCACTTGCGGGAAACTCCTTGTTGAAGGCTTGTGTATCCCTGGAATTAGTCGGGACGTTGTTCCTGGACACCCGGTGCCAATAAAAAAAAAAAAGATTTCCATCATACCTCTCCATCACTATAATCTCCACTTTACATACTTTAATTGATAAATATGCTATCCCATGATAGAAAATTATAGTTGAGTGTCCCAGCAGCCAACCTGATGATGAAAGTCTTCATATTCATTGTATTCATCCTGTATAAACTCACTTGTGATTTAATAATCACCCATAAGCGTAATCTTTACTATCACACACCTCTGTTTCCAGAAGATGAAAGTCTAGGCTTTGTTTTTGATTGTTGCTGAGAGGTGATGGACAGAAGTGATGGAGGGTATATAGTTTATGGTATTTCCTGTTTCTATTTTAGTATTCCAGTTTTCCTGTTGTCTAGAGTGTAGTAGGTATTTCCTTTGTATACTTCCTCAGTACTTGGGCTATGCCTATTCGTGATCATAAAATTCTTATTACTTATAAAAAAAAAAAAATTATGGTGGTCATTCGCCACTTTCTTAGTTGGACTGATGGACATATGCCAAAGCAAACCCAAGGGTAAGTTATTTTAATTTCAGATGCATAGTTGAGGTTCTACATTAGATGTGTGAAGGATGTGTGTATGTAATTTTCTTGGGATTAACTGGAGAAGTGGATTGATTATATATTGCATAGATGAGTGGTATATATTGAAGAAATTATCTCGTGAATGCATCAATGAATTTTTATTTCTTTGCAATATCTTGTATACTTTCCTGTTTTTGCATTTTGGTATCAGTTCTCCAAAAATGAAAGGAATATTAGTTCCCTTGGTTTTAACTTTTTCACTCAAACTACAAGCTTCTTTCAAATATTTCAGGAAAGTTCGACATAAGAATGTTTTACAATTTATAGGTGCATGTACCAAGCCTCCAAGTGTGTGCATTGTAACAGGTGAATTTGAGCACATTAGAAAATTTTCTTTTGTTTCAATTAAAATTTTGGCACCTTGTACTTATAAAAAAAAAAATAATAATAAAAATTGGCACCTTGTTATATTATATTTTAGATATTTTTTTGTCACGGTCTTCATTTTGAAGATTTGTTTACTTCTTCAATATCGCAGAGTTTATGTCTGGTGGAAGTGTCTATGACTATTTACATAAACAAAAGGGTGTTTTCAAGCTTCCGTCCTTGCTCAAAGTTGCAATTGATGTTTCCAAGGGAATGAACTACTTGCACCAAAATAATATTATCCACAGAGATTTGAAGGCTGCTAATCTTTTGATGGATGACAATGAGGTAAAAGGTTTCACAATCCTGTATTCTTTATATACGTTAATTTCATACATTTCCAACTTTCGTTTTTCTTTTTATTGTTTGAAATCTTTCTTATTTCTGATGTCTTCTCAATGGTCTTACATCACTGGGAAACCTAAATTAGTTTTGCTGAAAGTTTTTATATCAATAAAATTTCTTATTACCTATAAAAAAAAAAAAAAAAGAAAAAAAAAAATTTTGCTGAAAGTTTTAATTTTTTCTTTCAGGTTGTTAAGGTAGCCGATTTTGGGGTTGCAAGAGTAAAACCTCAATCTGGGGTTATGACTGCAGAAACTGGGACATATAGGTGGATGGCTCCTGAGGTGTGAATCTTTTAGGTTAATCTTGGAGCCTTTAGTTATAGAAAGTTGTTTGAAAGTGTTCCGATTCATACTGACGTATGCCTTTTGAACACCTATGTGTGCTTTAAAGTTTTCTTTTTTGTATTATTCATATTAAATATGCAATAGCTTATAATTATTATTTTTTGATAACCATGGAGTTATTCTGCCAATCCTTGCTCATTATCTACTTATGGCTAAATACATTGGGTTTGAAGTCATTAATTTTATTTGATTTTGTATTCCGTTTGATTCCTGGCTATTGGAAATGAATCCATTGAAGATGGTGTGTTGCAGTTGTAGGCCACACGAGCGTGCTGGATATTTTATTTGCTTGAAAATAGTTGACATGCAGATAATTCTTTTATATTTCTTTGTCTATCATGACACTGATTTTCAATGCAGTCAACTTCTTAGAATTCTTTGATGATATCTGTTTATAAATTAGGTAAGGTCAGGGGTTGTGATACAAGGCTCTGTAAAAAGAAAGGAAGTGAATCAGCTAGTGGGGGGGAAATTGGCTTTGAAATCCCGTATGTTATTAGGGACGTTCCTGAATTTTCTGGAGCTGGGAAGGATTTTTCATCTTTCCCTCTTGTAGAAATTTTCATTTGTAATATGGAATAATTCCTTTATGTTACCTCAAAAGAGTGAGAGGAAAAAATAACAACGGAAGAAGAACATACTGGATGTGAAGCATCATACAAAAAAGCAGTTAGCAGCAACATAATTTTCTTGGCTTATATGCGCTACTTTTTCTTCTTACAATGGGTGTATAGCTTTAGTCAGTTTGCTTGGCAGAAATTTTATTTTCTATCTTGTAAGAGGTGGTTGATTGTTTTGGCATTTTCTTATCAGTCATTTTATATTGAAGGTTATTGAACACAAGCCATACGATCATAAGGCTGATGTTTTTAGTTTTGGAGTTGTATTGTGGGAGTTGCTAACTGGAAAGGTAATGCTTGGTTGTAGCATTTTTTTTTTCACCCGATCCTCCAACGAAAAGAGATTACAGTTGTTTGTTTCTTTGTCTTTCCATTTGCCACATTCAAATCAATTATCATATGTTTTTCCTACCAGCTTCCATACGAATATTTAACCCCATTGCAAGCAGCTGTTGGAGTGGTTCAAAAGGTACAATATCTATTTCACTATGTTATTGAACAAGTTCACTAACTGTGTACTGTTTTCCATCTTTCATGTAGATGTTTATGAATTATACCCACTGAAGTTTGAGAATTGAGGCCAGTTACCGAACTGGCCCATTGCCTTCCACTAATTGATTAGCTAGTGAAAAGGCTGTCTTTATTTGATTGGATAGAAATATCTTGCATGTGAGCATGATAACATTTTTTTTTTACTTTAGCTGCAATTCTTTCCAGGGTCTACGGCCTACCATCCCAAAGAACGCTCATCCAAAGCTTGTTGAACTACTTGAGAGATGCTGGCAGCACGATCCAGCATTAAGACCAGATTTCTCTGAAATTATAGAGATCCTGCAGCAAACGGCCAAGGAGGTATGTTCTCGTCATGCATTTAGTAAAATCCCTTCTAGATTATGCTTTAAAGAATTGGAAAATATTATCTCTCCTACGTACCATTTTGTTTTCAGAATTTTTTTTTTTAGACATGTATATCCCGTCCGTCCTTTCTTTCTTTCCCTTTTGACCCACTCACAATTTACCTCACTCACAAAATAGTAACCATACTATAAAATATCATCCCAGTCAAGTTTGGTTAGCATTAAGCTCATGTAATCTATAGATTAATCATTGTATGTACGTGGAACAGGTCGGAGACGAAGGAGAGGAACGGCGCAAGGAAAAGTCATCTGGAGGCTTCTTGTCTGTTCTTAGACGGGGCCATGTACAGTGAAAGAGAGGTAATGATGCCGCTTAACATGGACGTTATTGTGCTGACACTTTATTGCAACCTTTACCGTCGGCATGTACAGTATATCGTCCGCTTGATCGATTTTTATTTATTTATATATTTTTGTTTATTCTAAATTACCTCTACTGATATGATACTTCTATCCCTTCTTTTAACCAGCCATTCCCTTATTATCTGTTTCCACATTTCATTAACCTGTAAGAGTGGGTGATGGTTTGGGTGAGAGCTGTAACCGATTACAGATCTCCTGCGGCGTTATAAGAATAAATATACTGATGCGAGTTTTTCTCCATCCAATTCCTGGATTTCACGGGGCAAGTAGCATATGAATGTACGTGACATGGTGTGTAAAAGCGTTTCTCGCACACATATAAATTTTTATATATTTATTTATTTATTTGTGGGTTCTTATCGTATATGTGACCGTGAATCGATAGGGATGTAAGGAAAACAGGGAGAAAAGTGAGCCTAGGTTAGATTGTTGACGAGATTACTTTCTGCCATTGTAGGTCCAATATTTGATGCTTTTATTTTTGAGACTTTCGTTCTTGTAGCCCCACCCATGAATTTGACTGAATTAACTGTTTGGGTCTGCCCTAATTTTTGGTCAAATGATATCTTTAGGTTCGTCTTGAGTACTTCAGGAAGTGATATGGGGTATCTGTCCCATAACATAAGAGACGTGTGTTCTATATTCATCGGTTCAATTTCAACACGATTGTCCCAAATTTTCTCCAATATTATTTTACAAACGAATTAGTAGAGTGGGAGATTTTAGACGGTGTTATATCAAATAATTAAGCACCCAGACGGTGAGTCTAGCCTTTTCAAGTTCAATCCAGCACAATAATCTTTTAGCCACAGCTCACCCCAATTGACCAGAGCTTCCGGTTGGGTTGACAGCTGCACCAAATCACATACGCGTCTGTTCTGCATGGCACAGATCAGAAAGAAGAGTTGGCTGGACAAAAATTTCATCCACCAACTAAAATATTAATCGAGTAAACACTCGCTTTTTGGAGCCTCTCGTTACGTCAGAGTATGGTATGGATGCAACAAGGTCTGTAGTTATTGGTGGCACTTTTTGTTTTTATCTTGCACATGCATTTAAATATTAAAACCCAACTCATCTTCTTCCCTTTTCCCCCACTTCATGATTGTTATTTTATAAATATATATGGCCAAGTAATTAGTTATATATATAATCTGGATACTTGAGCTATTTTTTTTTTTTAATCAGGCGCCAATTCAGTCAAGGGTATCAACAACCAAGGACATGGAATGATTACAATTAAAAATGGTCATAAAGATACAAAGGTTTATTCTTAAAAAAAGGGGCAATACTCGAGGGATAAGAATTAAGAAGAGCCTTCTGCTGCTGATTGCCTTGGATGCCAATTTAAGTGAACCATGGCATCGACGGTTATAAATTCTTGTACTAATTAAAACTTGCGAAAGATTTGTAGCTGGCAAAGAAAAATAGTGTAATTTTCTTTTAGTTTTTCAGTTGTCCCTCTCTTCTGCTACAGTGAAATTCCCTCTCACACAGATGACAATCAAAGTACCAAACAAACAAGTCCGTATTCTTTCTGCCTTGGTTGACTTTAAAACTACACAGACGTCATGTTATCCCGATAAGATCCAAGCTCATCGAACCATCAATTAATATATTAATTAAGGATTAAAAATTACAAGCAAAATTTAATAAAAACATTCCTTGTCTTGTCCTCTATTTCGTGTCCTATCTTGCCTTGGTGTTCATTCTTTTTATTAGTTTTAAATATCTCTCTCAATTTCATATATATTATTCTTTCTGTTGTATATATGCTCATTGCTCACGTCCAGCCCCATAAAGCTAAATTTGAACCAAAACAGTTAGGCAAAAACCCCAACCATCTTTATAGTATCGACACGTGTCGATCTTTACCACTCCAATATATATCTCTCTAGTCTCTAACTCACTAAAGCCTTTACAAGAAATAAACCGTATCGGGTTGGGACACCTATACATTAAAGTTCAAAGAGGATTCAAACACAATCCAATCAAATCCACTAAGTCCGGCGTGTTCCCGAAAACACCATAGTTGATTCCAGCTGTTTGCGGTAATGACAGTTACAACATGGACGCAACGTTACACGGCCGCCCACGGCCGTTCTGTCTCTGTCCGATTCAAAACCATGTAAGGTTTTACATACGGCAGCACCTACTCTCAGTTATTTTCAAGGCACTACTACCACAAGCGATTTAGACTATACACCCAACTTAAATTCGTGACCCCGAGATTATAAAATACTAGTTTGTACCAACTGTACTATCACCTTTGTTGATTTTACTTCAACGGTTGAGCATGTTAAAAGTATGGGTGCTTCTAGAGCTACTGTTGAGGTTTCTGCTGGACTACATTTTTTTTTCTTTTTTTTCTTTTACATCATTTTTTAATATTTTTTAAAATTTTAAAAAAATAAAAAAAATTTATAATATTATTAAACAACATTTTCTTAATTGCTAAGGGAAAAAAAAAAAAAAAAAAGGGTCCCGATCCCATCGTATTCCCCGGATCCATAGCTTTATTCTATAAGTAGACTTGTAAATAATTTTTTTAATTAAAATTAAAAAAGAAAAATCAGTGGCAGTTCCGTCATTAAGTCGAAAATATAGGGTTCTCTCTTCTTAGGCTCCTATGATTGCTAAAGTGTCCGACCGAAACCATGCACACTGAGGCACCTAGCTCTCTCTTTTCGAATTTGGTCCGCAGCACCACAAATTGCTCTGTTCTTAGCAGAACTACACGCTCTCTCTTTCCCTCTCTCTCTAAATTTGACATTGCTTGCTTGCTCACAGAGTACACGCGTCAACTAGATTTCCGTGCAAACCCCAGGCAAATCACCAACTTTCCTAACATCCCCCACTAAAAGATTCATATATATATATATATATATATATAGAGAGAGAGAGAGAGAGAGATAAAAAGTTAGAGGGAATAGGGCATAATATATTTTCCTCAACAGCAATAAATTATGGATTTCTCTCGGAAGAAATCGTTCAAATCACATGGTTCTTATAAGCACTTCCGGAAGATCCCTGCTGGAGGAGGCACTGACGAGTTTGCCCACGAGAAGCTTCCCATTCTCGTCGACCACGAATCAGAAGATCATCATCACCAATTTATGAGGGCCGTTGATAGCTCCGACCGCCGAGAAGTCATCGTGAAAATCGACGAGGGAGATTCCATCAGTCCAGATGTGGTGGCCAACGGTAATAACAACGGCAACAACAAGATTTGGAGGGAGTCCAGCTATGACTTCTGGACAGACGACGGCGACCGCAACAACGTTGGAAACAATGTGGTTAGTGAGAACACCGTGAAAAATGTGAATGCTGGGGATTTTGATTTTCCGAGCCGTGGGAAGGGGGCGGAGGACCCGCCATCGAAGCTGATTGCACAGTTTCTGCACAAACAGAGGGCGTCAGGCGATACGTCCCTGGACATGGATTTGGAAATGGATGAGCTCCGTGCCGACCCTCGGCATCCGAACCTACTTCAGGTGTCAGAGTCCAAGGAGCTCAAGGTCTCCTTCCAGCCCTCAAATGCTGGGGTTGAGACAGCAAACGATTCGGTGCGACGTCGTTACAAGGAACGGTCTTTCGACGAAGAGCAACAACCATCACCGCAAAAATGTCGCGGCAGTGGGTCGGGGAATTCGGGCGATGAGGTGGTGAGGTGTACATCAAACTCATCTGCTCAGAGAAAGTCGAACTTGTTGAGAGCGAAGACGAAGTCCAGGCTGATGGAGCCACCGGACGAGCCGGATAGGCGATCGGGCCGGGTTCCCAGGTCGGGCCAGCTCCGGTCAGGTTTACTTGCGAAGACTTCGGATGAAGACGAAGACGATCCCTTCTGGGAGGAGGACTTGCCGGGCGAGTATAGTAGAGCGAAGCTGAGCGCTCTGATTGTTTTGGAATTTGTGAGTTTGGTTGCGATAATCGCGGCTTTGATTTGCTCTCTTTCTATTCCCTATCTGAGGGACAAGAACCTGTGGAAGCTCAAGCTATGGAAATGGGAAGTTCTGATCCTGGTTTTGATCTGTGGGAGGTTGGTGTCTGGGTGGGGTGTTAGGATCATAGTGTTCTTTATAGAAAGAAATTTCGTTTTACGTAAAAGGGTGCTTTATTTTGTTTATGGTGTTCGGAAGGCCGTGCAGAATTGCCTATGGTTGGGGCTTGTTTTGATAGCTTGGCATCTTTTGTTCGATAAGAAGGTCGAGAGGGAAACCAAGAGTGATAAGCTTAAATATGTGACAAAGGTGTTTGTGTGTTTGTTGCTGGGTACCTTGGTTTGGTTGGCGAAGACCCTAATGGTCAAAGTTCTGGCTTCTTCTTTCCATGTCAGCACCTATTTTGACAGGATTCAGGAGTCTTTGTTTAATCAGTATGTGATTGAGACACTTTCAGGGCCGCCATTGATTGAGATGCAGAATGCGGAGGAGGAGGAGGCAAGGCTTGCCGATGAGGTCAGGAAGCTACAGAACGCTGGCGCTAGTGTGCCCCCTGATCTCAAGGCAGCTGCTTTCCCACCACCAAGGAGCGGAAGGGTTATAGGGAGTGGAGTGCTGCAGAGGAGCCCTCGACATAAAAGCGGGAAGCTATCACCGCTAATGTCGAAGAAGGGAGATGATCAGGGGATAACCATTGATCACTTGCATAGGTTGAATCCGAAGAATGTGTCAGCGTGGAATATGAAGAGGCTGATGAGGATTGTTCGGTATGGGACTCTTACGACCCTGGATGAGCAGCTATTGGATGCCACAAATGAGGATGAGTCTAGTACACAGATTAGGAGTGAAATCGAGGCAAAAGCAGCAGCGAAGCAGATATTTCAAAATGTCGCTAGGCATGGGGCTAAGTAAGTCCTTACTGACTTATTCTTTTGACAATCTATCTTACCATTGTGGCTATGTCTGGTTGAGTATTGTGCCCTTTTTAATAGTTTGATTGGAACTTTTAATTATAATTTTGCATCACTTTTGTTTCGTTGAATGCACTTGAACTTTTGTGGTTAACTTATTACTAGTTGTTTCCAGATAAGGAAGGATTTGTGCGTCGGTTTCTTGTTCACATCGATCTGTTGCGTTTTTTAAATAAAATTCGTGCTTGTTATTTTAATCACGTTTTGAGAATACCTATTTCATAGAAGAGCCATCCTGCTGGACCGCTGGTAATTAGCTTGTAATATGTTGCCACACATGCTATACGACAACTTCAGACCCTTTATTGACAAGTCCAGATAATGCGATTTGTGTTGCATGTGGTCCTAGTTTTACTTGTTTACTTAATAATCAATCTCCATTAAAATTTCTTCGTCAGGTACATCGGCCCAGAAGACTTGATGCGATTCTTGCGAGAAGATGAGGCTTTGAAAACCATGAGTCTCTTTGAAGGAGCATCTGAGACCAGGAGAATCAGCAAGTCATCCTTGAAGAACTGGGTGGTAAGGATTGGGCAACAAATGGTTTTATTTTTAAAGGCCCCCCTTTTCACAATACAGGATAAGTTAGAAGCAGCATTCTTTACCACGTTTTAAGTTTTATCTAGATGAATGTTGACATTTGCGTGCTACCCTTCATGCTACTTTGTACAAATATCTTACCATTTATGTTTCAAGCAAGGTTTAGGTACTAGTGAACTCAGATCCAAACCTAGTTTCAAATGGGTGTGGGCGTGCGTCTGCATGCAAGCTTGAGAGTGATCAGAATGAAAACTGCAACCACAATTGTTGGGTCTGGATCATAATCTATAGCTGATCACAGAAGTTTTAAACATGGGATACACTCAATTTTAAGCCCCGTCTGTATACAATTGATTAGAGAATTGGTGTTGCACATATACATGATGATTTTGTCTATGCCATTGTGGGCACCCCGCAAAGAAGGATTTCATAGAAACGCCATATTTAAAGTCCTTCAAATTTTGTGGATGCACTTCCATGAATTTTCATCATGATTTGATAGATGTGTTCGTGTTTTACTTGGTAATTATAACGGTAATGTAATCATTTGGTCATTCCAGGTCAATGCCTTCAGAGAACGGAGAGCACTTGCTTTGACATTAAATGATACCAAAACAGCCGTAGACAAACTTCATCGAGTTGTGAACATTTTAGTTGGCATTGTTATGTTAGTTGTTTGGCTTCTGATTCTGGGAATTGCGACCACCAAATTTCTGGTCTTTGTAAGCTCTCAGCTCCTCCTTGTTGCATTTATTTTTGGCAACACGTGCAAGACTATATTTGAAGCAATCATCTTCTTATTTGTAATTCACCCATTTGATGTGGGGGATAGGTGTGAAATTGAAGGAGTTCAGGTAATTTTGCATCTCTAATTTGTTTAATTTTTCCATGGTTTTGGCCATTTCATAACAGCGGGCCTAATCTTTTCTTCTTCTTTTTTCTTTAAAAAAAAAAAAAATTCAGATGGTTGTAGAAGAAATGAACATATTGACTACCGTGTTTCTGAGATACGACAACACGAAGATTGTCTACCCAAACAGTGTTCTTTCTACTAAGCCCATCAATAACTTCTACCGCAGTCCTGACATGGGAGATGCTGTTGAATTCTGTCTCCATATATCAACTCCGGCAGATAAGATTGCAATCATGAGACAGAGAATCATAAGGTATGTACAGGAAGATAATTACTTGCTTGCTTTACATTGTCTATATATAGGCAGATAAGTATCTAATATGATGGTTTTTCTCTCCCTTTATGGCCGCCCGCAGTTATATTGAGAACAAGAAGGAGCACTGGTATCCTGCACCTATGTTTATATTCAAGGATGTGGAAGGGTTAAACAGGCTGAAGATAGCTGTATGGCTGACGCACAGAATGAACCATCAAGACATGGGAGAAAAGTGGGCAAGGAGATCCCTTTTGATTGAAGAGATGGTTAAGGTTTTCTGTGAGCTTGACATTCAATACCGCCTGTTGCCTCTTGACATCAATGTCCGCACCATGCCTCCCATGAATTCTACCCGACTTCCCTCTACCTGGACGGTAAATACAAGTTGAGTGAGGAAAAAATGAAGTTTTTCCTACAAAGTGGATGTCCATGAGTTTCTTATGACCTCCTTGGGGAATGCACCCTTGAAGGCTTTATTTTCATAAAGTAGGATATTTTCTGGAGAATGGAGAGGTGACTGCGTATGATGCTGTTTAGTTAGTTAATCTCATTCGAAGGTTCGATCCTTTGAACAGAAACAACATTGAGCTAGAACAATCTGAAATTTAAATGTGTACCACGTACCAATTGTTCAAAACTTGATTTTGTCGCGGTACTGTCCTAGTGGATAGATTATGCTACTGCTGTTCCAAGTTCGCACCCTTGGAGAAGGCAGAGGATCCATGTTCTTGTGCAAAAGGCATTACAGCTTTTGACTGATGGTACAAAGAGGATTCGAACTTAAACTTGAGCTAGCATTACCCCCAAAATCCATGTTCTTCTTCTGTTACAACTCCCCCATAATTTATAAAGCTAGCCCGCTTTGACTAGGAGTTCAGTTTGTTTCAGAATATTGAGTAGGCCAGGCTGCGTTGGGAAAGTAATCTGCTGAGTAAAAGTCTAGATGCAGCCGGCTCTTGCAAGCGCCGTGCAAATGGTGTTGATGTGGCATAAATTAAAATGGTGTCGTTTTGGTTTTTTATAGTTTTTCCCATTTTCCTCTTTGATTCTGAACACTCGAAACCCGTGTGTTTCTCCCTTCCTTCCTCCCATCTCTGTCTTTGCCCTTCCTTCCCTTTCTGTGTTATAATTTTGGAAGAACCTCGAAAACCCCAAAGCTCATTCCTTCCTCTATCTCTGTATTTCCCCTTCCTTCCCGCTTTTGACACCGACTAAATGGACAGGTGCATGAGTGATTTCCCGTGTGAGTAAAACCGGTCGTTTTTCTCCACGCCGAGACGCACCGTACGGGAAATGTTGGCGCCAATCTGGTCTGTATAGAGCTGTACTGTCTTCCACCAGCCGGACACTGGGGGGGTGCTGGAATCGACAGCAGAGATGGAGTTGATGAACTCGCAAATGATCTTCTTTCGGTTCCTCTCCCAAGTGCCATACCAGATTGTGTGGACAGTAATGTTGGCGGTGAGCACCGGTCCCATGTGGTACCTTAAGCGAACGAACTCGAATGAGCTCTCGAACTTTTTTTGAGTCTCCGAAGACTAAATCCTGGGCGTTGGTCTTGTTGTGAGGCCATGGGCGCCACCCGATCATCGGGCTGATAAAGAAGAGTGTGGTAACAAGGATGAGGGGGAAGAGCGCCGAAAACTGACGAGGGCAACCCAGGGTGCATGTTAGTGACTAGTGCGAATGAGTGAGCTTGCAATTATCTGCTCAGAAATGGAGAGTTCCATTTTCGCTTGCAGAACACGCCAAACACTTGCTGATAAAAGTTTTCCAAATTTCTTACTTCTGCGTTTTTTTTTTTAAATAAATTAAATACAACGCTGACGTGGCATTATCCGACTGCATGCCGTTTGCAGCTAACGACTGGCTGTAGAAGAATTGATCTACTGAATTGGCCTCTCTGCAACATGAGCCTACATAGAACTCACCCGTGGTTTTATGCTTGGCTAAGTTGAACTCATTTATGTTGAGAGAATGGTAGCAGCCCTGCGTCATCCCATCAATCCTCACCCACTTCGCATGGCAGTATACTACCAAACCGTAGAAAATATGCGAATTTTATGCCAAAGAAGAGGAAGCGCGCACATGCGAATTTTGAGTAGGCATGCAGATACTTTCTCCCATGCTTTTTCTGGGGATTTCCTCCATGCAATCAGATGACTGATAAGCATCTTTAAGTAGGAACAGGACCCTGCACTGAGATACACACTTTTAGAAATATCATTGAAAATTATGGGGTTCTTCTGAGAATCAAAGTCAGCATATGGCTGAGGGCAGACTCAACAGACAATAGTGCCTCAATGGTCAGTGCTACAACTACAAGAACGAGAGTGAGGGCAGCAGTCTTCAGCTAAAGTAAGCTTTGACAAGTATTACAATTTTTAAAAAATTCATTCATCTTCTATATATATATATATATATATATTTTTTTTAAATGATGTGATATTATAAAATAGATTTATAAATAAAATATAATAAATAATGTTCAATCATTTAAGGCCACCTCACGAGTGACGCTACTCTTACAAAATTATTAACATTATCAACTAACATATTGCAGGAAAAAAAAGGAAAGAAAAACATAATTTTTTACCCAGGAAAGTAGCTTGTTCCTTTAGGGCTTAACAATATAATAAAATATTATAAAATCATAAGAGAATATGACAGATCATTGCTTTAAATGATTTTTTTTTTTTTATCGATTTTCTTTTATCTTCTAATAATTTATAACAAAAGATGATAAGAAGATAATAATTAAAAAAATATAATTAATAGCATTTCACAACCTATACTTACATTCCACATAATCATGGTACCCATAAAATAATATCAAAGAGTCACGTAATCAACGAGGTGGGAATCCATGGCTAATTTGTGATACTACGGCTTATCGTCTCGTTCTACCTTTTCAAAGTTTATCTTATTAATTTCACGACATTTTTATATTAGAAAAATATATATTCCACATGCAGTCTTACAATGTTTTTCTTCATGTCGAATATTATTAATAATATTATTATTTTAAAATTTTTAAAAATTAAATTATTTATTATATTTTATGTTAGAATTAAAAAAAATTATAATTATAAAATAAAATAAGATCTAATTTTATATCCTGGCAACAAAAGTGAGTTATACATACGTGGCCGTGGCAGGGACATGTTTGAAAATACCAAATGAGTAATGATATGAATAAGTTTTAAATAGGCAAATTGCGTACAAATTTTTTATAAAAAAAATCTCACTAATAAATAATTATTTTTTATATTTTTTAAAGTAAAATTTATTTTTTTACAATAATTTATATCATATTTATCTATTTTAAAATTTGTACAAATTATTTATAATACAGAATACACTTCGTCACAAACTGAAAGAATTAAGTATACGCGAGTCTATAATTTATTTGAGTAGTATCTTATAATTTTATTTATAGAAATATTTAATGAAATATTTAATGAAAAATCACAATGCACGCGTCGGAATCTAATTGCATACGGAGGGAGACCTTTCCCCGAGCACATTTATTCAGGACGCTTGCGTGCTAAAGAAACTTATAGACAGGGAGAGAGAGAGAGAGAGAGACAGTTCAATCAATGATCCACCGATCCGTCCCGATGACTTCGTAAGCAACAACGAACTGCCCACGCCTCGCCGGCTTCGCTCCGATTCTCCGAGTCTAAAGTTTCTCAGCCAACTCGCCCCCCCTGACCTTATATATATATATTGCCTTCTGTATTTTTCATAATCGGATTATTCATTGCTACAGAGGATGAATAAGAGAACGAGAACCAGCGTCGACACGGCAGTGGTCAATGTTTGGAAGCGAGAGGTCGGCCAGCTCTCCACCAGGAACTTTGCCCACCGCCTCGGCGCCTCCGAGGTCCTATTTCGGATAACCTTATCCCCGGCTTTTATTGCACTATTTTCTGTTCCGTTTGGAAGATTGCTTTATGGTTGTGGGAATTAGATTTGTCTTATTCCTGTTTGGTGTTTCCGATTATATGTCCTTTAATGCTTGTTTTAACCCCGGTTGATTTTCCCTTTCTCGATCAGGATTATGCGCATTCCTTTATTTAGATTATTTGTATTGCTTAGCTCCTTATCGGCACTTAATTTGTGGTACTTGGCTGTGGTTTGGCGTTTTGATCGTTACTTTTAATCAAGAATGAATTTATTTCGTCGTTTATAAGAGGAAAAATGCTCAAATTCGTTGGCTTTGAAATGTCGTTCAAGACATTTTTCTTTTACTTCCCTTAATTTTTTCTTAAAATCCAAAAATTTGTTCACTGCTTCCCCCCCCCCCCCCTCTCTTCCTTCCTCTGTCAGAGAAAACTAGAAAGAGAGGGTGAAGTTTTGAAATAAGCTCTGGCATGACATACTTGACTGCTTTGTTCATTTGTCTGTGTTTAAACCAACATCTCACTCTTATAAGAAAAATGATTAAGTGCTCCCGGAGTACAGAAGACGTGGTACTCCTATCATCTCACTACATGGCATACAATTAAAATTGCTCAAGTAAACACCAATTTTAATTGACATGACATCTTATGATAGGCTGAGAGTACCACGTGTCTGTACTCCAGGAGTACTTAATAGTTACTCATCCTATATTAGTCTGGTCTGTCAGTCTTAGTGAACTCGTCTTCTCGTATTTTTCTGCAGACTTTATATTGTACAAGGTCTAATTAAATGAATTTATATGTCCCAGGATCTTGTTTGGCGATTTGATATCTACAGGAAGCTGGAAAAGCACAGAGGCTGTGTGAACACTGTAAGTTTCAATGCAGATGGTGATATTCTGGTTTCAGGATCTGATGACAGGCGGGTTATACTCTGGGATTGGGAGACTGGGCGTGCCAAGCTTTCGTTTCATTCAGGTCATAATAACAACGTTTTTCAAGCAAAGATCATGCCTTACACAAATGACCGAAAAATTGTTACCTGTGCTGCAGACGGGCAGGTATCTCATCTGTTCCAAAGCACTTACAGTATGAAGTGGAGCCTTATAAGAGACATAAGTATATAATTGCGTGTGTACAAGCTTTGTAGAATGTAGTTAAGGATATTAGAGGCCACAACTAATGAGCCCTGACTTGGACTTGTTCTCTTCTGGTTCTCCCTTGCGAGTGGGATGGAGTGTGAACTTGGAGGTTCAAGACCCATCATGTGTTTGCTAGCAACCTGTCAGTATTGACTTATGAAAAAAAGTTACCAGTCAATATATAAACATATATAAAGTGATCCTGCTACTACGAAAAAATTTGCTAGCTGTGCTCAATTGGGAGAAAGTTTTGAATTGCTACTTTGCAAATGAATTAGACTTGCTACCTTGAAATTAGATGGTGTTTTTCTTTTAGTGTCTGAATATTGAAGAGTTTAGACACTTCCAATTCATTTCTCGCCATGCATAAACCAAACCAGCAATTGAATGTAGTCTACAAATTATTTTTGTCAGGTGTCTTGACCATTCCATAACTTTTGCTGGTGTTTTTTTCTTAATATTCTAGAGGAAATCCTCATATGATGAATATCAATTCTCCAGGATTGGGGATTAGAGATCTTGTTATGACAATTTGATGATGGCTATGCCTATTTCATTCGTTTGAATAAAATCTACATATTACCTATAAAAAAAAAATGATGATGGCTTCTTGTCTATTATTCTTCCTATCAAAAGAGTTTTCACCTTGTTTTCTTTTGCTATCAAGATTAAGAATTTTCTCTATTTTGTTGAGTACAGAGCTTTTCTAATTCTTGGGCTACATCTGGTCAATTTTAGGTGAGACTTACCGAGATTTCGGAATCTGGAGGAGTGAAAATTAAATTGCTTGCTAAACATCAAGCACGAGCTCACAAGCTGGCTATTGAACCTGGGAGCCCTCATATATTTTATACCTGTGGTGAAGATGGGTTGGTGCAGCATGTGAGTTTTTCTCCTTGCCACTTTAATCCCTGCTATGGTAGCCTCACTTTTCTGGAGAATTGATGTATGCTGGGACAAGCCTAAACACCTGTGTATGGCAAAAAATTGGGGGAGGTCTCACCATTTGATGGGCTTCATTTGGAGGCTTTATAATAGGAAATGAATTCTCTGTTCTATCAATCCTTTATTTGATTTTGCCAATAATCTTAACTTTTCAATATTAAATGACTGGTTGATTCCCAGTCTGCTATGGTGGTGGCAGTTATAAATGCAAGTCCCTTGGCATTCTCCTTGTATTATTCTGCTGGTCCACCTTTCCCATTTTCTCACATTTTGATTTTGGCTCTAGTATTTATGATTGCTTGGTTATATGGCCGTGTGACCCTGTCATTATTGTTACAGTTTGATCTGAGAACTCAGGCTGCCACAAAACTTTTCACATGCCAACCTATTGACGACAGGAGGAATTACATGTCAGTTATCCCTCTAAATGCCATTTCTATTGATCCAAGGAATCCAAATCTCTTTGCAGTTGCAGGCTCTGATGAATATACTCGACTTTATGACATCCGCAAATACAAGTGGGATGGATCAACCGATTTTGGTCAACCCTCAAACTACTTTTGCCCTCAACACTTAATTGGTGATGAGCATGTTGGAATAACAGGCTTGGCCTTTTCAGAACAGAGCGAGCTGCTTGTGTCATACAATGATGAATTGATCTATCTCTTTACACGGGATATGGGATTGGGATCTAATCCACTTCCAGCTTCTCCAGTGTCTCTGGGCGTTGATGCTGGTGACAAAACAGGAGGTGATCATCAATTCTCAGCATGTCCATCAACTATGGATACCGATGAAAATAGTACTCCCCAAGTTTACAAGGGGCACAGAAACTGTGAGACAGTGAAAGGTGTGAACTTCTTTGGGCCTAATTGTGAGTATGTTGTGAGTGGATCAGACTGTGGCCGGATCTTCATATGGAAGAAAAAAGGTGGGGAGCTCATTCGTGTCATGGAAGCGGATAAGACTGTTGTAAACTGTATTGAGTGTCATCCTCATTCCATGGTACTTGCAAGCAGTGGAATTGAAAGTGACATCAAAATATGGACCCCGAAGGCCCTTGAGAGAGCTACTTTACCTACAAACATTGAAGAGGTATGCTTTGCGGTTTTGAGTTTATAATTTAAACCCAAAAGCTTGATATTTTCCCATTGTATTTGTCTTGATTGGTTTGGACATAAACTAAACTAAGAGCATCTCAAAATGTATAGATAATAAAAATGACAATCGCAATGGTATCTAGGATTGCAGTGACTGGTTTGATGATAATGATTGATGGCAATTGCATTGATGCTGCTATTGATAGCAATAATAATGATAGTTTTATTTGTGGTTGTGATGAATGTTGATGATGGTTTTGATTTACACTTTCGTGTCAAGCAGAAACCCAAGGCCAGGGGCTGGATGTATCGTATAGCTTCTCCTGATGATTTGATGTTGCAACTATTTTCTCTGCAAAGGCAGAGGACAAGCCCCGATCGCAGTGGAGAAACTTCGGATGCACGTCGGGAACTTTTGGACCTAATTCTGACATTCAATGCCAATAGCGATGCTTCTTCAGATAATGAAGGAGATACCATCAGCCAGGATGACTTGTTTTATTGAGATGCTGGAGAAATCTTTTGGCCATGAAAAATGGTTGAAATGTACATAACATAGGGTTTAAGTAAAACTGTTTTGGATTTTCATATCCACTAGTTATTTCCTATATCAACTTCTCCATCATTCCTTAATGCTTTTTCTTTTTTTCATACTCTTTGTGAATGCGGTATAAGTTGCTTATTTATGTCAGATATTGAGTTACCTACTTTTGTCTTGCTCAGATGATTCCCTTTAATTACTCGTATGTTTGTTTCTTCTATGCTCCGAGTCACCTTCTGGCTTTCGCTGGACACATCATCTCATTGTTATTTCACTAAAATAAGCCAGCATTGTCCATCAACTTTTGAATTTCTTTTGTTGGACTGTAAATTACAACGATAATGTACTGCCTGCACATTAAAAAACAAGTTGGGTAAACCAAAAAACGAAACATCTGCATTTCCCTTGATTATACGATTATCCTGTTCTTTTTAAAATAGCACTTATTAATTTAACTTACTGAATTGGGCTATACTGTTATCTGATTGAGGTTATTCATTGTAGGGGTGTGAAATCACGTTAACGGATCGTGATTGTGTCGTGTTAAGGCATATATATTATACTATATAGGTAAACCTGAACCTGACTTGTTAAGCTTATTGTGTCAAAATATCAAATTCTAAAATGATCTATTAACATAATGAGTTGTGTCGTATCAATCTGTTTCAATCCGTTTATGTAAATATATTGAATAGATTCGAAATTAACTGATTTGACCTGATTAAATTTAGTATAATTTTATATAAATGTTAAAATTGCAATATCTATAAAAATTATAAAATTAGCTACAAGTCTAAAATTACAATCAAAACAATAAAAATATAGAAATTAAAATTATAAAAAATGTTACTTTTAGATAAAAGGGTATAATTGTAACTTTTAACTTTTTTAACGGGTCAATCAGTTTTGACCCAAACCCATTAAGACTAAATTCAAACCTACTATTATCGTGTCGTATTCATGTTGGGTTAACAGGTCGTGTCACATATTGCTACCCTGAAGTAATTGTTTAAAAACCCGTTGTATATTATTTGGAATGCAAAGTTATAAAAAAAAAAGAAATGATAATTGCAGTTGTAAATACGCAAACGCTGCGCAATCACTTTGAATAAAAGTGAATAAATACGAGATTCACATAAAAAGAAATTAATTTTTTAATAGTGGACCACACTTTTTTTTTTAAAATGACTGCACGATACTTGCATATTCCACAACTGTATATAACATTACTCCTTAATAAATTATAATGGCCATATTTCAATAAATGTTGTGAATTAAAAGAATATAAATACTTTAAGATCCAAATTGAGACTTTGCAAATACAAATGATAGGTGGTTCGTATATCCATATAGATTATATAAAACTAAGTTATAAGAATTAAAATCACATAAAATAAAAAATCAGTATAAGAGACATGTACAATTGATCTAACGAAAAGAAAAATTCTACCAAGCAGGTCTACACTAGACATCTTTACTTAATTAATATGTCAGCTATCATTTTTGTTCTTTTATCTTAATGTTTAAATATATGTATTTAAAAAAAAAAAAAACACTACTATGCCCTCTCCCCTTGCCCCCCTCAAAGTTATCGTTGGTCACACATTTTATTTTTATTTTTAACTTAGTAATTAAAGAAGTGATTTTAAGTATATTGATGTATATTTTTAATTTTTAAAAATATTTAAGTATATTAAAAAAATGTAAAAAGAAAAAGGAAAACTAAAAAGTGAAGTGCAGTCAAAATGAACGGTGCAATTGAACAACAGAGTAACACTACCCATAAATAAAAATAAAAAAATAATAAATTATATATTGATTAGATGATGAAGGTATATGATGTAAAGTTTACAATTTACTTTATCTAATCCAAATAGCCTTATGCATTTTTTTTTTAATAGGAAGTCGGGCCACAGAAAATGGGCCAAGCTGAACAGAGCTTTTAATGGCACAGATTGGACGGAAGGGGCCTAATCCATCTCTGGTCTGAGACATATACTCTGATATTTTTCTACGCAGAAGCGTAGGTGGTATCAAAGGCGAGCGAGTCCGACCGATTCATCGAGTCTTCTGTCTCCGTTTCTCTCGGTTCCATGGAAACCCTCATGAGCTCCTCCTCTGCTACTTTCATGTCCTCGTCTTCTCCTTTTTCCAATTTCTCTCCCAGACGGACTCCTCCTTCGAGGTCATTTCAGTCCCCTTTCGCCTCCAAAGGTAGTAATTCTTATTTTGTTCTTATTTTATTTTTATTCTCTTGTCCTCCTTTTGGTTCCTCAGAAAACATAAAAAGCGGAAACTTTAATTTGATAAATTATTGAGTCTGGGAAGCTTCATATTTTCTTATTCGGTTTCGTACTGTTTCTCAGCAACCGACTTAGGCCCTTTCATTTCTAAATAATTCATATTTTGCTTAAGATGGGATTAATAATATTTTGATTACAGGGAACGATCCTGAGCCAAACGGTCCTCAGTCCGATTCGAAGGACATCGCATCAAACAGTCCTCAGTCCAATTCCAAGGACATCAACAGTTTTCCAATTCTCAGTAATCGCCATCTCTCCCTTTCCCCTCTCTCAAAGGTTCTCTCTCTTTCTCTCTCTCTCGCGCGCGCGCGCGCACTTATGCAAAATGATTTTTTTTTTTTTAAATTTATGTTTGGGTCCTTAGAAAATTGAGCCAAACATAAGGAAATGATCTTTTATGTTATGAACTCAATTTGTTGTAGTTAAGATATCAATTAATCTTTTAGCTCCTAGGTAATGTAATTCAAAAATAAAAAAATTGGAAGAACCATCGTGTTTTTTAGTTTCCTTGACGCTTCATAGAAACCAATCTTTTTTCATTTACTTTTTCTCTAAACCAATAAATATATTTTTTCCTAATAGGATATGGCAATGGGATTAGTGCTGAACGCAGCTACCGGGAGAGGTTGGACCACTGGTTCAGGTATGGAAGGTCCTTCAGCTCCTGCTGGGATTGAGAGTAGCACGGGCACCGAGAATATCTCCACTTTCCCGTGGTCTCTGTTCACTAAATCACCTCGCCGAAGGATGCTTGTATCTTTTACTTGTAAAATTTGTAGGCAGAGGACAACACGGGCCATTAACCCCCATGCTTATACGGATGGCACTGTATTTGTGCAGGTAAGTAATAGCAGAAAGATTATATTCTTGGTTTTCTTTTTCTTTTTCTTTCTTTCTTTCTTTTTTTCTTTTTTTTTTTTAATTTTTTTGTTGATGCTTTATTAATTTGAGTACCTATCTCATTGATAAATGCTATTGAGGTGACTTTAACGACTAAGGATACTTCATTTTTGTTTTGTAGTGTTGTGGGTGTAACGCATTTCATAAGCTCGTGGATAATTTGAACCTGTTTCAGGACATGAAATGCTATCTCAGCCCAGACTTTGATTATAGGGGTCATGGCTGGGATAATGTTAACTTCAAATATCTGGACACGGAAGGTGGCGATAATGACATATTTCCTATCCAGTGAGCTGGTTGGTCAATTTATAAAGTATGTATATTCTGACCGGTCTAGTGGGATCTTAGTTTGATTGGCATATATATTCTTGAGGTTATTCTGTAGAGGCTCATTTTTTCCAATTCAGTATCTGATGGCTGGGTTGTATTCTGGGGTTAATAATATATGTATTTGTATTAAGGATTGTGCATTCGCCTTGTAACTCTCTATTGTTTCTTTGTTTTTTTTTTTTTGGGATGAATTAAATGTTATGCAATCTGAGATTGCTATCATCATCTCCTATCCTTTTTCCAATTTCCCAATACGATCACCCTTGCAATCTTACCATGCTTGATGGTCTCAGAATCAATCCCTTGACTCGAGCTTTCCAGTACTGAGTTCAAACCACTGTGGCTGGGGAATGTACTGGCCTTATAAAATTTCCTTTTTTTTTTTTTTTTTTTTTTTGTGAGGAAGGGCGGTGGATTTATTTAGACCTTGATTCTTTTCTCCTATTCATCCTTCAAACCCATCAGGCGATTGTTCAGCTCTAAATTCTTCTGTTAGCCCAAAACTAATCGGCGTCCTAATGACCCAAGTAAATGGTTTGTTGCTTGCCACTGAACGCAATACCAATTCCATTTTTGTTGCTGTTTTGCCTCTAAACCCAATGCAGGACAATTTCATAGTTTGTGATGGTCAAATGCTGTTTTCTGACCCAAGAGACACTGGATGAAAATTGAGCAATTCACAACTCAGTTTTTGAAGAGTTTCTCATCTTTCTCTTGGTTATAGCCATCTTTCTTCATGGAAGAGCAGGCTAGTCCAATGATCCAGACTGGCTTTCCTCCCATTTTTCAGCTATGATATTTTACTCCATTGCAATCCTTGGACAAAGTGAGACGAGGGAAAGATAAGGTAAGTGGAAGGGGAGAATTGGGGTGGGGATTGGAAATGCATGGTCCTATCCACATATATCTTCACAATTCCTCTGAGAAAGTAAACCCTGCAATACAAGCGCTTACTTTTCTGCACCTAAGGCCCTAAACTCGAGCCTCAAAAACCATCCCCAACGGAAGCCATGGAGGAATATATTAGTGAGTCTGATAGGGTAGAAAGCATTTTCATTGTAGTCAATTGCGTCAAGTCCTCTATATTACTTCTAGATGGCGTTCAATGAGCGTAGAAAGAATGATCCTCATGGATCCCATTTCTAGATAGTGCGTACTGAGCTTTAAATGGTTTTTTCTGAAGGGTCTGTGACCGCTGACCACTCATAGAGTTGCTTGCGAAGTGTTCATTTTTGACAACTCCAGCATGCAATGATGTCTGTCAGCTTCAAGGTGGGAGATGTTTCTAGGGGCTACATCACTGTTTGTCATCTTCTCTTCGCAGATGACACTTTACTTTTCAGTGATGCTAATCAGGATCATCTTCGAGCCTTAAGAGCTTTATTGTTATGCTTTGAAGCTGTTTCTGGGCTTAGAATAAATTTAAATAAGTCTGAAATCGTCCCTGTGGGTTCAGTCAGCAATATTTATGATTTGGCCAATATTATGGGCTGTAAAGTATCTTCTTTACCTTTGAAATACCTTGGATTACCTTTGGGGGCTCCCCACAAATCTGTGTCTATTTGGGATGGGGTGATTGAGAAGATCGAGAGGAGATTAGCTAGTTGGAAAAAGATCTATTTGTCCAAAGGGGGTTGAGTTACATTAATTAAAAGTACCTAGCTTTTGTTTACCTATAAAAAAAAAATTAAAAGTACCTAGCTTTGCACTTCGGTGACTTGTGGAGGTTTGGGTGTGCGGAATTTGAAGCTTTTTAATAAAACTCTTCTCGGGAAGTGGCTGTGGAGGTATAACAATGAGAATAATGCATTATGGAAACAGATTGTTGATGCTAAATATGGAAGGATGTGGGGGAATTGGGGTACTAATGAAATAAAATGGGTGTTTGGGGTGAGTCTATGGAAGTCCATTCGAATGGGATGGGGGGACTTTATCAGAAACACTAATTTCAAAGTGGGGACTGGGTCCAATATTTCTTTTTGGCATGATGTTTGATGTGGTGATTTAGCTCTTAAATTAGCTTTTCCTAGTCTTTTCAGGATCGTTAAATGTAAAGGGGTTGCTGTGGCGGATTCTTGTTTTCTAACATGTTAAATTGGAATATGGAATTCACTAGAGACTTACAGGACTGGGAAGTGAGTGAAGCTGCTGATTTTTATGCAAAACTTTATGATTCTAAGATTGATCAGACCAGGGATGATATGATGCAGTGGATTCATGATACTAAGAGCAGATTTTCTGTGAAATCCTATTACAAGGTGTTAATTAGTCATGGTAACATAACATTTCCCTGGATATGTATTTGGAAAGCTAGAGTGCCCAGTAAAGTTGCATTTTTTTGCTGGTTGGTGTCGCTTGAGAAAGTTTTAACTACAGATAATTTGAGGAAAATGGGCTTTTATGTGATGGACTAGTGCACCATGCGTAATAATGATGGTGAATCTGTTAACCATTTGTTTTTTCATTGCGAAATGGGGATGGCTTTGTGGAATGAGTTATTTGCAAAGGTAGGCATCGATTAGGTGATGCCTTTTCATGTGGTGGAATTTTTGGCTTGCTGGCAAGGTGTAGCAAGAAGTGGAGGAAGCAATGTTTTGAATATCGTACCGGATACTGTACCGGTCAAGGCACTGGGATGAAATATTTCGGTACCGGTACCGTTTCGGGATAGTCGATATATGAATAAATTATATATATAAATTATATTTCAAAATAATAGTATATATATGAAGAAATTATACATGAATACATATATGTATAAATTATAAATAGTCTTGTATGAATTTTGGGTTAAAAAATGAGCTTATAGTGAAGAAATGAAAAAAGAAAAAGAAAAAAAAAAGTAAAGGCCAAAATACTGGTCGGTATGGGTCGGTATAGGCCAAAATATAGGCCGGTACGGCCGGTTTGAAACAGACCCAATATCTGTACCGGACCAGTGACCGGTACGGTATTCAAAACCATTGGAGGAAGTTTAGGGGAGTGGAGAATGATTCCTCTATGCTTATTCTGGTGTTTATGGCTTGAGAGAAATGGGAGGTGTTTCAAAGACCGTGAACGCACAAGGACGGAATTTAGAGACTTTTTCTTCAACACTTGAAATTTTTGGGTGAATAATCTTGTGAGGGATATCAACATTTGTAATTTTTTTTTCTTAGTACTGTTTTTGCTTTAGATTGTACTTAGGTGTATTATCTTGTATACGTCCTGTGTATTTGGGTTATGCCTATTTACTTTGAATAAAATCTCTTTTACCTATCAAAAAAAAAAAAAAAAAAAAAGGAAAAGAAAAAAAAGGGGAAAATTCATTAATGGGCTACCCCATAGTAATTGTACGAGTTCATTAATATGCCATGTTCACCCCTCCCAATCATAGAATGATACCCTTAATTAGTTACTTGCAATAAAGCAAACTGTACTTCCCAATCTCTGTTATCTTCCAAGATTGGTATGCTATTCTGAATATATAGTTTAGTGCATAACGATCAATCCCTGTTGTCTCTTGATCCGAAGTATGTTCTGGGGGCTCGGAAAGAACAAGACCGCTCCCAGAGCAAAATGGCTATAGAGAGACAGAGTCCACTCATGTTAGAGTATATCATTATCATCTATATTCTGTACATAACTAGGCCTCCGTGGTTTGCTTATTGTTAGTTTTGTGACTGGAAGGAATTCCCCATATCATAATGCTCTGGATAAAGGCAATCATCTGCATGACAGCATGTGATTCGTCAAACTCCCATAAACGATAATTTACAAACTGAAACATTAAAATGATATAGGATGAAAAAAAAAAAATTGAAATAATCAACGTCCTGACTTTTATTTTTCATATTATAAATGAGTGAAGATCAGGAATGATTTTTCATTTCACCCTATTTCTAATTAAACAGAAATTATCATGGCAACTCTCTCATTTAGAGAGAGTAAACACTGCTGTACAGATCTCAGCCAAAAAACAAACGAAACAACATTACACCCCCCAAGTTATACAATAGCCTGAGCTTGTTGAAGTGACTGAGTGCATAGAAAAGCAAGAGCTACTTTGTTTAAGTGAGTTTCTCTGATGCTGCTAAACTAGTACTAGCTTTTGAAGGACTCTCTCCAAAAGCTCATGATATCAAAGCTCTGCCTGCAATGTCGTGTAGGCTTTGTAATTGAGGGTAAAAGAACTTGAAAGGAAGCACGTTCCCGATCAATGGAATAAAATTATATAGTGACTGTGACAGGATAGTTACATGAAACATGCTCCTAGTCCTAGTCCTAGTCCTAGCCCTAGAGAAGATCAGAATAAGACCAGTCGTGTTATTGGACTTTGGCAACATTGACATGCATGATATTTGATTATTTGCCATATTCAGTTTTTTTTTTTTTTGTCCCCTTCGGTAACCCAATTTTTCATGCATACAGTTTAAACAGCATGAACCATCGTTCTTTTCTGCTGGAATATAACCAATATTTCTATTGTTTCTTATGCAAGTACTATAACCTTATTCCATCAGCTTTATCATAAAGTAAAAGGCTCTTACCGCGGCAAACCCAATGCACATGATACTGAAACCAGGGAAACGAAACGGTGCTTCTTCAGACAGGAACAATGCTGGATGCCATAGCAGGACAAATTGTCAATTTGAATTATTCTTATATATGCATAAGAAATTATTTTTTTCCAATTCAATCTTCCATACATATACCTGTTAGAGGACTAAATATTAATGGAGAAACAATGTTGGCTAAGGAACTTATGCCAGAAATACATCCTTGAGACTTCCCCTGACATGCATTTCACTGTTTCATTTAGTTAAATGAAAAGAAGAAAAAATAAAATAACAAAAGATGAACAAGCTGGTGGAGCTTGGGAGGATATAGGAAAACAAGTCAGGACAGAAGTAGTGAACAAGATAACATATACGTTGGATACTCCATTGAGGACAAGTCTAAACTAAGCCTACTCTGTAGAAACTACCTGCTCAGTGGGTCCTACTTGTTTCGAAACGATGCTGCGTATCTGTAGGAGTAAATTTCATAGAACGTTTTTAGGACTTCAACGCCAGCGTAAGAAATGTAGCTTTAATTACCAAGACAAAAAGTTAAGAACATACGCTTGGTTGCACAAAGACAGTAAAGATGGAAAACACAGTAGCGGCATAAGGAACCTGCATATGTTGAACATGTGCTCTATGAGGGCCAGAGCATGAATGAAGATCGATACTTAGAAGAAGATGATCAAATTATAATCTGAAGGAAGCTAGAGTGACAATATTAGCATATATGATATGTTTTATTAGGCAAGCAGAAGACCACTTGGTTGAAGAAGGATTTACCCAAAATGACCAAGATATGCTGTTCAAAAATACCTGCATTAAATCAGGTAATCATCGTCATCTCTATGCTTAATAAACAGTTACTATCGCTAGCTCGCTCGCTTGCACGGATAAAAACAAACAAATGGTTGCGTGGAAAACATGAGAAACAGTTAGAGCAAGGCACTTACGTTGGTACAGATCATGAAGAGACCGATGGAAAGCAACTTCTCCTCTCCAATGGCAGGTGCCAACATGGGCATGAGAAGCAGCTGCAGGATTACAAGTTTTCAAGAGCAAACATATATATGATAAACGCAAATAGTAGAGAAATCGTGAGTAGTATTGGAAGAAATAATGATAGAAAAAAGGATAGAGATGAGTAGTGGTAAATGAATAGCAGAACGTAAAGAAATCGAGTTGTGTAAGGCATACCTGTGAAATGGTCCCTGCAACTCCACAAATTAGCAAGATATCAGCATACTGGTTTTTATTGAAGTGGAAACGGGCCTTTAGGAAGTACTGCATGGATCGAAAGCTTCCATGTCGGTAATGAGAGAATTTGAGTATTGCATTAAACTTCTCGGTAAAATTAGTTGATGTTGTAGACAATTAATATATAATTTTATCTTTTAATTAAGTCTTCTCTTATCCATTGAAGTACAGCTGCGTTGTCTTTGGTTCAAAGCTCTAACACGTACCCTTATATATCCGCGCTGCTGCATGCATTAACGGCCAATAACCATATATGCATGCATGCATGCACGTACCATATGCATAGATAATCAAATAAACAAAAACCTTTGGCCCCTGATCATGTCATTAATTATATAAATGTCGCACTTCGATACTAAAGAAGAACTGTACCAGTAACGAAGCTATAATCCCACCCTCTGCAAGACCATTGAAGAATGAAACCACTGTTGCTTGTGAAAATGTCCTACTGCATGAGAGATGTTTTCACAATTTAACACAATGTAAGAAATTAATTGCGACAAAATTCTATAATATATACATAAATATTTCGTAATAAACAACGTGGTCATCATGTATAGACCAACAATGGGCATACAATAGGTGGAGTCGGCCGTAGGAGAGTCCAGAGTCTTAAACAGGGAGCTGATCTCCTAGTGTATGTATGTGTGTGTGTGTGTGTATATATATATATATATATATATATATATATCATGCCAAATTTGACGATAAATTATATAATATTAACCAGCTATAATGACCTTATATATGCAAATACAAGAGCAATTATGCAGATCGTTACCTGCTCTTCATCAGGCAGATCAGATCCCCAATTGATGGAATCCTCTTCAAGGTCTGTGTTGTTGTCTTTTCTAAATCAGCATGAGGTGTTCCGTTCAACATTGGCTGTCTTAAACCATCCCCATTGGGTATGCTTTCCTTAAGGAAAACTCTCAAGTAAACTGCTGCAATCATCGACATGACAGCAGCAACCTGAATAAAAAAATGATCGTTACAAATCACAAATTCACAATTAACAAGCTATATACAAAGTAAAGAACTGATTATTAATTTCAAGGAGAAGTTCAAGACGTATGGCTAGGGACAACCTGAAATGTCGCAGCAGTGGAGAGAAAACGAGCCGCTAAGGTTCCACACACAAATGCAGCTGAACCTACCCCGGCTAGAATTCCAAATGCTGATGCCCGTTGTCCATCTGGGACTTTATCTGCCTGATCAGAAGAAAGAAACATCAGCACATGATCACATTAATGTAACTGAAGATTTTATCTGGTATATCGCATGATGTTGCTTAATTTCTAGCCAGAAAAAGCATGATGGAAAGCTTCGATATATGGATGCGTTGATCTTCCCACTACTCTCTAACCGGCCTTCTCGCATTAATTCGTTGTGTCTGTGATCTTAGCTCATTATTTGTACCAGCTGAGACTAACTCAAAGTGCCATCCAGCCGCTGGAACAGCTTTGCGGAACAGTGGCGCTTAGGACAAGTACAATATTATAAATTAAGCAAACAAAATAGCTATATATATATATGATCATGTGTGGCTTTGGGGGGGGGGGGTAAATACCACATAAGCAAGAGCAAGGCAATTGATGCTGCCTTCACCGACCATTGCAGTGAGAGTCCTTATGAAGAAGTAGGCATAAAAGAAGCTGGTCGTCCTGCTATATGCCAATATCACTGCAAAATTATTTTCTTCACTCTTAAATAATTATAACACCGATATCGTGCATGCATGCATGTAGTTCACGTCAAAGCTGTAAGCCAATCTACCTCAAGAATTTTGATGAAAGCCTTATAGGAAAGAAACATAAAACATTAATAATATTTAATCAAAGCAATTATAAATGTACTTAACTACCTTTGTTGGATTAAATCATCGCATTAATGATCTGTGTTTACAAGACTCAGATATATATAGCTAGCTAGAAACGCTTATTTGATATATTAAATATATCAAATATTTAATATATAGATAATGAATAGAAGAATTTAATCAGTTTAAGAAGAATAAATTTAAAAAAAAATTTAAAAATATGTGGTGTGAGGAGGTTAGGAGAATAGTAGGAGGCTGTGTATATTTTTTCTTATCCAAATAGTATAATTGTGCTTTTTTTTAAAAAAGAAAGAAACCACACAAATATCTAAATTAATTTGACGGTCCACTCAAAGGTTTAATTAAAGGAATATAGTACATTTTGGCCAGCAGAAAATGACCATTCGAACATAGATTTTTGCGTCAGAAGTCGTCGAGAAGCGACCCAACCATCCTTGAAAGCACTAAAAAGCATACGAAAAAAAGCATGCGTTTATGGGGGGCCACGGAAGCACTAAGGAATCAGCAATATTAGGTAGCGAAAGGAAACAATGCATGCCCACCTAGTGGAAGAATGGAGAGAGTAATGGGGAGGGTGAGCAACTCTTTCCTGCCGTACACGTCAGATAAATTCCCAATTACGGGTGTAATTATCATTGCTCCCAATCCTATAATCTGCAATATTATAACATTAATGGATTAGATGTGCTTTTTCATTTTTTTCCGAAATCATATAAATACATTAACAACGATATCGAGCTGTCCAATTAGTTTCCTGGAACATAAATAAATCCAATAACCAAAAGGGTTAGTTAAAATATACGTACGTTTTTTCCCCCTTGTCGTGATTACGTACGTTTTGATAATATTAAGAGACATTAATCAACAGCTAGCAAGCAACATGCATGTTACCGACAATAATATTATGCCTAATTCTCTATAAATTAATCTTAATAACATCCTAAGTTCTAACATTTATGATCCAAAGTCTGATGATAAGTAATTGTAAGTGAATATATAATATGCCAAGAGCATGTGGCTCAGATGGCATGAGACCCAGCTTCCATAAGTGAGGTCCTTCAATCCCCTCCCCAAATCTCCCACTATAAAAAAGAAAAAGAAAAAGTGAATATATAATATTAATTTGTGTTTAATTAATGTTTTTTTTTTCTTTTGCTTGTTTGTTAAGGAATACGGTTACGGAAAGGTGAGTCCACGTCTCGTTGTCAAGTATTAAAGTGGTACACTGAAAAAAGAAAATAGCCCACCTCATGTTCATATTTCATGAGACACCGAAAGCAGATTCCCTTCCCCACGCCCCAACCCCTCTGTCTGATCTCTTTAGTAAGTACTTGCCAGTAACAATATTATTGAGAACCCACCCTTAATTTCTGTGAAACCACATCACCAACTCCGGTCGGAATGCAACACTCATCAGTGATCTGAGTAAATATATCTAAGCCCATTTCCGGCCACTAGAAACTCAGTGCAGAAAAAACCAAATCAAGCTATATATATGTATCTTTGGACGTTGTGGGGGGAAAAGGCCAGGCATCCGAGATACTACCTTAGAGACGTTAGTTTGGCAAATTAATTAAGCATCTACTTGTAGCAGTTGCAGCCAAAGCATGCACGTTCATTCGGCGACATAGAACAAAAATGTCGTTAACCCCAGAATTCGATATCCAGATCTACTTAATCATTCCGACATCTGGAGGAAAAGTCCCGAGAAATGGATCATAAAATTTAGATGGCTAAGAATAGCCAACATGGTAGGTTTGAAATTTAGGTAGGGATCGAATACAGACATGACCAGTTACTGCATATACGTCCACGTGCGCACATTTAAACCTTATTCCATAATGTTGCGACCCTATATACGCCTTTAATTTGAAACCACGTAAGTTTTATCTATGAACTTAATTATTAAATGAAAAATAATTAAATAAAACGAAAAATAATGAAACTATTACACTCTAATATTATTTAGTTTTAGTAAACATCATCGGCTTTCTGTTTGTAGAGTTCCCTCAGTAACATGAAATCTGAGCATGCTTCGTATGTAAGTTCCTGAATTAGCATTCCCCCTTCCCTAAAAAATGGCAGGAGTTTTTGTGAAGATGCAGACTTTTGTGTGGGAGAAAGTTCAAACGTAGACTACTAAAATTTGGATTTTTGAACCATCTTGCAGAAGAAATGAAGAGCATGCATGCAGAGGAACATGAAATTAAGAGCCACCAAGGAAGGGAAAGGAAGGGCAACAAATTATATCACAAACATACCGCCTGTTGGCAACCAGTGAGGTAGATTGCGAGGGAGCACTCATCTTGACCAGGGCAAAGAGCCAACATGGTGACATCGGTGATGGATGGAACCACCGTGAAGCTAGCAAAGCCCGAGAGGAAAACCGTTACAAAGAGGTGGCTCAAACCTGTTAAATCCATCTCTCCGGTCCTTCTCTGCGCGCTGCAAAACTTAGTACTTCTACACCCTAAAAGAAATACAGAAATGTTTCATGATTTGAGAAATGAAGGTTGCATATATATCCACGTTATGTGGGTCTTTTGCTACTGCCTTTTTTGTTTTTTGTTTCCTTTCCACATAAATGGGCTTGGGTGTTTGCGTGAGACTAGCAGATATGAGATCAACACAGAGAGAGAGAGAGGAAAAAAGCGAGGGAGTATATATTGTTGAAGAAAATTGGGTGGTTACAATAATCTCGACTTTGAGACGTGTAGAACATTATCTTTAAGGTGACAATTGTCTTACTCAAAAGACTTTGCTACTGGATTACAAGCAATTCACTTTCAGGATAAAACAAAGTTACCAACTGCAGAAAGTAAATCTGAAATCTTTCCTTCAGAGTTTCTCTACAAAATTGTGTAAGTGACTGAAAATATAAGAGAATGGAATGAATAAATTCATGGGTCTCATCCTCTATTTATAAAAGGTAAAGTGACACCATGTGAAAAATAACAACTCTTAACTTGTGAATTTTCAACTAGTAGTTATAGTTTAAAGATTATGTTGTTTCATTTAGAAACCAAATAATGTGTCTAGTCAAGTGGTTGGACATCTCTCTTTATCTAAGAGGTCAAGGGTTCAAAATCTCGAATCACAGCTTATTTAACTTTTCATTAAATTAATTTTAAAGCATTGCATCCATCCAAGTGAGTCTTCACATGGGCCGGTTCGGCCCATGCGTAGTTCGGTCCAATCATCAAGTCTCTTTGGTTCAGCCCATGCGTGGTGTCTCTTAGGCCTAAAGATCCTGTCTCTTCAGCCCAACCTATTCAACCCAAGCATTGTACCTATCCAAGTCTAGCAATTCACTTATTCCACAAAATAAATAGAAGTGCACTTGTGAAGTTTCAAACTCCTACCATTTCACTTGAAACAACACATCACTACCACTGAACTAATGCATCTTTTTAAGATAATGGTTCACTAAAATATGTAACACTAAAATATGTAATAACCCACATTCAATAAATTCACATATTTAAAATTAACTTTTCATTAAATTAATTTTAAAGCATTGCATCCATCCAAGTGAGTCTTCACATGGGCCGGTTCGGCCCATGCGTAGTTCGGTCCAATCATCAAGTCTCTTTGGTTCAGCCCATGCGTGGTGTCTCTTAGGCCTAAAGATCATGTCTCTTCAGCCCAACCTATTCAACCCAAGCATTGTACCTATCCAAGTCTAGCAATTCACTTATTCCACAAAATAAATAGAAGTGCACTTGTGAAGTTTCAAACTCCTACCATTTCACTTGAAACAACACATCACTACCACTGAACTAATGCATCTTTTTAAGATAATGGTTCACTAAAATATGTAATAACCCACATTCAATAAATTCACATATTTAAAATCACAATTTATAATAAATATAACATATATCTCATAGGCTTCTGCACTGCATACTACTTGATGTAATTTAATTTAAAAGATAAATTTTAAAATTTAAATTTTATAAATTAAATTTTATAATTTAAGTAATCATGTATAGTAATATTATGTGTTTCACATGTCCGCTTAATAATAGAATAATTTAAAAATATACACATATTATATATACACTAGTAGAAGCAAAACGTCCAAGGGACGTTTTCTGCAATTGCTCCAAATAGAACAGCGTCTTCTTCAATTGCTCTAAATAAAACAACTGTCAATCGTCCTATATTATTATCTATCTCAACATAGGCTCGATAACGGAACAAATAAAAGTAGAATTGTCAATTTTAATGATCTATTCATATGAGGAAATTGTTATATCAGAAGTTATAAATCAAAATATGAAGGAAACATATATACCGTGGTTGTGCGATTCTGGAGTTCTTGTAAATAACACAGTTAGTGAAGAATTCATCAATATTAAACCGCTAACCTTATTTTTCAACAAAAACGGTGGCCAGCTTTTTAGATCAGACAAGCACCGCAAGTTTTTTCAGGTTTTCTGTAGCTGTCAGGCGCCGCAGAGCTATGATGCTACATCTTCTTGTCTCTTGTAAAGAGACGCTTCACGAGAGATGCCGTGAAGCAATAGAGGTGCTTAGTCATAATTTTCTCTATAAAAGAAATATTCAGCTCATCTTCATTCGCATCCCATCTTCTTTACTTTTCTGTAATTAGTCTGCATTCTTACTCTGCAATCTCTCTCTGCATTCTTACTCTACAATGGCCCAGCAATCTTCTCGTAACCAATACGTGAGGTATTCTACACCATTTTCACCAGTTGTTTCTGCTTCTGCTGTAGGTTCTATAGTACAATACAATAATGATCTGGCTAATAAGTCAGATGTTGAAACTATCTACGAGCTTGTAAATCTCGGTACCCATTACTCTTCAGCTATTTATGCATTTTCTCAGCGACTACAATCCAAACCTTATGATTTGGACAAACTCAATGAGAAAATTTCTATCCTTCAGCGACTTCTTCAGGAGTCTCACATGAAGATAGAAGCAATAAAACAAGAGAATAGGAAATTAAAATCCTTGCTTAATTCTTCTTTTAGATTGCCTACTCCTTTAGACAGAGATGCTACGCAAATTTTAGAAGAGCAAGATCGTTTGAAGAATGAGGCGAAGAGCCTCAAATTTCTGTAATTTTGTTTCGAGATAATAAAATAATATTTCACAAATATTTATATTGTGTATCTATCTTCTGGTAGATATTCTGTGTGCTCTATTTTATATTTGGTAGCTAAAATCATATTCTGCGCAGATGAGGGTTGCATTCACTTCTACGTTTAAAGTGAAAACTAATAGATCTAAACGAATAGATATAGATCTGTCAATACACAACAAAAATACATGTTCAACACCAAAAAAATCAATTTTTTTTTCTCTTTCAAAAAATCAACTCGGAGATGAAAATAAAAGAAAGATGACTTAGAAAATAGAAAAATAAAAATAGAAGGAAGCAGTTTTGATGGTTTTGTTTGCCTTTTGTGGTTTAGAGGGTGCAAAAGTGGTTTTGTTGTTCTGGTGAATACCTTGAATTGCAGCAAAACTCGTACAGCTTTCCTCCGCTTAGCAAAGGTCACCTGCGTGTTGATCTTGTTCTCGATCCTCAACATGAACAAAAGAAAAGAATAGAGAGAAAAAGTTTACTTTCGGAGAGAAGAGGAAAGAGAAAGTGAAGATGAAAGTCTGAAAAAAAACTTGAATCAAACAGAAAAAAAAAACATATTAACACAGATAGAAAAAAAATTTATTTTGTGGATCTGAAAAATAGAAATCAAACGAAAGGAAAAAAGAAACTTGAATAAATTTTTTACAAATAGATATGAAATAAACGCAAGAAAATCAACCAAAAACAGATCTCTTCATATCTTTGTAGATGTGTTCAGACCTGTTTGTAGGGGAAGAAGCTGTGAAAAGATGGTGGGCGGAGGTGGTGCGACGGCGCCGGAAATGGCTCAAAACCGTGTGGCTTAGATGGGCTGTAGGTGGCTAACGGTGGCTCGGATGGAGGTGAAACTTGGTGGGGATGTTCATCGGTGAGAGGGGAAGAAAACTGGGTGGGTGGTGTACGACACCTCCACCGGACGGGGGTGCAATGGCCGGCCGAAGTAGGGGCGACGGGAAGGAGAAAAGAGAAGGGGAGAGAACGGGGAGAGAGAGAAAAGAAGAAAGAAGAACGGGAGAGAAAATAAAAACACAGGGGAAGAGAAAAGAAAGAAAGAATAAGAAATAATTATCTTTACTGTACATTTTGAATTTTTTATTATCGTTACTGTGCAGAAATCGAATTATTATATTACTGTACATAATTACTGTGTAGTCACGGAAATTTTCGACGATTTATAGAATTTTTTATTATATTTACTGTGCATTTTGAATTTTTTATTATTATCTTTACTGTGTAGGAATCGAATTATTATATTACTGTACGTCGTTACTGTGTAGTCACGAAAATTTTCGACGATTTATAGAATTTTTTATTATATTTACTGTGCATTTTGAATTTTTTATTATTATCTTTACTGTGGAGGAATCGAATTATTATATTACTGTGCATCCGTACTGTGTATCACGTCGACGATTTTGAATTTTTTATTATTATTTAGAATTATTATCTTACTATTTATTCGAATTTTTTATTATGTGCAGGAATCGAATTATTATATTACTGTGCATCGTTATTGTGTATCACGTCGACGATTTTGAAATTTTTATTATTATCTTACTGTACATTTTGAATTTTTTATTATTATTTCGAATTATTATTTTACTATTCATTCAAATTTTTTATTATCTTTACTGTGCATTTGAATTTTTTATTATATTTACTGTGTAAATTAACGAAAATGAAAACGGAATGTTACTGTGTAAAATGTTAACTGTTTATTATATACGGAAACGGAACGACAAATATTACTGTGTAGTTTACTGTAGTTAGGCGCTTATTATAATAGATAGATATAGGATACGTAGTAATACTAGAACTACCAATCATGATGGCTCCTGAGAAATTCTCCATTAGTGCATTTATTGTTTGTTTTTTTTTCATATATATTTTTAATTCATTTTAATATATATATTTTTTAAATCACAATATCATTAAAAAAAATTCTTATTTATTAAATAAAAAAAAGCATAAAAATATTTTATCGGAACCCATCATCGTATGTTTTATCGGAAGCTAAAACATTTTTCACACACACATCTTTATATATAAAAAGAGTGTATCTAACAGAAATTTGTTGTTTTAACGGAAATTTATTATTTTACCGTTAATTTCACTATTCCGTTAAAGTTCATTCCGTTTACTAAATCTGTCCAAATTCATTTATTGTCTTCTCTTTAATTTCTTCCATACCTTTACATCTTCTCTATTTTTCCACATCTTCTCATTCGTTTCTCTCTCCAAAACCTAACTCGTTTCCTTCTCTGTCTCTCCATCTTCTCTCTTCTTTAATTCTTCTGAGCCCTTCACTTCGTCTTCATGTTTGCATCTTCAAATTTGTTTTATGCAGCGTTGGTTTTTTTTTTTTTTGGTTCGAGCCAAAAAATAGAGCACGGGATGGGGGAGAAATGGAGGTGAGGGCAGATGGTGGTTCTCACCGTGGAAAGTGCGGCACAGAGGAGAAATGGCAGAGAGAGAGAGAGAGAGAGGAAGAAGACGAAGACGAAAAATAGAAGAATAAAATGCAATGGAGAAAAACAGAGGAATAAAATGCAATAGAGAGAAGTGGATGAATCAATAAAACCCAAGAGAAAAAACGAAGAAGACGAAAGCGCATAAGCGAGTAAAGTTTGAAGATGGGGGCGACGCTATCGGGCTTGGAGTATGGGACAAATGGGTCGGGCATGGGTCCGGGGTTGGGGGACATACCGAAGAGTTGCGTGGCGTGTGTGTTTCTATTCTTGACCCTGCCGGGACATACTCGATCTGATGCCCCCCGAGAGGTACCAGAACTTGTCCAAGAAGGACATCTTCGCTTTGCTTTCTCACCCCGTGCCCTTCGATCATGGCAATAAGGTTTGGAAAAAAATCTAGATTGTCAAATTTAGAGTTTTGGAAAGGATTGGATGTTGAAATTTTTTGAAGGAATTTTGGGGTTTTATAGGAAGTGTAGCTGGATAGGGTGACGGGAAGGGTTTGCATGGCTATATCCACTAGAGGCATGGCAATAACTAGAATTCAGGACCGAAGATATTGGAATTGGGTTTCTACAGAAGAATCTAGGTTAGAAATTCATTTACAAGCTTTCGAAGTTCACCTAATATCACATTTTATGCAGGTTTGTAGCAGAAAATTGTAGTTTGAAATATTTTGGAAAGTCGATTATATTCAATACAGGGTCCTTTTTTTAATCTTCGTTGTACTTGGTTAACATACAAAGAATTAGGGTTTAATCTTCTCGATATGGTCTGTGGAGGACACAAAACGGGCACTTGTGAGCAGATTCCTTCAATATGATCTTCTACTTGAATTGCTGGGAATCCCATTTGATGAAATCACCATAAATCGCACTGTGGAGAGTAGGCCATACCTGTATAACTAAAGGTAACAAATTTTATTTATTCTCTTTCCATTTAATTGGGTGTTTGTGTATGTGAACATGCTCATGCTTATGTGGTACTTATCATGTTACTGTATTTGTAGATTAATTAGGTGTTTGATGCTTTTGTTTACATAGGTCTGGGGTCCATGGGCACTGACTGGTAATAAACATTGGTAACCCCTTTAGTTGCTTTGAAAAAATGGGCAGATGTGAATTATTATATAAGCGTTTTCACTACTTATATGTTTTATAAGAATTGGCCGCATATCAATTAAAATTTTCGTAGCAGAGGCGATTGAGGAGTTTGCTAAGATTGTTTTATTTTTCCTAGCTTTTGCTAGGCCAAAGAATGTGCATATGGCACCGGTGGCAAGTAAATATGTCCAGGTTCATATTCTTTCCCATAAAAACTTACTTACATAGTCTTCAATCAAATAGTACAAAATGGTCGATCGATATGTTGTCGTGTTTGAAATTTGGGTTAATGGTCTTATAACTAATTAATGTCAGATGTTCATTTTCATGTATGCTTATTTTGATCATGTCTATCTCATGCTTTTCTATGGACGTGTATGTGTATACACTCATAGAGTACTTTTCTTTTTTTGATAGGACACTCAGTACTTTTAAGTACGGGCATATTGGATTGTATATTTTGTGCTTCTTATAATATTATCAGAGATTAACTTTTGGTTTTGTATTATATTTGACTAAATATATTATTGCTCTCTTTCTCTCTAGATCTCTCTAAATTTGCTTATGTACTTGTTATTGCAATACCTTTTCATCATACAGTACTACATGTATGTGGTTATTTTCAGGGCTGTAAGCTTTTGTGATAATGGCCATAGTTGCCCTTGGGAACAACCTAATAACATACTTGATTAACGAGATGCACTTCTCTTTATCCAAGTCTGCCAACATAGTGACAAACTTTGTTGGACAATGCTCATCTTTGGTTTTATTGAACTTTCTGTAAGTCTTTATCTCATGCCAACTTTTCTTCTTCCTCCACTTTTTGTCTCCCTCTCTAGCTTCTCATCAACTTGGCCGGACACAAACACAAGTAGTTGATCTAAGTTCAAAATCAGCAAATTACTTTATGAAGGAAGAATAGATCAAAACTGCACGGCCCAACAACAATGACATCTAGAATAGGGGTTTGGGAGGACTGGGCTTGGTCTGGAGCTCACTGTTGATGACCCCTTTTATTTCCCTCTAAGGACATTTTGGTTTTTGCACTACTATATATTTCCTTCTAATTTAAAAGGACAATAGAATTTTGACTTGTTAACAGTTTGTGAATATTGTGTGTGTGTGTGAGAGAGAGAGAGAGAGAGAGAGAGAGAGAGAATGATTCTCATTGATTAGTTATTCACAAGATCAACTCTGTTTATATATGAACACCCAATGAAAGAATAGAGAGGGAAAATACAACACTTTTTTGAGTAATATTGCTGTTGACTAGATTGGAATGTGCTGCTGATTTGGACTAATAAAAACTAACTAACAATATTTACACTGGTTAATACTTTGACATCTACATATTGGGTGTAAGTTTCTGCTCATTTTGTCCCCCACCATTATATTGAAAAGTAGTTTACGCGAAATAGGTATTTGTCTCAACTCTTTCTTCTTGAAAACAAGTATATATGGGGAAACATTTCTTCTTGCTTTTTTAAGTAAGTTTATTATCTGCTTTGGTAAGTGATTGCTTTAACATATTGATCTGTTTGTCATTTTTTCATTATTTTTAAGATACTCTCTGCTTACTGCCTTTGAAGTAATTTTTAACTAAATATTATGCCTCTGTTTGTAGATTTGAGGCTTAGTATGGCCTGTAGTTCTTTTGGTTGGGTAACTGCAAGGTATAGATATTATATATATATATATTCCATTGCATCACTCATTTACATGTTGGCAGTGCCTTACTGTCTTTTTAATAAAAATTTACTGTGTTACTTTTCTTTTCTCCTTTTTATTTTTACAGGAGTACAATAAAGTTCGCTTAAAATTTCCCAATTTTCATTTCAATGTATCCCATCATGGCGACTTGGTGGCTAGAGCATCTGAACCTTTGTGCCTTGTAAGTTTGGATATTGTCTCTTGTCATTTCCCTCAAGGAGACAGATTAAGACTTCATTAAAAATTTGTTGTCACATTTTTCATATTTGGAATTGGATAATATAGTCAATACTGGCTCATCTAATTATATTTTGGTCGAGTTTTATAGGTATGGTTATGGTGAGTCCTGTACAATCTCATTTTGAACTTACACTTTAGTTTACATATAACTATGGGCATTTTCCTTAAGCATTTTAGAAATATAAACATCGATTGTAACCTTGAGTATTTTTTTCATCTTGCATTGCCTCAATAGAACTATGAACGATGTTTATTTATAGGATCATGTTATAGTTTCTATTAATGCTTTTCTTTTATAATATATCACAGCGTGTAATTATTGATAAATTACATAAACATTACATTGTTATTTAATTAGCCAAAAATATTACATTCTTATTAATAAAAAATTAATTCTAAACAAAAAAAATTATAAACTAAATAAACGTGCATTGCACGTTACTTTCATCTAGTATATACATATACATATATATATATATATATATATATAAAAGAAATCTCATTTATTGAAAATGATCTGAAGACGATGATTGTATTTATATAACGATTAGTCGGCAAGTCTATTAATTTGCAACTGTACGTAAGCTCATTAAAAGTTGGTTAGTATATGAACTAACCGAAACTGTCATATAACTAACTAGAAATTGAAAGATTATTAGCTAGAATTGATAACGAGAGAATGATAAAAAATTTGACGATGAATAGAATTTTTGCACTAATAAATGGGAGGCCAGACTGGTAGATCATATCACATGAGCACGCTAGCACAACCTCACAAGCTCGTGCCAAAAAGCTGAGTGCTCATCGCGAGCAAGCTACAATTACTTGACAACGTTACAGTCATTAAAAAAAAACAAAATTAAAAGAACTACAAAAAAATAAATAAATTATAAATGAATGTTGTTAATGTTAAAAATTGTTCGGCAGGTTAAAAGGAGAGAAAAAGAAGCCCACAATAATGGTCCAAAGCAGTGGTACGGTGTCGTATGCATGTATATTTATAATAATGAATAGAAAATATAAATAAAGTTGAAGGCACACGTATTTATGTAATTCAGTATAAGACATGTCTATGGGTCATTTAGAAGATAAATCTACTATAATATGAATATTTTACAATCTTTCATGATCTCTTCTTTCTTTAAGTACAATAAAGGTTTGGAGACCTCTTTTCTTTTGCAGAATCTTTTGGCTTTTCCAATATCACTAGATTGATTGTTTCCCTCATCTATCTTTCAAAAAAAAATAAATAATAAATAAATAAAATCTATGAGAGCCATTTCATGTATTTGAAAGAGAGTATTTGGACTTTCTCAATAACTATGAGTAAAAAATAAAAATAAAAATAAAAAAACTTGTTAACGGGATCAAACCAGTTTGGTTTGGTGTCGATTTTTTTTTTTATCTCAGTCGAAATTGATTCGGTTTTTATTTTTATTTTTCTAACACCGAACCAAACAGAACAAATTCATATATATATATATATATATATTTTATATTATATAAAATATTTTTATTTGATTTTTATATTATATATAATTACATAGAAAATAATTTTATATTATATGCTAAATTACTAATTAATATAATATTAAATTTTAAAATCTTATTATTCATATATAATAATAATCTAATAACATAAAATCTTAGTCTTAAAAATGAATATTAGATCATATGTTATTAATATAAACTATATATTACAGATAAATACATTTTATAGTATAATAAATTATAATATATATTCTTTTTTATAAATACATTTCTATTCATTTGATCTTATACACATATAAAAAATGTACGTAACCATTATATTATCACTAACATACATAATTATATTTTATACTAATACTAATACTGTTAGTAATCTCCTATATCTAAATAATTATATAAATCAGTATAATATTAGTAGTTATACCAATACTATTTTTATATATCACTATATCATTATAGTATAGTTATACTAACTATATAATCTACTAATACTATGATAAAACTTAAAAAAGGAGTCGGAATTAGTAAAATAAGAAATACCGATCTAGTGGTGTAACTCATAATGTATCAATTTTTTAAAATTTAAAATTGATGTACACCAGTTCGGTTCTAAAATAGGTCCAAAATCAAACTGAACTAGACCGATTACACTTCTATCATTACCAATAATTAAAAAGTGTAACTATGCCTGAATTTAATTGGGGTATCTAATTAAGGTTCATAGTAGTGGAAGAACTGAATAGAAAAGAAAAAGAAGAATTCTAATTGCAAGATATCTAATGAAACCATCAACTAAGTCCTCATTCCAAGAGAGATATATCAAATATCTTGAGTTTCTTTAAAGAAGACTAAGATTATAAACACATGATACTCTTATCAAAGACAAGATCATATCATTAAATTATATGACATCTTTGAAATTAGATGCGAATGCCACACGCATTTAATTGGAAATTATTTGATAATTATTTATATATCTCAGTCGATTAAAAAATAAAGGGATATATTTGAATGAATCGATCTTTTTGGCATCTTCCTTACTGATATGTTAAGACACACTATTAACGGACGTAAATGCTTAGCACCGACCGATAACGAATTTGGAATTCCAAGGAATCTCTTCAGTAACAACACTTTAGAACGCTCAAAACACCGGCCAAGAAAAATAAAACGCACAGACTCAGAGACAACGACGTCATAAACAGTCTCAAATTGTCATTCCTGTAGAGAAGCAAAAATCCATGGTTTTCAACGGCAACTTATCCAGAACTTAAAAAGTTCAAAGCAGCACCCCCCCATCTGACAATGGCAGTAACGCTTGCGCATGCCCACTTCTACAACTCCAACGCACCCGAAGATGTTTCGCGTAAACAAGTCGAAACGATGAAAACAAACTGGAAACCCGGGCTTGTAAACAACCCAAAAATCTCCAAAACAGCTTCGCTTGATAGGAATCGATCGAATAATGTAAAGGGTTTGGTTGAACCACGCAATCTTTCGCTCACACGGGCTCTTTCTCATTTCGTTGACGCTGGGTATATTGAACATGCTCTCTGCCTGTTTGAGAAAATGAACCATTACGATACGTATATCTGGAATGTTATGATTAAAGGGTTCACTAATAATGGTTTTTTTAGAGAGGCAATTAATGTTTATTGTAGAATGGGATATGAAGATGTTCGAGCTGATAATTTCACTTATCCGTTTGTGATCAAGGCGTGTACAGGATTGTTTTCCTTGATGGAAGGGCAGAAAGTTCACGCAAATATCATTAAGGTCGGGATGGATTTGGATGTTTACGTTTCTAATACACTTATCAGTATGTATGCGAAGATGGGATATACTGAGCTTGCAGAGAGGGTGTTTGGTGAAATGCCAGCTAGAGACTTGGTATCTTGGAACTCTATGATTAGCGGATATGTTGCTGTTGGGAATGGTTGGAGCTCATTGGTTTGTTTCTTTGAAATGCAAGCACTTGGAATGAAACCTGACAGAATTAGCATGATCAGCGCACTTGGTGCTTGTTCTCTTAGTTGTTGTCTTCAAAGTGGGAAGGAAATTCACTGCCAAGTGCTCAGGTGTGGTTTTGAATTGGATTACATGGTTCAGACATCACTTATAGACATGTATGGCAAATGTGGTAGGATGGATTATGCAGAGAGGTTGTTTGACAGGATTTCTCCAAGAAACATTGTGGCTTGGAATGCAATGATAGGAGGATATGCGCTTAATTTTTGTCCTTGTGATTCATTTTTTTGCTTGAAAAGGATGCAAGATGCCGATGGCTTGAATCCTGATGTAATCACAATGATAAATGTGCTCCCCTCTTGTGAACAGCTACAGGGTAAATCTGTCCATGGCTATGCCCTTAGAAAAGGTCTTCTTCCTCATTCAGTCTTGGAAACCGCTTTAGTTGTCATGTATGGAGAATGCGGAGCATTGAATCTGGCAGAACGTGTATTTGGTCATATGACTGGAAGTAACCTTATATCTTGGAATGCCATGATCGCTGCTTATGTACAGAATGGTTGGAACAATGAGGCCTTGGAGCTATTTCAAGGTATTTGGAACCAGCCTTTTAAATCAGATGCATTTACATTTGCAAGCATTCTACCAACCTTTTCTGAATTAGCCTCATTGAGAGAAGGGAAGCAAATCCATGATTTTATCATTAAATCAGAGCTTGGTACTAATACCTTCATCTTGAATTCAATTGTTTACATGTATGCTAAATGTGGGGATTTAGGGACTGCAAGAGAAGTTTTTGATCGCATGTTTTATAAGGATGTGGTTTCATGGAATACGGTCATTATGGCACATGCCATTCATGGGTTTGGGAAAATTTCTGTTCAGTTGTTCTCTAAGATGAAGGAGAATGGCTTCAAACCCAATGAAAGCACCTTTGTTTCCCTGCTATCATCTTGTAGCATTTCTGGTATGGTTGATGAAGGGTGGGAATACTATAATTCAATGAAGAGGGACTACAATATCGATCCTGGAATAGAGCATTATGGCTGTATGATTGATCTTATTGGCCGCACCAGCAATCTTGAGCTAGCCAAGAGATTCATTGCAGAAATTCCTTTGGCCCCCACAGCCAGGATATGGGGATCATTGCTGACTGCAAGCAGAAACAATGGAAACATAGAATTAGCTGAACTTGCTGCTAAGCATATACTATCCCTAGAGCATGATAATACTGGGTGCTATGTCTTGCTTTCTAATATGTATGCTGAAGCTGGAAGGTGGGGAGATGTAGAGCGAATTGAAATTCATATGATAAAAGAAGGGTTGGAGAGGACGAAGGCATGCAGTGTGGTGGAAAACAATGGTAAAACTTGCAGATTCATCAACGAAGACCGGTCCCATGCTGAAACAAACATGATTTATGACGTATTAGATACAATCACGAGGAAGATAGGGGAAGACATTTATGTTCACAGTGTTAGCAAGTTCAGACCATCAGAATTGGGAAAGAGAAGAGCAAACTCATCACAGAAACACAGCGTAAGACTGGCTATTGCTTTTGGCTTGATATCTACTAAGTTGGGAAGCCCTGTTCTTGTAAGAAAGAACACTAGAATATGTGCAGCTTGCCACAGTGCTGCAAAGAAGATTTCAGAGTTTACTAGGAGAGAAATAATTGTGGGGGACTCTAAGGTCTTTCACCACTTCAGAGATGGGCATTGCTCATGTAAGGATTATTGGTGACTGCAGTCTTGTGTTTCCCCCTTAAATGAGTGGCGACTGCAGGTTCTGAAAAAACTGGGAAACTAGAGATACATGACCAGTTAAGAGTCCATAGATTTGTTGTAATAGCATAATGAGGCAGAAGTTCTAGCTGACAATGTATATTTTCTTTTCCACCGGTCAATGTATATATTACTTGAAAAATTTGTACATTTTAGTTATGGGGAATATAATTGCTGAATTTATTCGAAGTTCATAAATCGAAATATGCAACTCGGGGATTAAAAAGAGGTCTGGAGTCATTTTTTTTCCTTTTCCTTCTGTGTTTTTTTTTTAAAGAACCAGATGAGTCATATAATTCTTGGGCTAGTTGGGAATTAGAATATTATGAAGATATTCAATTAGTATTTCTTATTTCATTCTTATTTTTTACGTATTTTTTATTATTTTTTAATATTATTTAATATTTGTTTATTGCTATTAACAGAATATCTGAAATTATCTTACTGTCTAAACGCAAACTAAGCCTTGGGTGAAAGCTGGCATCAGGTCACTAAACAAATGGGGAGTCAATCAAGGCGTGACAAAGAACATATTTTGTATGCGCGAGCGTGATTGAACTTAAATCTTAGAGCACAAGAAATGCAGTGGAATTTCAGAAAAAGATGGGTGACTTTGACTTTCAGAGCACGTAAAGTAAGACGAACATTCGCCTGAATCCCCTCGTAACGTGCGGCCAGGTTCAGGTGAAAAAAAAAAAAAAAAAAAAAGCAAAATGTAATACGGGTCACTGACTCAATTTGAACTCACGCGCGCGAGGGGGCGTCGGAAAGACACTAAAAATGGGGAAGTGGTGAAGAAATATCCTATTCATATATGACGGGGGCCTATCTATCCACGGAATCGAATACGACACCAATGCCACGCAAGTACGTCCACTTCCCACCCTCCATACTCCGCCGACTATATAACTAATAATAACACGAACAATGTTAGAAGACTTCAAGGTAGAGTACAATGTCCTAAATCACATGCTTCCTTCCCGTTGGAAAAAATGTTTGAATGCAAAAATCTATTCATCCTCTCCATATAATATTTTTTGTTTTCGTATCTCAACAAATAAATTTGTAAAATTAGAAAATGATAATCATCTTGTCGTCTAATATAAGATAAAAAGCTAAAATCTTTATTAAAATTTTAATTATATATTCATATAAAATAATAAAATCTATTTATAAATCTTATTTTTAATAAACCCAACACATTGTTGATATAGAAGTCTTCCGAATGAGTTAAAATTCAAAAATGATTGATATGTGATAAATCCCACGACAATTTGTCTGCTGACATACCGACATGTATGTAGTAAAATTTCACAAAATTCAACGAAACTTAATATTTTTATTAGTAATTACCTCCAAAACATAATTAAATTTTGGGAATTAGATAGATAATTAAAAACAATCCTTATAGCTATTCTTGCAATTAAGATGGAATCCTAGTTTGTGCTTTGGATGATACTATTTGAAAAGAGAACAGTTCTTATCACTACCGGTAGGAAAAATGTTATGGATGGCGGATTATAATCATTGATGCTGTCCTATCAAATTGACTTTGCAATCGTTAACAACCCTTTAGAGCATCCCATCCGTCTCCCCATCTCCATCTCTATAATTTAATTTAAAATCACATTTTTTTAAAATTTTTCTTAAATTTTATTTATCTTATAAAAACCCCCCACATCTCATTCCTCATCCCTATCTCTATTCTATTAAATAATATTTCTCTATTCTTTTTTTATTATTTTTTTCTCTCTCTTCCATTTACAATCTTAACTACTAACTCTTTTGTCTTATTATCTTTTTTTTTTCAAATATCAATTTCTATTAAATGTTTTTACGGTTTTGACTAACAAATACAGTATTTTTTTAACCGAAATTCGTATTATAAAAATAGTAATTTTTTTTATTTAATTAGTGTATTTTCTAACGTGATGGCCATATTTTATTATTTAGTATTCTTTATCCATTCTTTTAATAATAATACATAGTCACGTATTGAATATAAAATTTCCACTCATTTTTTTAACGGTAACATTTTTTGTCTTTTCTCCAACAGTAACATTTTTTGTTTTTTCTCAAACGGTAACTTTTTTTGTCTTCTCTCAAACGGTAACATTTTTTGTCCTATGTGTAACGGTAACTTTTTCCTCCATAAATACGCATATTGCTAACATTCACACTCTCACAAACTCTTCTTTTATTTGATCTATAGAACTGAATTTCAATAGTATCCCCTGATCTCCCACTTCTTTCATCAAATGGCTCGTACTTTCTTTAGCAAATTGTTGACATACGTATCCTCTGAAGATAATAGCGATGTTGTTCTTAATGAGGAGGCCGATGGACAGTTATCGATGCATCGTAACAATCGCCAACGTCGTAAGTTTATTCGGTGTGATCATATTCAGGGGCACGAGAGGCTATTTCGCGATTATTTTGCAGAAAATCCAGTATATCCTTCGAATCTATTTCGAAGGAGATTTCGGATGAGCCGTCCCATATTTCTTCGTATTCTAAATGAGGTAGAGTCTTACGAGCCATACTTCGTCCAGAGAAGAGATAATGCCGGAAGACTCGGTTTATCTTCTATGCAAAAGATAACTGCAGCACTTAGAATGATGGCGTATGGGGTGACTGGAGATTTTATGGATGAATACATACGTATTGGTGAAAGCACCGCAATGGAGAGTCTCAAAAAATTCTCTGAGACAATAGTAAGTGTTTTTTCAGATGAATATATGCGGTCTCCAAATGCCAACGATATTACCCGATTGCTTGCTGTAGCTGAACAACGAGGATTCCCAGGAATGCTGGGAAGCATTGACTGCATGCATTGGAAGTGGAAAAATTGCCCCGCGGCCTGGAAAGGTATATACTCTGGCCACATCCGTGAACCCACTATTATTTTAGAAGCAGTTGCTTCATATGATCTCTGGATATGGCATGCATTTTTTGGTATGCCCGGTTCACATAACGATATTAATGTTCTAAAGAGATCTTTTATTTTCACGGAGCTTGCCCAAGGGCGTGCTCCTCCAGTCAATTACACAATCAATGGCAATGACTACACTATGGGGTATTACCTTGCTGACGGTATTTATCCTAAGTGGCGAACTTTTGTGAAGACGATTCCGTCACCAAGAGGGAATAAGAAGAAAATTTTTTTGAAAGCACAAGAATTTGCAAGAAAAGATGTCGAGCGTGCATTCGGGGTTCTTCAACAACGATTTGCTATCATTCGTGGACCTTCCCGAATGTTCAAAGTGAAGGATCTAACAAATATAATGAAAGCATGTGTTATACTACATAATATGATCATTGAAGACGAGCGTGATGATAGTGAGAGTATGAACATTGAGTATGATCAACTTGATGATGATCTGCCGGAATTGTCGCGTAATCATACAACTGAGCTTACGGACTTCATCCAGCGTCATCATAATATTAGAGACAGCTCGGCACATAATCAGCTTCAAGAAGATCTAATTGAACACCAATGGTTATTATATTCCCAACATTAGTCGCAATTGCGTTATATTCTATTATTTCCACAAATGTTATTTTAAACTATGTTTGAGTTCATCTGCTTTGCATTTGTAATTCGTTAATGTTAGTAGTGATTATATTAATTGTAATCAAGTTTGTTGTCGTATTTCTTTGAGTATAATAATGGACTATATTCGAGATAATTTATCAAGATGTCTGAATTTGTTACATCCAATTTACTTGCACAAAAATATCAATTTATACAATAGCCTCAAAAGTACCAAAAAATGGCAATTTTTTTTTTTACACATATATCATTGTCGGAAACTAAATAAATATCAAATACAACCATATAAAATCAATCCGATCCTCGGGCATGATTGCGTCTCATGATGATTTCCCTCTGGAGTTGCTCGAAATATAGCCGCTGCATTTCTGGCATGACACTCACATCCATCATCATAATGCGCTGATCTGATTCCTTCTTCGCAAGCTCCACTTTCTCAGCCTCCAACCTCAGTCTTTCGTCCTCTTGACGAATTTTACTTTGCTCTTTTGCAGCTTCAATTTTAATCTTCTCTGCCTCCAACCTCAGTCTTTCATCTTCAAGACGTAATTTTTTGTCCTCTTTCTCCTTGTCATACTCCATCTTCTCGGCCTTCAGGCGATAAAACTCTTTCTCCTGAGCGCGTGACTCCTCTAACATAGTATACTTCATCTTTCTGAGTAGGAGATTTTCCTCTGCTAGCCTGCCTTGGGCCTTTCGTTTTCCTTTTTCAGCTTTCCTTCCCATTGGCCGGTCCAATTCGATAACCTCATTCTCTATCACATTCTTTGTCTCGAGATCAAAAACTGAATCCTCTGTCGCGGCAGAACATCGAGTCGGGGTCAGGGTCGGGGATGGGGACATTGTTTTCCTTCGCTTTGGATCCTCCTTTGTGGCCCGCCAAATCCACTTAGGTTGGTCCTTCAACAGGTGCCAACAATGCTCGAACTGAAAGGTGCATTTTTCTAACGATTGGTACATAACCTTCGCCTTGTCAAACTTACATGTAAACAAATAAAATCAATGTTAAACCAACTTGCACAAAAAATAATGCGAACGTAAAATACTAAGAGTAACAAAATTCTACATTGTCTTGGTCGGTCATGCCACTTTGATTTAACCCTTCAATTTGAGCTAGTTTCGCACAAAATTTATTTGTGGCCTTTTGAATAACTGACCATCGATGTATTAGAGATTTTATTGTCCGCTCATTTGTGGTTTCCTTATATTGTTGAAAGTACTCAAAGATTTTTTCCCAAAGTTGGGAGTGTTTCTGATCTGTTCCTTGAACGGCATCAAGGCTACAATTTAGTCATGCAGAGACAAGTAACTTGTCTTCTTCAGGGGTGAAGTTTGCACCCCTCACTGATTTCCTAATGCCGATAAGCTCGTTAGGGGGTAGGGGTGGAGAGTCACCAAGAGTCATAGGGGAGGATCCACTTTGCCCACCGTAAGTGGGGTCGAGTTGAGGATCTTGACTAAGGAGGTTGGTGAAGTACATATGTCCTTGGTCTTGTGAATCCATTTCTAAAATATTAATTCAATGTTAGACCAAGAAACATTGAAAGTTGGGGTTTAGTTAGGGTCGCCAGCTCAGGAACCGAATGGTGACGCATAAGAAATTTGGTCACCCATTTGTGGCTGCAACAACCGGTTGCCAATGACAATTGGCCGTCCGGGTTACCTAGCCATTGAGGAAATGACCAACATTTCACAGTATCTCCACATTCAATTGTCATCATCACAGCCAACGGGGTTTAGTTTACACATAATACAAAACACTTCCCAAACAGCATGCAAATCACAATAATTGTAAATAAGAGTATCCACATCCGATTCACTAATATATAGAATATATTAATATGTAAAAAGGCTCAGAATGGTGATGATATAATCAGCATGCGTACGTAAGGAGCCTTACAGCGAATGGCTGCAAAACCCCACCCGAACCCCGATTGCCTTTTATGGAAAGTACCAAAAACTGCAATATGGTCATCTGGGTGAGGATTACCCCGCCATATCAATGTGGGCTCCATTTACACTTGTATCTTACCCCGCACTAAAACACCATCATCACAGCCTAACAACAGCCCCTCACCCCCGAGAGATACGAAACACTGCAAATGACCCAACAACACAGAATAAATTACCCTCTCGAAAGACCCAAACAGTGCTGTTACCTATGGTAAAATTAGCAAATGATCCACATGTACAGCATATCAAGTCATGTAGAACCAATTAAATGCAAGGAGCCTAAAAAAAATAACCCACTAAAATTATATCATGAATAAAATGGTATGAAAAAAATCTGGTAATATTATATATAATATAATCTGAATTAACAGCATAAAAGAGATGCGTGTAAGACCTGATTCATACCATTTTCCCCGCTCCATACCTCATAAATGTAATTCATTAATGTTAAGGCCAATGTACATTCAATATGTGTGTGTACCTATTTATATATATATGTCCGTGTGTGTGTGTATATAGCCACGGTCAAAGGCCAATAAGAGAACCAACCATTAGCACATAATATGATGAGACAATATGACATTCTAACTTGTTATATTTCATCCCTTGTGACAAATGCCAAGCTGAGATATCATTAGACAGCCATATTCATACCAAAACCAGATCACAGAGCTACCATGATTACACACTCTAAAAAATAAACAGCTGCCATATAGGAACGTATCACCAGTGATAAAAAAACATGCTACAGCATCACTATAACTCATAACACATGCATGAAATCTAGAAAAAAATATATTACTTGAGAAATACTAATTGTTCAACTGCAAACCAAAATTGGTTGCATAAAAACTTAAAATAGAAAATAAATAGAGAGAGAGAGAGAGAGAGAGAGAGAGAGAGAGAGAGAGACTCATGCTGACAACAGAGAAGTGATAGTCACAAGTACCTTAAAGATGAAACTCAAAAAAAAAAATACAAATTCAGTAGCATAAGCATAGTTTGCAGTAGCTTATGTAATAGTTTGCATTATCTCCTCAAAGCCAAAAAGTGGCAGATCAATACCACTGTTGAAAATTGTAATGACAGTAGAGAAATCCAAAATCAAAAAAGGATTTCTAATTGGGAAAACATATGTTCTATCTACCCAAATTTTTCAACAACAAGGTGCTTCGACAGAAGTGACAATGACAATGCTCCACATGATTTGTAAAAGTTAACATCAAGTTTGGGTTTCATGCCATAATTTCGGGTAGATTAATAACCCACCAATAACCAAAATCAGCAGTGACCAAACATCACACAAAAGCACCAGAGAAATCCCCAAATCGGCAGTTACCCAAAATGACAGTTTATAGCAATATCAAATCCACACATCTTCAACATCGGCACAGACCCAAAATCACAGCAATAATATGATAAATTCTTACTCATAGCACATTTATATACACAATAAGAAAAAAAAAAAAATTCCGCAAGAAAATTATATAGGTGCCTTTCGGATTTTGCCCCCAAAATGCTCGGTTACAAAGACAAGAAACACAGGAGGCACAAAACCATAACCAACGCCGAAATCAACACAGGAACCAACCGAGAGGCAAAAAAAAATTTCCTTCACATGCAACAATGGGAAACCAAAGATCCAAATGCAAAAACCACAAATCGGGACAATATAATCGAATATTCACCTTCGATTGGACCAAGGAGGCACAACATTCCCTCGCCAATAGAAACACAGGAGGCACAAAACCATAACCAACGCCGAAATCAGCACAGGAACCAACCGAGAGGCAAAAAAAAATTTCCTTCACATGCAACAATGGGAAACCAAAGATCCAAATGTAAAAACCACAAATCGGGGCAATATAATCGGAGATTCACCTTCGATTGGACCAAGGAGGCACAAAATTCCCTCGCCGATAGAAACACAGGAGGCACAAAACCATAACCAACACCGAAATCAACACAGGAACCAACCGAGAGGCAAAAAAAAATTCCCTTCACATGCAACAATGGGAAACCAAAGATCGAAATACAAAAATCACAAATCGGGGCAATATAATCGGAGATTCACCTTCGATTGGACCAAGGAGGAGTGCAGGTGTTGCGTTCCGGGGAGGGGAGGGAGAAGAAGTCGCAGGTCGAGCTCCAAAACCGTTGGGGCGAATATGGGATGCGGATGTACAGTGGATCCCCATATATGGGGATTTACTGTAGCGCCCCTTAAATTAGACCGCATTTTGGGGATCCGGATGGAGATGGGTTTTATTCAAAAATCCTAAAAGTTACCTCAAAATATAGAGATGCGGGACTGATGCGGGGCCGGATGGGAATGCTCTTAACGTGCAAAAATTCATCCTTGAGGCCAGGTTTGGATCCAAGAGACAAAATTTTCATCAAATTTTATTTTATTTTGTTTCATCTTATTTTTAAACATAATTTAAATATAAATTTTTTAAACTATTTATTATAATTTTTTTAAAATTTTAAATAAAAATAATTTAATAAAACTATATTCTTACGATATTATAATTTTATAATATTTTTTATTCAATTTTTTCACTCTTATTTTTTAAAATTAAAAAAATACTCAATTCCAATTATCTCGTTATTATTTACTTTACAATAATTCTCAAAATTCTTACCTTATTTCAACTCCCAAACCTTCGTCATGAATTCAGGATACAGCTTTCTTGTTTTTCCAAAAAAACAAACTGATTTTGTACTTATCTTATTCTTCTTTCAAAATTAAAAAAAGAAAAAATATCTTTCCATGTGTTAGCAGCTGAACTAACTTTAGAGCAACGACAATTATATGATAAAAAAAAAAATGACAAAAGGGCCATATAATATAGCAAAAAAATTCAACTCTCCGCCACGAATCCAAAGAGTTCTATATATTTTAATTGTTTGAACACAATCAATAATCCTGTATTTACATACAAAAATCAACCGCCCAAAAAGAATAAGAGAAGTTATATAAAAATATTAATTATTTTATTGTTATTAAAAAAAAAAAAGGAGAGAAAGAAAATCTATTCACAAATTGAAGAAATTCCTATCCACCGGTCAAACCTCCATGGTTGCAAAAAAGCATCTCTGCACGCTGTCTTTCTATCTCAGTCAACCTTCTCGTCATCGTCATCATCATCCTCATCTTCTTCCCCTTCATCCTCATCGTAGTACAGAATCTCTCTTCTCTCTCGAAACGCTTCCTTAATTATCGAAACGACATAACCGAGCCACCATAAGCAACCGCCCTCACAAGAGCAATATTGCTCCCTGAGCCTCCCGAAGAAGCCCTTGTCCCCGGCCTCCCGAGGCGTCGACATGGGCTGGAGATAAGCCAGAGCCGCGTGCTTGACCAGCGGATTCTTGATCGGGATCTCGTCGTACCAGCTCGAGTTGTTTGTCGGTGACAAGCTCGACAGCGGCAACAGGTCCTTGAGACTCGTGTACTCCACGGACTGTATGGCTATCATCTCTATGTCAGAGATTGGGAGCTCGGAGGAGTTGAAGCCGTTGTGCTGGAGAAAGGTTGGAGAATGAGAGTGTGAGTTGGTGTGGGATTTCAGAGGAAAATCAAGTACTTTTGCCGTTTGGTTCAGATTTGGGTGCTTGATTGTAGGCGTTTCCATGGTTTATATCTCAATGGGTATTCCTTTTTTTCCTTTTTCTCTCGTCGTTTTCGGTTTCGAGATACGAATTTCGAAGTGATTTTGAGATAGAGACAGAGGCGACGGATAGGAGTGTGAGTTTTGAACCCACGGCTGTGTGTGTGTTTTCCGGGTTTAGAAGAGAGTTTTGGAAGCGGGAGGGAGAGGGAATGGGTTGTGTGGTGCGTGGGTCCACGCCTTTTTAAGCGCGTGGTAAATGTGATTACTGGGGTGCAATATGGAGACGACACTTGTCTTCTTTGTAGCGGTAGAATTGAGCGCGTGACTTACGTAGCTACTATGTGTCTACCATCTGGAGTGTGTTTCTACTTTCTTTTCCGTTCGTCTTTTGGTGGTCCGGCTGATGTTGGTGTTTAACAGCTCCCAATCATAATATGTTATGCATGAAGTTTTACACTAGGCACAATAATCTGATTTTATTTTATTAGACTACTCTAAATTTGAGAAGAGAAATGACTGCCTTTATCTTCACATTGGAAACCCAGACCACCAACGTACCAAACTACGTTTGTCGTCGCCACAACTGAACAACGCTATCACACTCTACAATTTACGTCGTCTCCATGAAGCTGTTTCTCTCCCATTTGTTCCATCGCCCATCACAACCTTCGCCCACCACAGCATCTGTCATTATGGTTTGATTTTTATATTGAGAAACATTCACTTCTTGCGTTTACTGAATGAGTCTTGAACTTATTTTCCTCTCATACTTGCAACACATGCCTATCAAAATAACTAGGGTAATTTGCATTGATTTATACTAATTTGTGCACTAATATATAAAATTTCTATAAATATGGACTGATGTATATTCTATCATGGCCAAATAGAATTTGCACTGATTTATACAGGCTCCACGAATTTCTTGGAGCTTTGTCACCATTTATTATTTTAAAAAAAAAATGGTACAAAGACAAACGTTATTTCTGGGAGAGAAGCTCTGTCGTCAATAGGAGAGGTGGACTGTGGACTTCGGTGGCAGAGAGAGATGGGAAGGGGATTTTTTGCACGGGAGGGAGGGTGACTATCACAACGTTATCAGCTGTAGGCAGGCATATAAAATGTGAAATGAAAGAGTTACGTGGCACAACTTTATTGGCAAGCTATTATTTGAGGAATAGCAGACCGATCATGGAAGTTTTTCTCCTTTCTTTTTTCTTGTTATAGCTTTTGGGTTATTAGAAAAGTGTTTTTAGATAACAATAGGAATTAAGCGGCTGTCAGCATTTTTTTTCAAAAAGCCAACGCCGAATGTAATTTTAGGTGGTAAGTTTTATAAATTCGGGTTCATAAAAAAAATAAAATTATGCTTATCATTTAAATTATACTCTCCCAAACGTATCATTTAAATTATGGTTATTGTTAACAGCGTGTTTCGTACTCCTAAGGGCCGGGCTCTTAGCAGTCTGAGTCTTCAGTTTCTTGGATCTATAGAAACAAAGATAGAGTAGGACAAGGTGGGCCTGGGATGTCTTGGAAAACCTCTGATGCCTAAGTCAGCAATGACTCTCTTTATATCAGTAAGTATGAGTTTTTATAAGTGAAGTGCTTAGTACGAGAAAGAACTGATTAGAGGAATAAGTCGATTCCTTTACCTAAAGGTCGAAGAACTTTATAACCTGAGGCTCAGATGGCATACCTTGCGACCTGGGGGAAGGTAAGTCCCCTCCCAAAGCTCCCTTCGCCATATCGCTTTTAATGCGGTGTGGTTCTCTAGATTCAGTCATTAATACAGTGTGATAGTCTGGTGATCCTCATTAATGCGGCGTGATCTCCCTCGTGCCGCCTTGGAGTCCAATCCCTTCTCTTTGGCATGCTTATTTCCCTTTTCTCTGGTTTGACTTCTCGTGCTCTTTGTGTAACATCTCATCTTAACACGGACAAACATGCCCAACTTACATAAGTTGTGGGTTCTTCCTAGATCATTAAGAGGGTTCGCGGGTCTGGACTAGGCTTTTCGGGCTTTTTGGAGTGAGGGAGACCTACCCGATGCCTGGTCCAAGCCAGTCTTCATGGGCCTCGAGTCTTTGGTGAAAATCCCCCAACAATTATCATACTCTCCCAAATATATCATTTAAATTATCGTCAATTCATTTATATGTATGTATATATATATATATTTTATATTTTCTAATTATTACGTTTTTATTAATTATTAATTAAAGTAAGAAGAAATTAAAACTCAACCTATCTACCTCTCATTCACAATCGTCTTACGAAAGAAAGCAATATACCAAAAAAAAAGGAGTGCTAGGTTGCCCCTTCAATTTGCCTCCTCAATTTTCAAATATGTAGATAATGTACTTATTTTTTTAAAATGTTTTAAAAAATTATCATAAAAAATTTGTATATTTTTTTAACATTTGAAAAAAATTCAAAATGTACTAAAAGTATTCTTGAGGAGACAAATTGAAGAACTGAATAGCGGCACCATACCAAAAGGGTAAACATACCCTTATATATCTTTTATTACTTTTTTACTATCTAACTATTTTTTTTTCTTTTTACTCTTTGAATTTAGATTAAAAATCTCATAACATAACTTTCTTGTATAATCTAGAAAAAAATAAATTCAATTAATCAATGTAATCATGTATATTAATTGGGTTAATTTTTATAAAATTAAATTTATTTTGAATTCATATATATGATTATGTATTTATGTTAGTTAATTGAATTTATTTATTTTTAGATTATACAAGAATGTCATATTTTGAAATTTTTAATCTAAATTTAAATAATTAAAAAAATAGTTAAATAATAAAACATTAATAAAAAAAGGTTAAATGTATCATTATCCTTTTTTTTTCCTAATCAAATGTATCATTATCCTACTAGAAAGGGGAAATGCTAAAATCTTTTTATGAGTTTTTTCTTTTACTAAAATATTTCTATATTCTAATATGACGCCGCTGATCCAGCCACCTCTGTAAATGTCGTGACGCGTCGCTACCTCAACCGCCGTAGCTTTTCCCAGCCCTCGCTCATGCTTTTTTATATGCTCCTATTATCTTCTTCTTCTTTTAATGCATGACAATTGAATCAAATCGATCACTATGGCCTTATGGGTTTGTCTGAATTTGGGACTATTAATTACTAACAAGAGGTAATATCTCCGTAAGTTTCACTGTTATCATTATCTCTGCTACGCCTTTTATTTTCTGGTATACGGAAACCCCCATCACTTGCTAGTTACCTTCAGGATTCATCGATAAACTCATGCAGCGTGATTGCTTCATCCTTCGTCATATTGTAAGGATTTGCCAAGTTGTTCTCTATCCTCGTTCTTGTTCTTGTTCTTGTTTTTGTTTTTTTTTTCAAGTCTTTTTGTATGAGCGATGAAACGAGTATAAGAAGCATATAACTACTAGTGCACGCACCGAGCTCAGGAAATGCGAATTCATTTATAACTAATATGCAGCACTCTTTTTTTTTTTTTTGGTTGGCCTTGTCAAGATTGCCTGTTGAATGATCCAAATTGATATTAATGTTGAGCTCGGTTCATTTGAGTGGTTTAATGACTTCACTAGCGAAGTCTGAGCTGTTCACGAGCACCTTGCTTGAGTAGACCCTTGTAAGTTGTAAGCATAAACGAGATACAGAGCGTGCCATTACTTGTATTTTACTTGATGAGTGAGCTTTCAGAACTATTGTCGTCAAGAGACTTCTAATTAGTTGAAGTTATGCGTAAACAGAAAAATTCATTAAGCTAGCAGACTTCTAGAATGGAGCATAATACCGCCGAGTATGTGGATTTGGGTGAAGGATCATCTCCCAAGTTGGATAATTTTCAAAAGGTTTCGACTATACCTCTTGTTTTCCTAATCTTCTACGACGTCTATGGCGGCCCTTTTGGTGTTGAAGACGGCGTCAAGGCAGGCGGTTCGCTTTTAGCTCTTCTGGGGTTTTTTTTTTCTTTTTCCATTTATATGGAGCATTCCAGAAGCCTTGATAACTGCAGAGATGGGCACTATGCTCCCTGCAAATGGTGGATATGTTGTTTGGGTTGCATCAGCTTAGGGTCATGATTGGGGTTTTCAACTAGGTTGGATAAAATGGCTTAGTGGGTTATTGATAATGCATTATACCTAGTTCTGTTTCTGGACTATCTAAAATCGGCAATCTCAGCTTTAAAAGGTGGTTTTGCCAGGGTAATAGCAGCCCTGGTTTTGACAGTGGTTCTCACTTACATGAACTATAGTCTATAGGGGTTTAACCTTTGTTGGTTGGGTTGCCATACTGCTCAGAGTGTTTTCACTTCTTCATTTCTTTTTCATGTGAACTGTCGCAGCTCCGAATTTGAAGCCTTCCAGGTGGGTTGCGGTTGATCTGGGGAGTGAGTGTAGACGGGGGGGTTTGTAAATGAATACCCTCTTCCGGAATCTGAACTCCTGGGACTTAATTAGTACTCTTGCTGGAGAGGTGGACAATCTGAGTAAAATCCTTCCGAAGGCTCTCACGCTGTTCTATTGGTTGTTTCTGGATACTTCTTCCCTCTTCTAATTGGCACCGGAACCATTCTTCTTGATCGTGAGCTGTGATCTGATGGGTTTTCTCAGACATTGCGCAAATTCTGGGAGGTGTATGATTGAGTAGTTGGGTCCAAGACTCCAAGCAGCTTCTGCCCTGTCAAACATGGGGATGTTTGTCCCTGAGATGAGCAGTGACTCCTTTCAACTTCTGAGATGGCTGAGCGTGGGATTCTTCGTTCTCTCTTTGGCAAGAGATCTCGTTATGGAACCCCACTCGCTGGAATCTGGTTCTCTGCATCCGGTATAATTATACTCTCGTGGTTGAGCTTCCAAGAGATTGTACTGCTGAGAACTTCTTGTACTGTTTTGGGATGATTATGGAGTTTGTAGCATTTGTGAAACTGAGGATGAAGTATCCAGCGACTTCCTGGCCTTATAAGATTACTTGTTGGTACAGCTGGAGCAAGATTGATGTGTATTCCTCCAATCCTATTAATTTTTGTGGTTTTAGCACTTGCTTCTTTCAAGGTCATGATTGTCAGCTTGTTGGCTTGGGTGATGGGGCTTGTTATGCAGCCTTGCCTCAAATGCACCAAGACAGAGATGGATTAGGTTCTCCACGAGTTCCGACCTTCCAGATCATCCATACCGCCATCAGCCGCTTAACCGAGTATGAATGATAGTAACACTTGGTCGTTGCTTCTTGTTTCTTTAACTGTGAATGGTGAAAAGCAATGCCATCGTTTTTCTTTCTGCCAACTTTTTCACATTAGCATATCTTATGTGCCGCACATCACCCGTTTAACGAAGGCATAAATGAGAGTGGGGTTTTTTTTTTTTTTGGTCCGAGTAGGACATTTGAGACGTTACATCTTGAAGCATAATTCTTTATTCTTTAAGCCTAGGCAAGTGAGGTTTCTTGGGTTTGTTGGGTGCTAATTATCAGGTATTATTTAATTATTTGAAGTGCCTTTTTTCTGTCTCTGGACTTTTTGTAAACTGCAGTATAGTCTATAGAGAGATCTATGGGACTCATTTCTTCAAACTTGGGGCCATTGAGTTGCTTTTGCCTTTATTAAATTATTTTCTTTAAAGAAAAACAAAGTTTCAGGTTTTGCTACTTGTATTAAGCTATGATGCTTTCTGAAGCAGACGCTGCCAACCGGTTTGGCTTTTCATGATCATGGATAGATAAAGATTGTCGCAATCTCGTTAACGAAAAGAAACACAAAGTGTAGCACCTCATCTTTTGTTCAACGCATGGTCGGCTTCCCCTCTTCTCCGATCCTTCTCATCCAAACTTCTTCCCAGAATCAATGCAATATGAAGTGCTAGGAGTTTGTGCTTGCGCCCTGTTAAAAGCAGTCGATTGGAAAGCCCATTTGGTAGGCTTTTTCTTCAAGCTACGTACCGTTTGATGAGGTGTCCTTTGATTCAAAATATTCGACTGCTGGTTGGTGTGGCACATGCATGACGCACTTAAAATTATTGAGTTTGTCCTGTTGCTAATATGTTCTAATGAGTCGAAAGCAGCTGTTATTTTTTGGTCACCAACTAACAATAATCAGGAAAGCCCACGTGGCGATCATCCAGATGAGGAGCATAAACAAGAAAACTGTCACTTTACCAGTAACATTTTTATGAAAACTCAGTACTCGGTACTCCCATTATGGGTCGGATATTACAACATTTCCTATCTACAGAACATCAGCTAGCTGTCCTTTCGTTCCTTCTTTCACAACCCAATAAACAACAAAGATAAAAGAGAAAATATCAGGACATTCTTTCTTCAGCACCTACAAGAAATATAAGAAAAACCATTCTGAACAACAATCTCCTAGCAGGAGTTAGAGGAGAAGCAAATAGGAAGAAAAGGGAGGGGGTGAAATGGCTGCTCAAAGAGACTCCCCAACTGCCTCTCCAAAGAAAAAACCTGCCACCCTTCAGTACCTATTTGATCTAGATTCCAAGGATAAACCTAGAAGTAAGCTTGCCATCCATTTCTCCAGTTCTGAAAACGAAGAAATTCTTTCTATTATATCTTATTATACCTTGATCTTCACCTTCACTGATCCTCTTGAATCTCCTTCGCAGCAAGATCTTAAGCGGCAGAAGCTCACTCAACTCCTCTCCGTCGTTAAGTTAAAGAAAGTACCACTGCGTGATCAAATTTTGGCGCCCCTCATGTCCATGCTATCGACCAACCTGTTTCGTCCACTCCCTCCACCTTCCAATCCCTCCTCCATCACCCCAGATTTGCTTGATGATGATGACCTCATTTCTACCTTTTCACCAGCATGGTCGCACCTCCAAGTTGTTTATGATATCCTTCTACGACTAGTTACCAACACAAATCCAGAGATACTTCGAGACCATGTCGACCATCCCTTCCTTCTTAATCTCCTCTCTCTTTTCCAGTCTGAAGATCCAAGGGAACGTGAATGCTTGAAGAACATATACCACCGGATATATTTGAGATTCACCTTCTGTCGTTCATTCATGTGGAAATCAATGAACGACGTGTTCTTGCACTTCATATTTGAAACAGAGAGGCACTTTGGCATCAGGGAGCTGCTTGAGATTTGGGGAAGTATCATCAATGGTTTTACAGTTCCACTCAAAGAAGAGCACAAGTTTTTCTTAATGAGAGTGTTAATTCCTCTGCACAAGACAAAGGGGATGCAGACTTACCATAGGCAGCTGGCTTATTGTGTTTCCCAGTTTTTGCAAAAGGAGCCTGTGCTGGGAGGGGTTATTGTTAGAGGAATTTTGAGGTATTGGCCTGTCACCAATTGCCAGAAGGAAGTTTTCCTCATAGGGGAATTGGAGGAGCTGGTGGAGAATTTAGATCATGGTCAGTATAGAAAGTTAGCACTGCCTATGTGCACCCAGATCACAAAATGTTTGAACAGTTGGAACTCCCAGGTAAGCTCAACGAGACGGTTTCTCAAATTGATTCTCTCATAATTCATAGCTAGTTCTCTTTAAAATCTTCAATTTATTGAGTTTAAAGGTCTTTCTTGTGCTGAATTTTGTAAAAGGGTCGTGGAAAAACTTTATTTAGTCTATCAACGCTTCCATCTTCTTTGAAAATCACTTGTATTGAACAAAAAGTAATTTAGAATCTACAACTGCATGCTAAAACTCGACTTGCCATTCCACTTTTGTTTTATTTACAATTATGATTTTTCTGCTGTCAAAGTGTACTGGTATATATATTATCCTCGTGAATATTGGTTTAGCGATGCTTGAAAATGTAAGATTCATGCAGTTAGCTGCTGCAGCTTCTTGAGGCTCTTGATCAAGAGCCCAAGACACTGTAGCAATGAGCTCAAATTGGAGCTTGAGAGTACTGCACATACGAATCAATTGGCTTCCTATTATGTGCGTATTCTCATGTCTTTGCAATTGTTTGCACTTTGCGTACTGTATTAGCTAGCATATATTGTCCTGGTGAACGGTTTTCTTTATTTTCTTTGTCTGGAAAAGAAGGTCAAACTACCCAACATCTCCTGCTTTGTGAATTTCTCTTTTCTTTCCTGACAACCTTAGTGTCCTATAATTTTGAACTAGGTTGCTGAGCGTGCGCTCTATCTGTGGAACAACGAGCAGTTTGTAACGATGGCATCACTCGCAATAGAAGAAATATTTCCCGTTGTTGTTGAAGGCATGGAGAAAAACCTCAAATGGCATTGGAGCAAAAGCGTCCGGCAATTGACACAAAATGTGAAGACGATGCTGGAAGAAATGGATTCAATTCTCTACTCTGAATGCCTCCAAGGGATCGACCTCAGAGAATCCAGAGCTCACCAAGAAGAGACCAAGAGGAAGGAAAAATGGGAGAGAATCGAAATGGCAGCAACAAGGAATCAGTTCAACCACCACGTTGCATGCGTGTCCCACTGAAGAAACATTAATTAAGGTGTAAAAACCTGTGCTGGCAGCTGATTCAAACAACGTTGAACATTATCTTGGAGGGTTAATGGCAGTATTCCTTGCTACCTGAAACCATCTGGCCAACATATATGTATGCAAGCAAATATATACATACACATACAGAGCATATTAATGTATGTTTTCTGGTTGGTTTGCCAACCAGATGCGTGCTAATCGTTAATGTCTGGATTATTTAGTGTTTAATTAAATTCCATTATAATTTCGAGAAGATTATGATACTAGAGGCCAACCATATCTATCAAACTAATAGTCAAGATCATCAAGTTAAGCCCATCATTGTGACAAAAGAAAAATCTAGTTGCAAGTACAACTGTGCACTAATATATGTACAAATATAATGTGATTGGTAAAAAAGTAGATTTTATTGAAAACAACGCTAATTTAAATTCTAGATATGAAGGAATCAGTATTGGTACGTAAATTAGTATGTGACTTTGTTTATACGTAATAAAACTCTTATGACAAATCACTTTTTTGATGTGATCTGGCCTGGCCAGTGCCAGTGGCCAGCTAGATCTCAAGAATAAAGATGAATGGATGTAGAATCGAAGGAAAGCATGATAAATTGAGTTTGTTTTTACTCATGGAGATGAGCTAGATTTCGAATTACACCCCAACTTTGATGTATATATATTATTTTAATATATTTCAGTGACTAAAATAAATAAACATCGTTGGCATGGCCAGCATGCAGCTAGCTAGTTATATCTCATGCAGGCTGGATCATCTAATAGCTAGACCTTTAATTAATTCTTTAAAGAGCTGCTAGCATATCGTACATAACATAAGATTCTTCAGCTGCTACTCGTATGATCTGGAAAACAATTATGCTACAAATATTTTTGTGTATTTTTTATACTTTCTATTAATGTAATTAACTGTATCACTATTTTTTAATACGCAACTAATCATATCAGTAAAGTGCACAAGTAATACGTAAAAATGACTGTACATAAAATTTGTATCTAAAAAATCTATTTAAGAGCCATGTGGATACTAATCAGATAATTAATTCATTTGGCATATTCTTTATATATATATATATATATATATATATATATATATTTTATAAATTAAAAGCCCTCACTTTTGGCGGAGGAAAACCGTGATTACAAACCGACGCCTAGGGGTTACAGATACGCAATAAACCCAAAGCCCAGGTGTCAAAAACTATAACAACCAAATAGACAATACAGGACAGACCCAAAACACTATCAAGAGGAAAGGGCACGAACAAGTACCTGCAAAATAAAGGACAAAAACCAAAGGATAACTCAATGAAGGGTAAAAATAGAAAGACATACCTGAGATAGCTCTACATAGTTCGCAGGTATGGAAGACCAAGTCTATCCATGCGGAGAAGTCCCCAAATCATGCTGGGTAAAAGATCTTGAGCATCAAACCAATCCGCGTTAGCGCCCCCAGCTCCCTGCTTGGCAAGAAAATCAGCCACTGCATTTCCTTCTCGAAAAACATGTTTCATCGTATACTCCATACTAGAAAGGTAGCCATGAAGTTCGTCCCAGAAATCTTCTAAGTACCAAATATTACTGTTCCCTTTTGTAATCCAGTTCACAAGAAGTTGGGAGTCAGACTCAATCTCTATGCGATAATAACCAAGCTGATGACAACGACGGATCCCTTCCAATAGACTTCTCATTTCTACAAAATTATTGGATCCCTGACCCAAAAACACAGAATAAGCCCCAAGTAATTTACCGTCTTCATCTCGAATAACTCCTCCAGCTCCTGCCGAGCCAGGGTTTCCCAGACTACTGCCGTCTATATTAAGTTTGACCCACCCCTGTTTAGGGCGAGACCATCTCACCATTTGAACCTTTTTAGGTCTAGGAGGAAGAATATGAATATCCAAACGATTTAAAATAGCCATATCCTTATTTAAAATCTTCCTATTAGAAATCCTGGAAGATTTTAAGAACAAAGTCATAATCTTGCGGAGCCAAATTTTAATCACATGCCAAGTCGAGTCAACTGTGTCATCCTTGGCCTCAAATCTAGCTTTGCAACGCCGATCCCAAAGTTTCTAAGAGATAATAGAAGGGAGGATGCCAAAAATAATTCTCAATTGAGAGGAATTGCCAGCACGCCGGAACCAAAAATTTATTTGCTCTTTCCAAGTTTGGAAGGCGCCCATGTGCACACCTAGATTTATGGCAGCTAGGCGCCAAATTTGTCTAGCGATATCACCAGAGCAAAGAACATGATTAAGGTCCTCTGAATGGCCCTGAGAGCAACAATTACATCTAAAAACCATTGGTATCCCAACCCTCTTGATCTGATCATCAACACTCAGACAGTTATGAAACGCCTTCCACATCATAATAGAAATTTTCTTAGGAATATTTGTATGCCAAATCCAATGAGCCCAAGGTAGAGGAGGTGCATGAACCCTGATACAATCCTAAGCACTTTTAGTAGTAAACTTCCCAGCATCATCCTTCAACCAGATTAAAACATCCTCACCCTCTTTTCTTCTAGCCAAGAACTGATACAGTTCGTTGGCTTTTTGTTGACCCACTAGCTGATTCAGGAGAGGATTATCCCACTCATTGCCAAGACGACATTCTTTTATTTTCAATGAAGGATTTTCAATCACCGGATAAAGACTACAAAAGGGATCACCCTCTGCCCATTTATCATACCAAAAAGAAATATTCTCATCTCTAACACTCCATTTAGAATTATTTAAGACTTCCTGAATATTACTAGCCACAGATTTCCAGAAACGAGTCCCCTTTGTAGGGGCCACAAGAGATAAATGGGTGCCTCTAGCATACTTACCTCTGAAAAAATCAGCCCATAAAGACTGGCCCTTGATGAGGCGCCAAGCCAACTTCCAATGTAAAGCCCATTCATTTGGCATATTTATGGGAACATTAACTTCTTTATTAATTCTTTTCTTTCTTCTTCCAGCTTTCTCTATTGACGAATGACAACGTCGAAAGATTTTATACTAGTTCGGCATATATATTAGGCTGGGCAAAAATTTAAAAATCTAACTTTGTTTTGGCTCCAATTCTGATGTATAAGTCAGAATTTTTTTCACAAAAAAAGTCGGAGTTGGAGTTGGAGGGTGGTGATATATCGACTCCAACTCCGATATTGTACATATTTTATAAAATTATATGTATTTTCTCTATATTAATCATATATATTTTATATAACTATAACTATAACTTAAATAGTTAGTTAAATTCAATAATATATTAATTTAAACAAATTATTATAAAATAATATACTTATACTATGATATAAATAGACTACATTGACTAATAATAGTTTAGTATATATAAACATCATACTATTACTACCATGGAACACTAATGTATAATAATACTAATGTATTATGTATAAATACAAATATTTAAATTTATAATAAAATGTAATACTAATATATAATAACATGTACTAGTAATGTATAATAATCAATGAATAATAACATCATTAATATATACTAATATTTAATACTAATGTATAATAACATTTAATATTAATGTATAAAACTAAAGTATAATATTAATAACATGTAATTGTGATATATAGTACTAATCAATCTATAGTAACATGTAATACTAATGCCTAATAACATTTAATACTAATGTAAAATAGCTAATGTATAATAACATTTAATACTAAGTCTTATATATAATAAAATTATAATAACATGTAATTAAAACTATAGTATAAGTTTATAATACTAATATGAAATTAGGAATAAGTTAAAACATTAATATAAAATATTATAATGTATTAATATTTAATAACATGTAATACTATAATATAATAACATGTAATTAGATACTAGTTAAAGAGTAATTGTTAATAATCAATACTAAAAATTAAATTTAGTAGTAAAAAGATTATAAAAATCATAAATAAAGAAATTTATTACTAAAATAAAGACTAAAAATTTTTTAGGGTTTAGTTTAATGCTTGATTTAGGGTCTGGGAAAAAAGAATGGCCCAAAATAGGGTGTAGGTCCTTAGAGCATTAGTAGTGGCCTCAACAAACTTTAGTTAAAATTTAGTTAGAAAATTCACTTTTACAAATTTTAGCTAGCCACTTTTTACAACACCAAATAATAGGCTCAACAAATCTTTCATTATTTTATTAAAATATTAACTTTGAACTTTGGCTAGTCTCTTTCACTTAATAAATTTGGCCAACCATATAGCCAAAGGTTAAATTCACTGTATATTTGTTGAGCCTATTGTAGTACTTTATTTTACATTTTGGTTATTTTTTAGATAAAATTTAACTTTATTGAACCCACTACAAGTACTCGAACAGTCTTATTTGAATAGCTAAAGGTAAAAAAAATGCTTCGAATAGCTTTTAGAACAAAAAAATGGTAGCATTGGATTAAGCAAAGTGTAGCTACATTTAGTTTTAGCTACAGTATTTTCAAAATAAAATTCATGAGAAATGCTAGATAGACCAATACTCTACCGAGCATTTGTAATTATTGGTGCATTTTTATTTTTATTTTATTTTTAAATATTAAAAAATGTATTGAATTGATTTTTTTATTTTTTATTTTTTTCTTAATTATAAAAAAATATTTCTTAATATTTAAAGAAAAAATAAATAAATAAATCAATAGGTCATCTGGTAGGTCTCCCTGGCATGACCCTAAACTCATAGTTGTGTATATTGTAGACGAACCACATCTTTATCGTATTGTTCCTTTTGTAACACTCTCTCTCTTCTCTCGATATTTTCTCACAAACTACCGTTGTTTCTTTCCCCCTCAATTTTTTCATTCATGTCTCTGCTTCTTTCTTCCGCCCAGGTGAAAAGTCGTAGAAGAAGGTAAAATCACAGCTTCGGACTCACGCCCCTCAAAAGCTGAAAGTCTCGTCGGCAGCGACGCCACCACACCACCCTTTCCTTTGTCTCCCTTTGATCTCGTGTTTCTCTTCCTTTCGACCAGGTATTTCGTCTTCCCCATTTCTTGAATCCTTTGCGATAATAACGTTATTTCTCATTCCGATAAAATCTTAAATTCTCCAGCAAAACCCCCATGAAACACACGATCTTTAATTTCGAACCTAAAGCCCTAATTCCCCAACCATGTTTCCATCTGCGTATTAAAAAAACAGCATCAGAAAACGAATAAAACATATTACTAGTTTTTTAATAGCCCAAAACACAAAGGTAATAGGAAGTGTATTAAAAAAAATTTTAGACCACAGGGATGATATTTTACTATCATATTGCTTGAGAGGTTTATACTTATAATATTGTTTCTGAAGTTAGGTAATGGTCATGATACATACGAAAATGTGGGATTCAACAGAAATTTTGAAATGTACTTATTTTTTTAAACGAAGTTGAGATTTTAGGCATTGGGGGGGGTGGAATTCTCACTAATAATTTCATCCGGAAGAGAGGATAATTCTATTTTCTTTTTTAATATTATTTTGGCCATTTTACATGACTTTTGTGTTATAGCATAGCCCAAAATAATGTCGAAGTTGAAGGATGTTTCCTTTTTGCATGATGTGCTCTGTGTGGAAAGAATTAAATGTGAGGATCTTTGAAGGCTGTATGAAGGCAGTGGATGAGTTTTGTTCTATTCTGCTAAAGACCCTTATGTCTTGAACATTGACTTAATGGTTGTAGTTTTACTTGTATAAATTTTATGTCATCTTGTTTTTGTTTCGTCTTTAGTTAGATGGCTTCACTCTGCTTGTATACACCCTGTGTACTGGGGTTGCAAACTTGCACCCTTTGCGCAATTAATAATATTGACTTAATTATCAAAAGGTGGTTATATTGGTCTAAGGGTAAGCTTCTTTTATCATTTTGGTTATTGATTTATGCTTGCAGAAAAATAAAAAAATCTCTTAGGATTAGGGATACATTGTTATTGACTAATAAGTGTCACCTTGTGTGCTCTAAGAACATGTTGGGATATAAGTTTCTAGTAATGAGCTTGAGAATTTATTATATTCTGTTATAGAAAGTTACTTATTACATGGTTTTTGCTTTCAGTTGGGATCTCTAGGAAGCAATGTACTGAACTGGGTTTCATTCACATTTTCTCAGAGCTAGCTGGTTGAAGTTCTCTCCCATTTTTCTAGTTCAGGTACAGGTTGTGATTCATGAAATATGTACTGCTTTTTTTTATAGTTGGGTTATAAATACGTACTGCTTTTGTTCGTAGATTTGGTTCATTTTCTTAGCGTAAAGGAACTGCAGTGGATGCAACTTGTTCTAAACCAACATATTGCTGTGGATGTTTTTTGTTGGAAGTGCAGCATCTTTTTTTAACACTCTGATTTATGTGGATGTTTATACCAGAGTTTAGTATGTTGCTGTAATGGCACAAATCGTTGAGGTGTATGTTGAGGCAGCAACATTAGTATGTGGCTTTTGTAACTACGTTAATGATGTAATGGTACACTTCTTTGGGCTGCTTGTTGATTTGGGCAGTCACACTCTTAACCAATAATTTAATTAGAATATGATTATTAATTGACATATAATCGGTAGCATGGTAAAATATGATAAAATTAAATTAATAAAAAATTTTGATATATTAAATTGATTTTATTTTATTATTATATAAAAAATAAATGGATAATCCAATGATGGAATTGGATGTGAATGTAATAGGCAAAGGCAAATTCATGTCATATTAGCTAAAACTTGGATCTGGCTTTGGCTATTCCAATGAGAATGCTCTTAAGAATCCAATACACTGCAGTGGTGCAGCCCAGCCCGTCCAAAAGGACCAAAACAGAGTCAAAACAGCATCGTTTGACTCTGATTTGGTTACAAAACGCCACACTAAATGTAAAACGGCATCATTTTTAGAGGTTAAAACGGTGCTGTTTTACGTGGTTTTGGTCCTTTGGCTTACCCCCAACACCTCGTTTGTTTTCAGAAATGAGATGAGTTGAGATTAAAGTTGAAAGTTGAATAAAATATTATTAGAATATATTGTTTTAATATTATTTTTGTATTGGAATTTGAAAAAATTGAATTGTTTATTTTATTTTGTGTGAGAATTTGAAAATTTTGTAATGATTAAGTAAGATGAGATGAGATGTTTTGTGAAAGTAAACAAGGCCAAGTCTCAAAATTCGTCACTTTGTTTTCCCTCTCGTATCTAATCCTAGCTGCACAATCTCAGATTCTCAGCCTCAGCCTCACTGCCTCTGCCCGTGGTTGGCGCTGCCTCCCTCCGATCTCTTCTCCCGTCGCGCCTCTCTCTCTTCTGAAGACCAAGTATGAACAAGGAACATCTCTTTTCTCCTGTTGCCTATCTCTCCCTCTTCTCCTGTTGCCTCTCTCTCTCTCTCTCTTGATATTTTATTTTCTTTGAATATTTTATGGGGATTGTGAAGCTGCAAGGGTCTCTTGGAATCTTGGATTTTGTCCCTACCGCCTCTCGCTGTCCCTCTCTCAATATCATGGAAGAGTATTTTTTTTTTTTTTTAACTTATGCATTCTTTTGAATCTTTTCACTGATTGGTTGAGAACATTTGGTTGTGATTCTAGGAAACTGATATATCGTTTGTGATTCTGTGAAAGTGATCTATTGGTTGTGATTCCAGTGAAACTGATCTATTGTTTCGGCTAGATCTTTATCTTCATTTATTTATGTTTGCAACCCCTACGAAGTATATGATTCATGGCATTTATTGGTATGATTTAATTTCCATCTGACTTTGTGAATCATTGGTTGTGAATATGTTGGGCTCTGTTTATGTCATACTAAGTAAGTTTGATCTGGAACATCAATGGATTATCAGTGGGCACCCATTGTTTTGGGGCTGTTTTTGTGGTGGTGTTTTGAATGATAAACCTGAACATGTGGGGCTGTTTTGCAATATTTACAATATGTGTTGTTATTGTTATTTAGGAAAATCAATGGATTATCAGTGGGCACCCATTGTTTTGGGGCTGTTTTTGTGGGGGTGTTTTGAATTATAAACCTAAACATTTGGGGCTGTTTTGCAATATTTACAATATGCGTTGTGATTGTTATTTACTTTTTTCATTGGTTGTGAATATGTTGGGCTCTGTTTATGTCATACTAAGTAAGTATGATCTGGAAAATTAATGGATTATCAGTGGGCACCTATTGTTTTGGGGCTGTTTTTGTGGGGGTGTTTTGAAGGATAAACTTGAACATGTGGGGCTGTTTTACAATATTTACAATATGTGCTGTGAAGTTTGAATTTGAATCGCCCTTTTGAAGTTTGAATTTGAAACTTCCAATTTTTCAACTAATTTGATGGAACACTTTGTTGGCATTTGGGTATGTTTCCTTTTGCTCCCACTAGGATTGGTTGTCCATTTTTCTAGCTGAGACATTACTGGAGTGGTGATTCTTGTGTTTTAAGGTTTTTTTTTTTAACCTCTTTTTTGTTTGTTGGATTCAATGACTTACAAAGTGTTCGTCAGCAGCTGTTCTTTATTCGACCGCTTTTTCCCCTCTGTGTTGTTATTATTATTTGTATACCCATTGAATTCCCACCAAAGTCTACAATTTTGTCCTGCATTGGAGTTGATAGGGTTAGCAACCAAGTTTGGACCAGGATGGTGTTTGTTTCTGGGTTGCAAGCAAGTTCAGGTTTATTTTTCCCTTTCTCTGATACTTTTGTATTGCCTTTAGGTTGCTTTAGTATTTAGCATTGCATAGCCCATTTTTATTTTCTGTGTATAGGTTTGGTTCATTGGCATCCTAAACTACCATTCAAGGGTGAAAGATATGATTCTGCCAGATTTAATGACTGCAATGCCGTCCAACTACCAGCTAGAGTGGTAACTATTTAGTTACCCTTACTGCTTATAATTGTAAGTAGCAAACTCATCCTTCAATATCGGGAATCACCTGGCAGATCCATAGAGCAAGGATCCAATATTCTCGTCCAGAGCATTTTGGCACCAGATATGCAATGTCTGGAGGAGGAAGTGGAGAAAGAATTCAACATCAGTTTAGCTCTGGCGATGACTTGTCTGAGGAGCCCTTTTGGGTCAGTCTGATCAAGGACGCCGTATGGTATTGTACTTACAGATATTGTTATATTCTCTTCTGAAATGTTGAATCATTGTTAAGTTTTTCATGAATCAATATATTCTTCTTTTTAGGGGCTTGAAATCTTTACTTGTATTTCTGGCTGAGCAACCTAGTCAGCTGAAGTATATAGAATGGCCTGATCTTCAAAGCACGGTATGCGTCTAATGTTTTTCTTTCCTTCTCTAAACAACCCCCCCAACAACAACAACAACAAAACAAAAAAAAAGGGGATCTATTAGTTGACAATACTAATCATTTTGTAATGCTTGTCAAAGCTTGTTTCAGTTTCAAACTTGATGCCACTTAGCATTTAGTGCTATCTAAAACCAAGTTTTCTCCCTGATGTTGTGCAGCTGAAGACTGCTATCCTCACTCTTGTTCTTGTAGCAGTGCTCATTGTGGCAGTATCGTCAGTTGACTCTGCCCTCAGCTACATGTCGACTTTGATTCTCCGAAAAACCCCATAATTTTCAAGGTTATTCCTAGAAGTGTATATTTCAGGGTATGGCCCTGTTCCTACTTGCAGATGCTCATCTGTTCATCCGATTGGATGGGGAAGAGAGAAAAAATAAGCAGAAAATATCTGCATGCCTATTCAAAACTGGAAAAGCTAGTCATCTTTGGAATTTTGTTATCAGAGCAGTCATGTAACTTCTCAATGAAGAAGTAGACTTGCATAAAAAGAATTCATAATGTTGCTCCACGCCGTAATGTTTTATTGTTTTTTGAAAAATTGTGGGATATTCTGCTTAAAATCAGGAGAAGCAAAATGTAACGAAATACTGCTCAAGCTTATGATTGAAATTTGGAAGATGATGTTTAAATTAGAGATTCTTAATAGCGAATGGAATTATATCTCCATTGAATTATATCTTCACTTGGTGTTTCATCATGTCTGCCCTCAGGCATAATATTCACATATTTTCTACGGTTTCATGGTATGATGCCATGCGCAGGCAGGGGAGGATTGATGAAATGCAGGGCATAAAATCAATGGAGAGTTCCAGGAACTTTAAGCAAATTGCCAAATTCCATGAAGATTCATGTTGTAGAGGTTCTGTAGGTTAAGCCCGAGACGTATCCTCAATCCACTTTCCTGAGGTAGCCTGGCCAGCCCAATATTCTGAAACCAACTGAAATCCTTATTTAAGCCGATAGCCTTATAGTTATAACAGAAGATCTATTTTATATCCTTTGCGGGGGCATATGGTCTGATCTTAGCTTCTTAGGTCAAGGATATACGGTCTGTAAAGTTATTAAACAGGGCCCTGAAATTTTGATGGAATTGGCATCCATTGAAACTTTATCTTTTTTCCTATCCTTCCTTTGAAATATTTCTTCTTGGTTGCGATGATCCGCGTCCTAACATCAACCTAGAACACAAACCTCGAGGCATCAGAGATTGGCAGAAATGAAGAGCTCAACTGCATACAGCGTCTGGTCAAAAAGGAAAAGTTAACGTGTAGCATTCACATAGCCAAGCTCAGTTCAAAGAAAATACTCTTGACAATTTATGAAACCCAACCTTACAGATATTTTTATTGTTCCCACAATTCAAATCCAGGAGCCGCTGAATGAGAGAAGATGATCAATGGGTCCCGTGTTTTATATAAAGGTACAAATCCAAGAAGATGTGTATGTCTCAATCCACTGGTACAAAATCTGTGAGAAAGACAAAAACCTCATCCACCGTAAACTAGGGAAAATTTTGAAGTTCCCGCCCGCCAACCCTCTCCCAAAGAAAAAAAAAAGGGTAGTAAAAAATGACTACTCCATAAACCCATTGAGAAATATTTAGAAATTTTCCAAATAGAAGACACCAAAAATTAACATTCCATCTGCTTAGAAAGCTGCACCCCTGTACACCATATCCATGCATGTCCCAACCCAACCATAAGTTGCTCCTATATCAAATCAAATCAAATCAAATGGTGTATGGATACGACCAATCAAACAAGGTTCCGCAAGTTAGCTCCAAACTTTAACGAGTCCGGCCATCGCAATGCTTTGCCTGAGAAAATTGGGACAGACTTTGCCTTTGGTTAATCATGACCGCAACAAAATCTCGGACAGTGCACACATGACGATCAATATTGATGCAGACACGCCATTCCGAATGAGCACGCTGCAGAGGAGTGCCAGAAGAGAAAATACATCTGCTAAGACTCACATTACACTTGATACTTGGATAATTTGTCCTTAACAGGGGGCTCCAAGGCAGACATACATTGGTCCCACGCTCCATTCCTAAGCATCTGCCAAATAATGTAATGGTGCCAGAAAATCAATATCCATGCCGACTTTTGTTACCACAGACAAAATCTTACAAAATAATAAAAATTTCATCTCCTTCTCAACTAATTTATTAACAAATAATAAATTTTACATTGGTACGATGCAGTGGCGGAACCAGCAATCGTATTGAGGGGGATCAACTTTTTTACTGTGCGACACATTTATGTAAAGAGTAATACTAGATACAGTCATTGGATGTGCATGCTCTACGCACTCCATTTAAAAAAAAAAAAATTGGGTCCACCATTAAAAAATAATTTTTTTCATGTGGGTCATAGATTTACCTACTTTTTTCAAAAGTGGGTGAGGCTTGCACAATCTAAAACTGCCAACATCATTTCTCTTATGTAAATTTAAAAGAGATTGAAAAATTATAAAAACATAACTACATATAAAATTATATCATGGTAATTTGCTACATACACAGAGAAATAAAATTCTAAACACAACTTAATATATGTTTCAGATTCTAACGATAATGTTTCATGGAATAATATTCATCCATTATTATTTTAGTAATAAAATATTTAAAATTTATTTTATTCATATAAACTATCAATGGATCTTTTAGAATGTCATCTTTTGTTCTAGTATGTAAGCTACTTTATCAGATTTCATGCAAAATCTAAATATTTTTATATCACATTAAACATATAATGCTATAATTGAGTTTAAATAATTTTTTTTCTTGTTTAATGAAGTCTAGAGGATAAAATCTCTCATCTATTTTTCATATAGATCATCGATCTTAAATAATTTTTCTTATATTTTCACTTTAGATTCCATATTAAGAAGCCCAATATTGTATATCAAAAAATTTTGGGATCCATATTAATAAGCTTATTATTTCTCATAAACTTAGTTTTAATTTTAATTTTGGAAAGGTCATACCCTTGAAAATAAATAATATATAGAAATTAAACAAAATTTTGGAATTATAAGAAAAAATTGGAGAGAGACATTTCTAGATATATTGAAATTTTAGAAAATTTTAGAGAGCATAAAATTTTTTTTTTTTTTTGATGGGGGGGGGGGGGGGGGGGGGCATGAAGTACAACGTGGGTCCGCCTCTAGTCCCACACTCCATTCCTAAGTAATTAGTTGTGTACTCACAAGATGTGTGCGGGTGATTATGAAGAAATCTGAATGTGGCCTTCTTCAATTACTAATTGTAATATATTAAATATAGAGCAAAGGAGACAATTACATTACAAAAACGTAGAACTGTTTTACACTTATAAAAATGTAAACTGCAAAAAACTTATTCATATGACCTTCCAAATTTCTTTAAAACTTAGATTACCAATTTTAGGGACATTTAAGATTAGAATGAATGGCGTGGCTTAACAGGATCAAAGTTTCTGCTTCGAAAATTGTATATGTTATTGATTAGTGACCATCAAACAAGAATTTAACTAAAGAATCTAATACATAGAGATATACCCAACACACTACAAAATAGATGGAACAATTGGATATTGCACATGACTCAACCAAGCCTATAGAAGAATTACTAGTTCCATGACATCTATTGAAGTTGGAAGCATAAGGTGATCACAACATTTTTATAAAGATGCTGCAGGAAAGTAACACTAACCTGTTTATAACCATGCAACACCTGGCAAACATCATTATGTAGATCCTCACTTCTTATTTCCTATTGACATACAAAAACTGACACCATTTAAGTCTTTATTTAGGAAACAGCACAGTAAAATTGATCTCCAAAAGCAAGCCATTCCCATTCTTACATGCCAACTCGCAATTGCTTTGCACAAGAAAACAAGTGAACCTAAAGCCCCCGATGGATTTACTTTAACCTGACATCATATGTGAAAAACCATGAAATATTTTTAGTTACAGATATTTCGAAGTATAAATTCTGAAGGAAGCAGACATATACCACAGCACATAGTCCTCTGAAAGCATCCTCCTTTTCAACATCATCACGTATCCTGCACAAATTAATTTATCATGAGAAAGATGAAGGCCTGTGAGAAATGGTAATTGTGCTGAGCCTACACTCAGAAAGCAAAGCAGAATGCCAAGGAAGGTTTCCCCCTGGCCCTGCCCCGGCCGCCCCGCGAAAGGGGGGGGGGGGTGTGTAAGTTCATGAGCATACAAAGACTCACGGGGTTCAAAATGTTTGTAAATCTACCATTCAGTTCAGAGAGCAACGTGAGGAAGTCAGTCCAACATTTTATCTGTAGTAGAACTACTTTAGTAATTTTGAATTCTAAGTCATCTTGCTAGCCGTTGAAGAAAAGTTTGATTATCTTCATCAGGACCTTCTTGACACAACAGTTATCAATACATATACTACAGATACGAAAAAGAGGTATTGACATAAACAAGTTTCATTAATCAGTGCAGGCAGAGAGCTACTTACATAGACAAAGCAGTGCACCAAGACTGCATGAAATGCTCCATATGTGGTGCCACAATCTCCGGACAAACCCATGCAACCCTTCCAAGTGTTATTGCACTATTTTCTACCAATGACTTGTTGAGCTCCTGCTTGGGATCAAGAAACCCAACTAAAGATGACAAATTTTCTACAATACACACATAGACAGACAAAAATAAGAAAGAAAAATCACCTCTGCATGTTTAAGGATTGGAACTAAGCATGAAATAACTGTCAAAACAATTGGAGAAACTTCTTGACGAACCTGAAATTAAAAATCGCATCCAGTTTAAACTCCCTCAAGTAAAGGGAATAGTGAATAAAGAAACATCCATATAATTATAGCCACATCATTTTAGAACTAAACATATGGGCTAGAGGGAGATCATAAAATGGTTATAAACTCAAATTTGTGTCTGTGGCACGGCATCTACCAGTATAAAGCCAAGATTACAGGCTAGGATTCCATAATCTAGGATCTCCATAATCATATTGCCCCGAATGCAAGTTCATGATTGGACATATTATGCAAACCTTTTTTTTTTTTTTTTTATGTCGGGGAACCTTTCCAAGGCAGGGCCCTTTGGACCCACCCCTGTAGAGTAAACCCCGGTCCCATGCACCGCACCCTTGGAAGTTTCCTACATGGAACTGGTTAAATCGCTGGCTTTTCACCGGGGGGTGTGACCCCAAAGAATTGTTTGCACCCATGAGGTGTTGAACCTTGGACCTTGAAGGGAGTGAGACCTCAAGACCAAGGCCTTCACCACTTGAGCCAACCCCTTGGGGTTTTATGCAAACCTTAATGAGTCCTTTGTCCATCCAATGACGTTGGCCACTGAAATAATGATTATTGAAACCATGGAATTCTAAATGACAACTTGCAGACCACCCTAAGAGCCTATGCCAATGAACAAATGCTGTTTTGCTGTTAGAGAAGATTACAGATCAAGTATGCCACCAAAAAATAAAAAATAAAAACATTTCAAGTGACCAAAAAAACAGCTCCCCGGCACTTAATTAGACAGTTAAAATGATACCAAGAGTCAAGCAAAAGCTAAGAGTAATTTAAAAGAGCATGAAGAGCTTGGCATACCTTAACCGCTAATTCCCCGATGGCCCAACATGCATTATTTGCTACTGAAAGAGTTTCCCTCCGATTAGGAGTGTTCTGTACATCACATAAGTTACATAGATAAAAAAGGGTACCAAGACTACCGCTTGAGGTAAATAACCATGACATAAGTTTCACTTACCAGTTGCTTCGTTGCAACATCAAGAAATTCAGACAAACGAGGATGCAAATGAACGGGACAGACCTAATAAAAATCAATGAAGAAAATTGATATGTGTCAAAAATTTTAATAGATAAATTACCTTACAACAAAATTTATAGCTTCAAAGTACCGATAAAATATATATATATTATAGCCCCAATAGAACTGCTAACCCTGTTGCCTTATGGTACCTAGCTGCTTCCGTTTTAGAAAAGCCCTTTTTTTTGTAGTTTTTAAACATAGGAAGTCACTATGTCCAAGTCCTCAGATCCCACAAGCAGTTCAAGCGATGGGAGGTGAACCTATCCTAAGTGCTCAGCATAAAATCAGGTCATCTGATGAATATCAACTTACTCTTGCAAGGTCCCCAAAAAGAGCAAACGCACTCTGTCGGACATCAGAAGCATCATCCATGCAACAGTGCAGAAGCAGGTCTCTCAAATTACTATGTGAAACCTGCAGAAAAATAATGTAAACACACATAACTATACAATTCAAGACAGATGTCATATTATGTGACTTTCTTCATACATGGAAATCCACATTCCATTGAGAAATGATGTAATCTCAGCTCTGTTATAGACAACTTGCAATCAACCACACAAATAAAATCTGGAAATTGAAAAAATTTACCAAAAAAGAGGCACAATCATTTATTTATTTATTTTCTAACAAGACCCAATGAGTTAGCATGAGTAAACAAACTAAAGGAAGAAAGCAATTTCAGGAAGTTTCAGGAAAAGGGGAGTACCAGACTCTCTATCCCACTGCCAAGACCCTCAGCAAGTCCGGCGAGCAGATCAAGACAGCAAACAATAAACTCCTTATCATATTGAACCCCTGCTGAAACAGGATCAACCTACAATAGAAGTTCAAGTAAACATCTTGAAAAGATTATAAGCTGGACCATACTTTAGAGGGATCAACATCCTAAGAGAAAAATACAGTATGAGATTTACGTAATGCCATGCAGTTTAAAAATATTTTATTTTTGATAATGCCACAAAAATACAGAATACTTGAGGTTTAAAAATTATAAGGATGTTACCAGAATGCACAATGTAGATAGGATTCTGAATCATGACGATAGTGCAGAAATTTGTAATACATTCTTGCAACATTTCACACATTGATTTCTCTTAAGTTGCTCTCACAATTCAAAACAATGATATTTTGTTTGGAGACAAATATATGAATTATGAAACGTTTTGTAGTTTAGGATGCAAAGATAAACATAAGATGTAGCTTGTGGGTGAAAAGTTTAATCACCCTTAAATAAAGATATATAACTTTGGAGAAGCATAAAGTAAGAGTAATGATCCATAGGCAAAATAATAAACAATAAATCATGACTGATGACTCAAACAATCAAGACATCAAATTACTGAAACCTTTGCCACTTGTTGTGTCTGAATGATACTTATGCACCTCTGAAATACAGGTTCGGCAAATTGAGAGAATCCCGCTCCCAATGCCTGGAAGACGAAAAGCAAATTATTCTTCTGACAGCAACTCCTATTAGTGATCCATATATGTACTTCTGTGACCAGGATAATGTCTATAAACGGTAAAGATATATGTGACATATATGCATGTGAATGCATGTGGTTAGCACATTAAGCATATATCTGACATACGGTTGTCTGAAGATAGATTTATCCATTTAAAAGAAAACACGGATGATTTAAGAGATGTATGGCTTATAAAACTCAACTTGAAGACCTTAGAGCGATGACTCTCAAACTTTCAAACAGGTAGAAACAATCAAAGTTCTGAGCCTGCTCTCATGAATTTTATACTTCCGTGTTATTGTGATGGATGGTTTCTATGGTTTTTTAAAATTAATTTAACATATAAAAATGTTAAAGAATATTAAAGAGAAAGAGTAATAAGAGAAAGAAAGGGGGACTTAATATTGGGAACCAAAAGGAGGACACCTATATCATGCGACTGATGGTCAGCAGTAGTAGCACACTGGCTAGAGCCAATATATATAACTGATACATTAGAGTTTCACTATTCCCTCAGTTTGACAGATCAATATATATTCATTATTTTTTACAAGTACTGCTGCATCACAATTTCACATATGTAATTGCATCTAGTCCAAGAATAAAGCAGAAGAAATGGTGCAATTTTGCAGTCATCTGCACAGACACCACTACAAGACGTTGGACACCTAGAGTCCTGTTTGTTTACACAAAACCAAAAATCTCATCTCATCTCATCTCAACTCATCATTACACCTTTTTCAAATCCCCATACAACTTTTTCAAATCCCCATACAAAATATAATAAACAATTTCACTTTTTCAAATCCCAATACAAAATTAATATTACAAAATTATATTATAACAATATTTTATTCATTACTATTTAAAACATCTCATCTCATCTGTGTAACCAAACGGTTAAAATATTCTGCACAGCAATCTCAAAGTCCCTTGAGTTTGTCCACCAAATATTGTTAACATGTTTCTTATAGCACTTAATGTTTTAAAGGAAATGAAGTGGTTAAAATCTATACGAGGGAAGAATACCATCTTAACACAGCACAATTTCTTTCAAGTGTTTTTTTTTTGAGAAAAATTTCTTTCAAGTGTTCCTTCACAATGAAACAATAATGTAGATCAAGATCAAAAGAACTGACTGAAAATACCTGTGCAATAGATGTAAAACACTCCAGCAGCGGAAAGATGTCCTTGTCTGAATTTGAAAGTTGTTGCCACTTTGCAATTAATGGCGGCATCAGAATGTCAAGATAAACAGGCTGCAAATCATAGTGATGGTCAATTGGCATATAATTGTCTTCTCAACAAATGCAGCAGGGCAACAGATTTTCAGAACAAGTACTCCACATGAAAAGATCTGGAGCTGGGAAAACAGATGATGGGATTGCCTTTATCATAATGAAAATACCTGATTCAGTGCCCCACCAACAGCATCTGCTAAGGTTCCAATAGCATCATATACAATTCTGAGGTTCCGTCTCTGGATATAATGACGTAAGATTTTAGTTTAACACAGCAAAGGGTGTACACATAATGACACCAAGCATAAAGCATTGTGCAGAAATCAATTGATAATCAACCAGCATTACATCTCATCATTCTAGCAGAGACAAACTTGTTAAAAGCAAGGCCAGAATGCAACCTGATATTTCCCAAAAGCACACATTAGATGCTGCAAAATGATTTCCAAGCGTGGTGCCAACTCTTCTGCAGCCTCCTGCAAATTAACAAACCACCATTAAGATTTATTAAGAAAAATGAAATATTAAAATCACTTCTCAAGAAAGAACATGAGAATCATGAGAGAACCTCTTCCATTGTTGCAAAAGCTGAACAAGCAGCCTCTTGCACCCGCTTGTTAGGATCCAGTATTCTTCGCAAAAGACCCATAAGAACATTGTCAAACTGCTCATAGCCTTTTTGATGTCCAATACCCTGGGATAGAAAAAGAAGACTGGTTGTCAACCTCAAACAATAGTAAGAATAACAAGTCATAGTCAATTCCAGATATGAAATGAATCATAACAGTATCCTATCTATATTATGTATAAAGACGTATTCAATGTGTTATCAGATACTTTATGTGCCAAAATGGTTTTCTGCGAGTTTGATCAGAATTCCCTGCTTCAATAGAGATCTGCATCTAAATTGATTTTAAAATGATATAGGATATGCCAAATAAGGCTCCTATGGATGAAACTGTGAAAGAGTACGTCAAGTTTTGTTAAATATCTTGTGCAAGCTGCAAGATGTCCAGGACGTGTCATATTTCTTGCAAAAACATTTTTTAAGAATAAATATTCAGCAGAAGATCTGCACAAAAAATATATATCATTTGGTTCAGGAAAGCCTTTTGACACCCTTCAGTTCAGCTAAAGCTAAGCTATTTTAAAGGCATGATGTTGCTCCCTTGAATAAGCATGGCTGACTTCTAGCCAGCTTATGAATCATGATGACTACACAGCATCCTAGTAGGGTGGACACCCCATTCCCATTGATCATCCAGGAAATCAGACCAAAAAAACCAATATATAGTCAATAATGAGTTTCTTTAGAGCACCAACATCCAGTATTCCCATCGTTCTACCCTATTCCAGAGCAACTACATTCTGTTGTTTTGACTAATCCTACCTACTCTAAAATATTTAATTTAAAAAACCCACTTAAAAGCTTCAACTCGTTACGTGTTCTATCAGCCTAGAAAGGTAAAAGAAGTGAATACATCATAAAGAAACCAATAATGATCTTTGACTATAATTGGACAATAGAATGAAAATGTAATTATACCTGAAGAATAAATTTGCTGAAGCGAGAAAGTGTCCAACATGAAATACTCCTAATGAGTGGAAACTTATCATCTAAAAGAGGGATAAGAAATGTGACAATCTGCAAATGAAGAACAACAATTCAATTTTAAATTTTCAACGAGCTGAGTCTGCAAGCATATAATTTCGTTTTGGTAAAGTAGCAACTATAAAATAAGAATAAGCACAGTGGAGAATAAGAATCCCATCGCTGACTATCACAAGTTTTTTTAAAAGCGAATAGGCTCAGCACCACCAACCTACTGCTCTGATGGTGATGGCGAAATCATTAAGCTGAAACTAAATTATGTATCAAAAGTACAGCAATTCCATGGTTCCCAGCTAATTGGAAAGTAAGCAATCAAAAACTGAATATTACAAAAATGAACTCTAAGAAGAATGGGGATAGAGAAGCCAACAGACAAGGACGCATTTAAATTTCTAATGCAGAAAAATAAAATTCCAAAGCATGAATACACAAATTTTGCATATATACATCATATTGGCACCCGTTACCTGTAAGTCACAAACCATCTGCTTCAAACTTGTTAATTGAGATCAGACAACAAAATATTACCTCAGATAAATGAGGATATAGACCATGAATGCAACCTTCACCTATGGCACCAAGAGCCAAGACAGCAGCTTCCCTTTCTTTCCAGGCTGCATCACCTGCGGTGGACAAGTTGGCCTGTGGAAATTCAAAATGTGAAAAACATGCATTTGATACAGGAGCTACTACAGAGAGAAACTATTCCCAGAAGGATACATTTCAACCCCACTTGCACCAAAAACCTTTCTTTTAATCGATAATCAAAATTTTATTGAAAATAAGAATGGGCAACAGCCAAAGTACACGTGACATATACACTTGCACCAAAAACTTAAAATTGTACAAGAATCCTACCTGACGTCACCAACTAACTACCTTAGAAATAAAGTGATATATTAAAGTGCAATTTACAGCAATGTTCTAAGCAACAAATCAACAGCAATTCAAATATTGCTCATTTTCCTATTCATATATGTGAATATTTAACTGCTTCAAAGTACCAGCACATGCTCTGAATTTTACATTAAGGCAAAAAGAAACAATATAAAAATATTTTTAAACCAAATTATTGGATAAATAAGAACTCTTAAACATCGCAAATATGCTCAGGAAATCAGTTGCCTTAATAACCAAAATAATCCATCAAAACCTGAAAGATCAAAATGGCAGTTTCAACATTATGGAACCATGTAGTTATGAGCAATTAAACGTCCATTTATACCAACAGCAAGCAGGAAGTGAAGAATAGGTGAGCTACAATGCGGATACAGGCTTAGGAGAGAAATTTGAAGAAGAAAAGAAGCAACTAAAGCTATATATCCTTCCACAATCAAATATTTACATCAAATGCCAAACAAATCAACCACCTGAACTATAGGCATCAATGTTGGAAGAATCTCATCCCCAAACACATTTGAGAGTATATCAAGGGCAGCAGCACTGCACTTCCGCAAATTCCATACATTAACAATGTCATCGTCCTGTAGATTTGAAGAATGTGATTTAGAAGAGCACCCCAACGATGTCCCCTTTTTAAAAAGTAGTTAAATGAAAGGAAAGTGATCTTTACAGAGTTGACTTGACCAGACAAACAATTTCAATAAGCAAAGAGAACAATGATGATATTTTTGCTTACATCATCTTCCACATTATCTGATCCATGAAATCGTGAGGAATGGAAACGAGGTTTGAGATCCTGCAGGGAAAAAATTAGCAGCAGTGAGAAAAAAAGCAAACTTGAATGAGCAGGAAAAGCAAAGAAACATATAAATTAGAAGACTAAGGAACTCAATAACAAGAACATGATTCTAACCTGATCACGATCTGGGAGAGACCCATCCTCCTGCAGCAATAAATTGAAGCCAGGTGAATTATGAACAACAGCAAGAACCAATTCAAATAACCCCAAAAACCCAAATTGATCGAAAATTTAACCTCAGCATCCACAATGGATTCATCATCGTCAGCATAAACCATGTTGGACAACAACACCTGCAACGATAGTAGATACGCTAAAAAGAATTGTATAACTCCAAAGAAAAATGTTTGTTATGAAAAATATCAACATAGCGCCAACTGTACCGGAACTAGACGAGGCAAGAACTCTCGTAACTTCTCTGGTGGTAACTGAGCATCACAGTATGCAGACCTGCCAATAATAATCCGTATGGAAAAGGATTTTATCAAAATTGAAAGAAGGAAAAGTAACTGAAACTATTAAAAGGCATAGTTTACGAATATCAAATATCATGTCCCAGATTCCATAATCATCCCACTTAACAGTTAAGCATTTTTTTTCTTAAGCAACAGTTACTTACATGCCATGTAATATATAAAAGATATTTTTTTCCCTTCGTAAAAAAATAGAGAAGAATAAAATAGCCACACCACTAGTATCAGTTTTATTTTTTTCACGCTGACAGTTGCTCCATGCATTGAGTATTTAAATTAAAAAATAAAATAAAAACATCTAAGATTTTTTTTTATAAGTAAAAAATTTATTAATATCATAGGCAAAGCCAAGTACATTAGATGTATACAAGAGAACACACCTAGCTAGGGTGCAGAAAATAGATATAAGGAGATCATGCACGTTAAGCCCATCTAGGAAAATAATCCTAAGAAAGCCCATGTAATACCCCATATGATAAGAATAAGAGTAGATGGTGTATGGGATTCCATATTACTTGGGAATGAGAAGTTCTTACTCTTTATAAGATTCCAATGGGGCTCCAATTGCATAATTTACTAGTATTTTTGGAGTATAGCCCATGTGGCTTGGGTCTTCCATTGGGGCGTTACAAATGGTATCAAAACCTATCTCAACAAAAAATATGGGACTTGAGACATGCCGCCTACAACAGACAGGCCCGACTAGAACGTTGGGAATTTAAAGAGGGTAGATTGTGATACCCCATATGATAAGGATAAGGGAATGTGGTTTATGGGATTCCACATTGCTTGGGAAGGAGAAGTTCTTGATCTTTATAAGGTTCCAATGAAGCCCCGATTGCATAATTGACTAGTTTTTTTGGAGTATAGCCCATGTGGTTTGGGTCTTCCATTGGGGCATTACAACCCAAGAAGGAGAAATTAAAAACCTATCCAATCTAGACCAAGCCCAAAGATGCGCCTACCTCGATCTAGGTTTTGCCCATAAACCCAAGCTTTTACAAGCCACTGTAAATTCCCCAACACCCTCCCCAATACTTTTTTATCAGTAATCAAGAAGTTTAATTCATAGAAATAGACAAAGCTCAAGTACACAGGGAGTATACATGAGAAGTACCTAACTAGAATTTACAACTAACAATAAAAAGTCATGCACATTTAGTCCGTTACAAACAATGCCCCCCCACTCATAAGAACAATGTTTTAAAGAAGAAAACTTTAGCTCCTCCATTGTTCTCTCATGGGTTTTGAAGCTTCTATCATTTCGCTCCCACCAAATACACCAACACATACATATAGGAACCATTTTCCAAATTGTTGCAACTTGTGGATTACCTCGGAGGGCTCTCCAGCTTCTATCATTTCACTCCCGCCAAATACACCAACGCATACATATAGGAACCATAGTCCAGATTGCTGCAACTTGTGGATTACCTCGGAGGGCTCTCCAGCTTGCTAGAAAATCCAACAATCTAAGAGGCATGACCCATGATAATCCAATTCCTACAAAAAAAGTCATCCTACATGGTCCTGGCCACCTTGCAATGTAGAAGCAGATGATCTACTGATTCACCATTCTTTTTAGACATGCAGCACCAGTCCAACACCATTACCCGATGTTTCCTTAATTATCTATAATGAGAATTTTGTCCAATGATGCTGTCCAAAAAAAAAAAAAAAACCTACTTTTGAAGGAGTTTTCATCTACCAAATACTCTTCCATGGGACTGTGGGCATGCCTGGGCTCCTTAAAACTTTGTGAAACGATCTGACAATGAATTTTCCTTTCTTGGAAGGGCTCCAGATCATCTTATCTATTGTACCTTCAGTCAAACTTACGGATTACGGTACCACATAGAACTCTGTGATAGCCTCCAACTCCCAGTCTTGGGTTGCCCTAGTGAAATCAATATTCCATTGAGAGGAGCCACTAGAAAAGGCCAAGAGGTCTGCTATCGCTGTATCCTTTGCTCGTGCGAGCTCAAATATGGCAGGGAAAGTGTCTTGGAGGCTTCGTTCACCACATCATTTGTCATACCAAAATCTGACAATAGAGTCTTAACCCACTACAATATGTGCATGTCTTCGGAAGGTCTCCCTCCCAACCCTTTCTAATGTATTTCCAGAAACCCACCCCACATGGACTGCGTACCTCATACGAGCACCATCTGCCCCAAGCCTCCCCAACCTATGCATCTATAACGAACTTCCACAAGGCCTCCCCTTCATGTTGGTACCGTCACAACTATTTACACAATAAGGCTTGGTTGAACTTCATCAAGTTACGAATCCCCAGTCCACCCCCAAACTCCTTAACACTCGTAAACTCTAAACGATCCTACTAGAAATATATCTTAGTCCCCAATCATTCCAAGATAGAATCTTGGGCTTCATAGTACAATTGGTTCTGCCTTCCCTCTAGTCCTCCCTCGACTTGAACTACCTCCCTTAGCGTCATAGTTGATTTTCGAAGTAAGACACTCTAACTCCCTACTCTTCTTAGATCTTGGTTTTGTTCCAAGTGAACCGCCTCAATTGCAGTGATTAGTGTGGTGAATTGGTTGTCAAATCCTCCGCATGTAATACCCACGTACTGTTGTATCCCTTTAACCTTTTTCAAAACCCAATCTTATAATGAACCAGCTATATTGTTGGTCAGTGGAAGAGACATTAGGGGACCTAGTGGAGACCAAGCCTTAAAAGATTCATTTCCAGCAGTCTTTAGGATCGCATGTTAGAAAGATGCATCAATGGCTAATTGTATGGAGTTATTTGGGGACCTCGTCCAGTGGAACGAGAATTTCACTAGAGCCGCCCAAGGCTGGGAAGTTGGCAGCATTGAGGAGTTCTTTGCTCTTCTATACTCCATGAGGCCGAGAATTCAAGGAGTAGACAAGATGTGGTGATGTAACATACGGATTAGGAAATAATAATAATAATAATCATAATAAATATATATATATATTAAAAAAAAGATCTATAAATAAAACAATAAAATAATTAGATTTTAGTCTAGTTATTATTTAATTATTAAACATTTTTATTTTTGAATAGTATTATTATTAATTGATAAATGTAGTCAAATTCGGATTGGAATGTTCCTTATCTACATTATTAGTTTATTTCTTTTACTAATTTTTGAATCCTAATCCATTGACCGAGTCCCTCTTGAAGTAAACTACTGATCTTCGTTTAGAACTCTTCTAGTTATTAGAACCTTAGCCATTGACCGAGTTTCATCTTATGGAATCCAATGATCGACTTCGAGTTGAACTCGTACAACCATTCCTCTCATCTATATAGATCCCTTCTCCCTTACAAAATTGAAAACACAACAAGACAACACAACATCGTAGTCTTTCCATTCTTCTTTCGGCAAGCCACGTCCATATCTCTGGACCTCTCGAAGCTTTTTGCCTCCATGGCCCTCGGCTCAGTCACTAGTTTCTACGCATCTCTCTTTTCCCCAGTTTGTCGTGTGATCTTCTTTCTCGGTAAGCTCTTTATCGATTTTTCTCCTGCTGTCGAACGCCTTGTTTCTTCTAGCATCAGACACCTTAAAATAGATGTGTTAATGGTTGTTGTACCTCCCAAATAGATTGTCAGTAGCTTTTTCGTATAGCATTAAAAGAAAAAGAAAGCTCAATTACCCTGCTGCTCTCTCTCTCTCCCCTCCTCTCTAACGTAAATTGCTCCCTGTCTCTTGCAATGGCTTTTCTTCATCCATTTGTTTAACATCATATCACACTAGAAACTACTACATATGTAGGTAGTATTAATCATGCTTCTGTTAGCCAAGTCGAAAGTGTTGGGTAACTTTCCATAAAGTACAGAATTTTAATTTGGAAGCTCAATTACAATCTTACCCTTTATTCATAGTTACACTACTCTACAGCATGTGGTTTCGATGTTTCTCATAGCTCTTCCACTATCCCTTCTGGAGATGTTTAAATTACAGAATTACCCATGCCTAATTAGTATTAATCGTTAGAAATATTTTCACAGTTAAAATAAGAATTGTAGATTTTAGGAAAAATAGATTAATCTAGTATTTCAAGCTTTAATTACGAAGTGTGTGTCTAATTAGAAATTAATCTAGTATTTTATAGGTGTTCGATTTCATGCCGAAAATATTGGATTAGCTCTACGAGGTAAGTAGTTTGATCACAAATTTGAATTAGCATAAGTTAGCTAGTTATATGTATTATTATTAAAGCCAGTTCTCTTGAAGCCAGTGTTTACGTACCACACGTCATGATTTTTTCAAACACGTCATTCATCATATTTCATTCCACATATTATAGTTATGTATTATGCATCCCATGCATCTCACGTTACATAAGACATGTAAACTTTCATAAGATCAAGTGTAAGATAAGCTCAAAACAGTTAATCAGATGACCATTCAGATGCATGGTACCTGTTGGAATACATAGTTGTAACTAAATGTATAGTATGAGGGTATAATGGTCACTACTCTATGTATATGTATAGTTGGATATTCATCAATAATATCATAGCAAAGTATTTTCTCTCTCTCTCTTGTTTATCGACTACATGGTATCAAAGAGATGAGTAGTCGGTGGTGGTTGTGCGATGGAGTTAGTGGTGTTTTCCGGTGGGTGCTGGTGGTTGTCGTTGGTCGTTGGTGGTGCTGTAAAGTTTCGACTGAAGTTTCGGCCGGCAGCTCCTTCCCAAGTGTTTTTCCGATGACATAAGGAGTTATCTCCGGTAATGGACACCGGAATCGGGGTCGCCGGCGTGGTCTGTCCACTCCGGTGAGTTTTCGTCTCCATCGGCTGTCGGAAGGACGGTGTATTGCCGGCCGAAGAAGGAGTCTCGGGGCATTTGGCTACAAGTTCCCACTATCCTATCCGTGGTTGTGCATGCCCCCAATCTAGAATAAGAACCTATTCCTATCTGGAATAGCACCTGTTTGGTAACAGGTATACAGTAATCCTGCTATCCTTATTCCTAGTTAGGAATAGCTTATTCGTGGTTTTGATTTTATTCTTGAACCCGATACGCCCGAATCCGGTACCAGCCGATACAGGCTAGTTCAACCCGATACAGGCCGGTTCCGACCGAAACAGGGCCGATACAGGCCGGTTCAGGCCCTAAAATTGGTTGTTCTGACCAGTATAGACTGTTTTTCACCGGTACAGATCCAAGATTTGGTTTGTTAAGCTGGTTTCTATTTTTCCAGAGTGTATTTGTTCGTTTTTTATCCATATTCTCGTATTTTTCTCCATGGAAGCTAAGTTTGAGTCATTATCTATTGCACCAAACGTTAATATGCATATGACTACGGTGAAATTGAATGGAAAAAACTACATATTGTGGTCAAAATCTGTTGAAATGTTTTTGAAAGGTAAGGGTCTTCGTCGTACCCACTTGGTTGATTCAATGTCTGATTCAACTAGTTCTATCGTTGCTCAATGAGAGCAAGAAGATGCTCAAATCTGCTCCTTGATGTTGACTAGTATTGAGCCTAATATTTGTGCTAGTTTAGTACACTTTAACACTGCTCAAGAGATATGGAGGCATCTCAAACAGATGTATTCGGGTGTTGGAAAGACAACCCGTATTTATGAGTTGTGTCAACAATTTTTTAGGTTGAAACAGGGTGCTTTGGGCCAAGAAGAGTATTATTCTCAAGTGATGAGCATATGTGAAGAACTCAAAATTTATCAACCTATCACTTCTGATGTTTCAATTATGCTAAAACAACATGAAGAGTTCAATATTGTTCGGTTTCTAGTTGGTTTAAAACCTGAGTATGAGTCGGTGCGCTCTTAAATTCTGGCAAGCCCACAGCTCCCCTCATTTCCTGATGTGTTCTCCCGACTTTAGCGAGCCACATTATCTGGATCTGTATATCAGTTGTCTTCTTACCAGAGTAATGAGAGATCCGCTTTAATTGCCTCCTATGTTGCTCCTGGTGGGTGTGGAGGCCGGGGTGGTATAGGTGCACGTGGGGGACGTGATGCTAGAGGTAACCGCACTCGAGGTCGTGAATCTCGTAAGTGCACCCATTGTGGTCGCACTAACCACTCAGTGGACTATTGTTGGGATCTACATGGTAGACCATCTGGGTCCGCTAATCAGGCCATTTGCAAGACTCTACATCACAGGCAACGAGTTCCAACTTGCTTCCAGAGATGATCAGCATATCGAAGGATGAGTATGATCAGTTTTTAGTCACACCGGCAGCTTCATCTTCCAAAGCTACTCTTACCCAACCAGGTACAGCATCCGCATGTCTTGTCTCATCTACCCAAAATCCATGGATCATCGATTCAGGAGCTAATGAACATCTGACCAGTTTGTCTCATTCCTTATCTGAGTTAGGTACTATGTCATTTCCCAAGAGTGTTACTCTTGCTAAAGTTACAGGCATTGGATCCACCAAGCTCACTGATTCTATATCTCTGTCATATGTTCTATATGCTCCTAGTTTTCCCTTTAGCTTGCTGTCCATTAGTAAAATTACTCAAAATCTTCAATGTTCTGTTACCTTTTTTCCTTCTATGTATCTTTCAGGATCTCAAGACGAGGAAGAAGATTGGTACGGGACATGAAACTGGTGATCTGTATTACCTCGACGTCGAGCAGTCACCCAATCGAGCCCTCACTTCCTCCTCCACTTTTGAATGGCATTGCCGCCTTGGACACCCATCCCTTTCTCTTCTGGAACGTCAAGTTAGGGATCTTGGAAATGTCTCCCTTTCCTTGTGAAGCATGTCAGCTTAGTAAACATCACCGTGTGTCTTTTGTACCTCGAGTTGATAATCAAGCATCTTGTTCTTTTGCATTGGTTCACTCTGATATATGGGGACCATTCAACATTGTATTAAACAAGTTTCAATATTTTGTTACATTTGTTGATGACTATTCTCGTATGACATGGTTATTTCTGATGAAAGCAAGATTTGAACTCCTTTCCATATTCAAAGTCTTTCGAAAAGAAATTAAAACTCAATTTAGACAAAAAGTTCAGTTTTGCATTCTGACAATGCTAAAGAATATCAATCTAATACCTTTGCTGCTTACTTAAGCAGTAAGGGAATTGTTTATCAAACTTCATGTTCTTACACACCCAAACAAAATGGGGTGGCTGAACGCAAAAATCGTCATTTGTTAGATGTAACCCGAGCACTTTTACTGCACAGCATGTTCCTAAACGTTTCTGGAGTGATGGTATTCTTACTGCATGTCACCTTATCAATCGTATGCCTTCATCTGTCCTCGATGGCTCCTCTCCCTTCTCCATCTTGTTGCCCTCATTGCCATCCTTTTCTCTTCCACCCAAAATCTTTGGGTGTGTTTGCTATGTTCATAATCTTGGCCCAGGCTTTGATAAGCTTGATCCGCGTGCTACCAAATGTTTCTTTGTTGGTTATTCCCAAACTCAAAAAGGATATCGCTGCTATAGTCATGCTCTTAGATGCTACTTCGCAAGTGCTGATGTCACATTTTTTGAGTCCATATCCTATTTCTCAGACACGTCTTCGATTGTTGAGTGTGATCCTCTACCATTACCTACTCTAACCATTTCTCCTCCACAATCACCCACTATTACCCAACCCCTTTCAGTACCTTCTCTTGTCCCTCTACAGGTGTACTCGCGTCGCGCATGGACCCCGGCTCCCCTGCCTCCAACAACTTTGTCTCCATCTTCAGACCCTGAGTTACTCAGTGCTTCAGAATCTCCACCTATTGCTCTCTGAAAAGGTACTCGTTCTTGTGTTACTCAACATCCAATCAGCCAATATGTCTCTTGTCATGCCTTGTCTCCATCTTTTTCATCTTTTACTTCTCAACTATCAAAAGTTTCTATTCCTAAGACAGTTCAGGATACTTTATTTGATCCGGGATGGAGGACAGCCATGGAAAATGAAATTGATGCTCTTCACCATAATGGGACATGGGATCTTGTTCCTCTGCCGCCGGGAAAACAATCTGTTGGCTATGGATGGGTATACACAGTCAAATTCCATCCTACTGGCTTTGTGGAATGTCTGAAAGCTCGCTTGGTAGCTAAGGGTTACACTCAAATTTATGGCATTAATTACAACGAGACTTTTTCCCCCGTTGCCAAAATTTCATCTGTTCAGGTATTGATCTCTCTTGCTGCTAATTTGGATTGGCCCTTATTTCAATTGGATGTTAAAAATGCATTCCTACATGGTGACTTAAATGAAGAAGTGCATACGGAGCAACCACCTGGGTTTGTTGCTCAGGGGGAGTGTCGAGGTACAGTTTGCAAGTTAAAAAAGGCATTATATAGTTTGAAACAATCTCCTCGAGCATGGTTTGGGAAGTTCTCTGATAGTGTATTGGCATTCGGTCTTCATAGATGCCAAACAGACCACTTGGTATTTCATCTGCATAGTGACACAGGTCATATCTTATTGATTGTATATGTAGATGATATTGTAATTACTGGGAGTGATTCAGCTGGAATCGCCAGGCTGAAACAATTTTTACATGATCAGTTTCAGACAAAAGACGGATAAACTTAGATACTTTCTTGGAATCGAAGTTAGTAAATCTAAAAAGGGTATCAACCTATCTCAGAGAAAATGTGCTTGATCTTTTGGAAGAAACTAGCATGTTAGGTGCACGGCCTATTGACACTCCTATGGGTTTAAATCGTAAACTCTTGAAAGAAGAAGGTGAGTTGTTTGGAGATCCAGGTCGGTATCAAAGACTTGTTAGAAAATTAAATTATCTGACTATCACTAGACTTGATATTTCTTATGCAGTTTAGTTTGGTTACAAACCCCCCTCAACTCACTTCATCTCATCATTACACCTTTTTCAAATCCCCATACACTTTTTCAAATTTCTATATAAAATATAATAAAAAATTTAACTTTTTCAAATTCCAACACACTCATAATATTTAAAACTAATATTTTAACAATATTTTATTCAACTCAACTCAACTCAACTCAACTTAACCCAACCCAACCCAACATCCAAACCCAACCTTAAGTGTATTGAGCCAATTTCAACAAACGCCTAGGGTTTCACATTAGGATGCTGTAATCCATATTCTTCAGTATCTTAAGCGAGCTCCTGGCCTTGGGTTGTTGTATAGACCAAATGGGCATCTTAGAATTGAAGTTTTTTCAGATGCTGATTGGGCACGATCTCCTTCAGATAGAAGATCGACTACTGGATATTGTACCTTTGTAGGAGGTAACTTGGTTACATGGAAGAGTAAGAAACAAACAATAGTAGCTCGATCTAGTGCAGAGGCCGAATACAAAGCAATGGCTCACACTGCTAGTGAGCTGACATGGTTGCAATACTTTCTTCATGAGATTGGGTTTCCAGCTCCTGTCCCCCTTCAGTTATTTTGTGATAATCAAGTTGCAATATATATTGCACCTAATCCTGTGTTCCATGAGATGACTAAACACATTGAGATTGATTGTCACTTCATTCGAGATAAAATATTCAGTGGTGACATTTCTACACCCTTTGTGAAGTCTGTTGATCAACTTGCAGATGTGTTTACCAAACCACTTTGTCATAGTCAGCTAAAGTTTATTTGTTCCAAACTAGGCTTATATATATATGCCCCAGCTTGAGGGGGAGTGTTGGAATAAATAGTTGTAACTAAATGTATAGTATGAGGGTATAATGGTCACTACTCTATGTATATGTATAGTTGGATATTCATCAATAATATCATAACAAAGTGTTTTCTCTCTCTCTCTTGTTTATCGACTACAGTACCAACGCAGTTTCAGGGTGGGCGTGCAAGTCACGGACTAAAGCGTGATCCACCGTATTAGGCCAAAGTACTGCACAGTTGGCTTCCTATGCTGTAGCAGAGGAAGTTAATGCACAAACTTGCATACAAGGTTAAGTGTGTTGGCCAGCCAAATAAGTCAGATTAGTCAAATAAATCAGATCAGTCAGTTAATTCAAATAAATTAGTCATATGCATAGCTTTAGCATCAGCGTGAATTATCATGATTTTAAGTTCTCAGCATTAAATGTTTTATGAAAAACATTATGTTAAGCATGTTTACGTTATAATGAGTTTTTTACTGAGTCGTCGATTCATTTTAGTTGTTTTTATGTTTTTAGACCACCCCAAGTAAGCATGATGATGAGTACAAGCAGACAGGCCAGGCTTAGTTGGAGTAGTTGATTAAATTCCAAACTCCCTAGAATAAATTATTTTTTTATGACATAAATTTTATCTAGTTGTTTCATTCAATTTTATTCAGAGACATGTTTTTATAAAGAAAATTCTTTTTATGAAATAAATGGTTTTTTTTTTTTTAAATGATATTTCTTGCCTGGATATTTTTATGAAAACACGTGACACTCCTAGTCTACAGAAAGGGGGAGTTACAGGTGGATTCCCATCGGTAAAGGTGCATTATCGGTCCGCTCTTTCTGTATGTCTCTTACACAACCACAGGATACGAAATTCCCATGGAGAAAGATATGGAAAAACAAGGCGCCTCCCAAAGCGGCATTTTTTGTATAGACAGCAGCATTAGGTAAGATCTTGACGACGTAGCTAAGATCTTGACGACGGATAATCTACGAAGACATAAAGTGATCATAGTATATTTGGTGTTGCATGTGTAGGAAATATGGCGTAACTGTGGATCATTTATTGTTGCATTGTGAGGTGGCTGGAACGTTATGGAATGAAGTGTTTAATAGAATGGACTTAGCTTGGGATATGTCAGCCATAGTGACAGAGCTCTTGGCCAGCTGGATAAATCTATTAGGTCTCCCACAAATCGCAGCGGTGTGGAAAATGATACCCATTTGTATAATGTGGTGCCTGTGGAAGGAGCAAAATGACCAAACATTTAAAGATAAGGAGCAGTCACTAGTAGAACTTAGATTATTTTTTGTTAGCACTCTTTTTCTTTGGGCTACAGCTGTAAATTTTTGTGGCCTCGATTTTCATATTTTTTTATTTCTATTACTTTTTTCTTTATAAGTCTATGTCTATTACTTCTCTCTAAATAGGTGTGACCTTTTGTATACCATCTTGTATACTTGGGCTATGCCTATTCATATCAATATAATTGTTTACTTATTAAAAAAAAAAAAAAAGATATTAGGGGACAACATCTTCCACAGACCCAGCTCCAAACTGTAGACCAGGCCCTAAATATTCCTCCTCGTAAGGCACCAATGACGACCCCATCAGTTCCTCCACATTATCTCCTGCATATAAATCCTATGTGTCCTCCACTACACCATTGTTGTTGTCACCACCTAGTCCAAAGTTGGGTGTCAACCCACAAGGTGCCTAAAGAGATACCGAGAAACTGGTTCCCTCCATCATGGGTGGTGGAGACATGGACACCATTTGAAGCTTTGGGTTGGCAGAAAACCCAAAAACTCCCCTAAGTCTTGGCAATACCTCAAGTTCCTTCACCTCCAACGTGGGTGCCGTCATTTCGATGAAGGGTACATTGACAGGGGGTGCGCCACTCACCGGCGATCCTTTCTATGCCACTTTGATAGACCCTACACCTCCCCCAAGACTCTGTCCTACACTATTTCCCTTCAACGCCAGCGGAGAGACCACTAACCGGGGGAAGTTTAGCACACGTCAGCGAACTTTTGTGTGTCACCTGTGGTGGAGGTTAGTCCAATTCTGCCATCTCTACACTGATACCCGATTCTCCTTTTGACCAGCCACTCTCTCTTGGGCTTGGGTATCGAAGCTGGGCCAAATCCAACTTTCTTTTTTCCTTTATCCAATTTTACAGAATTCGGCCAAATCTTATCACACCCAGCCCACTCTTTTGCTTATATGACTTCTGATTCAGCTCCCCCTTATTGGGCCTTACAACTCAACTTTCTTTTTTCCTTTATCCAACACCTAAGATGAATGTATCAAGACTCATCAATTTAGAGAGATCATATTTCAAAATAGCTTTTAGCATCCTTCACTAGAAAAGATTATAATGACTACTACCCATAATTCATAACCTTGAGAGACGATATTGCATATGAATGGACCTAGAGAACAACATTCACAATCTTGCACTGGAATTAAAGAGCCAAAATACGACTAAAAGAACTCGATCAAGAAGAAAGCAAGACCATGAAAATCATCCAAGAATTTCAAATTCTGAAACAATATCTTCACATATATACAAATATAGCATATCGGTGGGTGGGTGTAGAGAAAAGAAGGAGGGAGCAATATATTGTACACAACAATTTGTGCAAATGTAGATGTGTGTGTTGGATTGAGAGATTGTCAAAACTACCACATAGATTAGCCCACCAGATGCCAACAGCCTAAATAATAAAAATCAGTTTTGACTCGAACATTAATTGAGGTCACCTACTTTCCACTGATCACATTAAAATATTGAACAGTAAAAAATGTATTTATCAAAAATAAAAAAGAAGAAGAAGAAGAAGAAAGAAAGAACAGTAAATTCAGCACGCAAAAAAGAGAACACTAAAAAGGCTAGTTTTCCTTCTATTTACTAATTGAAGGCACCTTAACACAAAATTAAGTTGCATGTTAGAAGAGATTCAAGAAACAAAAAAGAAAGCTCCTACACAAATGACCACAATTCATACATAAATTCGATCGGCCATAAACAGGATTACCAAAATTCACAAGCCTCCAGAGCCACTTCATCATCATTATCCTTGTTGACTTGCAACATGTATTCAATTACGTTCCCCAGATGTGGCTGAATCACAATGTAAAATATTGCATCAGCAACACTTAAAAGAAGTGGTAGCGTTAAAATAAACAATAGGCATTGCAAGATAAGATAGCATGGTATTGTGATGCACAACAAAACATGCCCCTAGACACCCAATGGGAAACTATATACCAAAAATTGCAATAGAGGAAGCAGCACATAATAGAAACAGAAATACGCATCTAAAAATATAACAGAGCAGAACAAAAAGCTAACCTCCAAGAAAGAAGGACGGACTTCGATTAGCTGAACAAATGCTGCACAAACCTATAGGTATACAAGAAATAGGTGAGATCACAGACAAGCTTATAAGACATTAATAGCATTTCTTGTTCCATCAAAAATAACAAAAACCACTAAGAAGCCCAAGAGTGGAAAATATAAAGCTAAAACCAACTATTGGTGCAAGCAAAAGCATTCCACCATCCTAGTAATAATAAAAATACCAGTGCTCAACGATATGACCAATTCAAAATTTAAAATACAACCAACTCTCTCCAAACCGGCATAGGACACATGAAAGAAAATAAAAAAATGCCATATTGACAGTTAATTTCATCCATCATTAACGCGAGGATGGTAAGAAAAGACAAAGTGCTTACCAATTTCCGCACTTCCGAGGCAGGGTCATGAGCAAGAACAAACAAACCCTGAAGATATTGCTCCATGGATACATATAAAGCCTGAGACATTCAGCTTATAACAGTAACTATCTCCAACATGCATGAATTGTTCTGGATAAGGGCCAGTGGGAACTGATAAAGCAATTTATTAAATTGTACTTACAGTGGGCATCAACATAATGTATTGATTAACAGAACCCAGGGAAAGCTTTCTTAATGAGGCATGTGGTGACTGGAAAAACTGTTATAACAAAAACCAGGTTAAAAATCACCAAAAAAAACCCATATAGCTGCATCAAAATTTACAGGGTTCCATTCTAAACTTGTGTGCAGAACATTTATAATATTAGTTCAACAAATAATGTGAAATGAAGATAACAAAAGAAATGATTTTTGAAATCAAAGAAAAAAAATTACCTTGTATAATCTAGGAAGAAATATGCTGATAGGACGCTCAGCTATGCCAGGTACATCTGAATCAAGAACTTGAGGGATATCCTCACAAATCTGTTTTATTACACGCAACAATGAGTCAAGTTATTATTATAATTATTATTTTTAAGTATCAACGAGTCAAGATTATAAAATCTATTTTTACTTATCAAAAAGAACTATAAAAATTTTTTTTAAAAGTAAAAAGAATTATAAAATCTATTTCAAGAAAAGGTTAGATTATAACACCTCTCTGATATGGACAGCTAAAGTACTAATAAAAAACAGCTAAAGTGTAATCGTTTGAGTGCTTGTAGATGTTCCCACAAAATGATACCAAGCAGAAATAAAAGAAACACTGAAAACACCTTGTTAGCAACGCCCTGCAAAGAGAATTTGTGAAATAAACCAAACAGCTATGTGTCCTCCCTCCCAAGTGTGTGCGCGTGCACACAAACATCATTAAAGCTAAAAGAAAAATAACGTGTGCAGCCAACCACACAAGCATTTAGGGGAGTTGGGACAAATGATGAAGATGATGACAGTGACAATATGGGGATGAGTTGAGCACATGTGAGTGATTTCCGGTAAAGTAGCTTGTAAGTTTATCCCCTTAAGCTGAATTGATAGAACTGTAACCATTCTTCAATTCTTTGTCATTCCCTCTATCTTTGAGGATGTCTTACAAGGGTTGAGAACCAAAAGCACTGGGCCCAAAGAAGTATCAGCTTGAGAGCATGTTACACCCACATAGAATGGTTAATACAGCTGGAAACTAAATTTTGCAGCAGATGATAGCAATTATGTCCATTGAGTCCAAAACATACGCATAAACGTAACGTAGCTTCAGGTCTTGTTCACCATGCTATAAACAAATCAAGGGGGATACACAAAACGGCTGGAAATAGATATTACATTAGAGCCAAATTATATTTCTTTCTATCAACTTACAAGCCTGATCAAAAATTCATGTTCCACTTTTTTTATCTTACTGATGAATCTTTTTTTGTAAATCTTGCACTATTTTACAGCTGCATGCACATATCAAACTTATAGATTTCTGAAAAAGTTCCTACCCAATCATACAAAGCATCTTAAACCCAAATTCATGCCCAAGGCCCCAAGCATAAGTAATGAGCGAGACTACATTAAAGCAGAACAAGACAAAAGGGTTGATAAGTTATATCCATAGTAGAGATGCTTTTTGGCACATGTCCTTCATTCCAAACACCAGTTTAAATGAGAGATAATATTTTTTGGTAGGTAAGTTTAGATGAGAAATAATGATAATCCATCAAATGAAGGATGTAGAAAATACCTTGGATAAAGCATCCATAGCACCTTCCATGTGATTGATGTCATTACTGTCTAAGCAATTGACTAGAGCTTGCAACAACTCAGGCCATCCCAAAACTCCCCCTAGTTGAACAACAACACTAATAATGGTCCCAACTGTAGATCTAATTTGCCTATCCGCTGCTCCCATGCAAGGCAACAACTCTGATTTTATATATTGCTGGTTTACAGGAGCGATGGATTTATATTCAGTTCTAAGGTTATTTTTCAAGAGCAGGCCAGCAGCTTGTCGAGTTTCCACCGACTTACCCTGTTCAGAAGTTCCAAAAGAGAATATGAATTAATTCGAAACCCAACATTCGAAAGTTCATCAATGCACAGAAAACTACACGCATTCAAGGTATATACAAACAAAACTACAAGCTCCTCATTTTGAAATTGAAAGGATGGAGTTCAAATATTTGATTAATATGTAAAAGTCCACAATACACGTGCACTCAGTTCCTACAGAGATATATTTATGTATGAGCATATATTATGGCGAGCATATTGAAACAGTCTAAAAACAACTTATCCATACATCCATGAAAACTAACGAACTATCTGAAAATTGAATTTTCCTCGTCCTAAATCCATGAAAGTATCAAACTATCTGAAATTTGTATTTTGCTTTTCTGGGAAGAGAAGGAATGGGCTTTTGGTATTCAAGTAACATTTAAAGGAATATCTTGGGTCATGAAATGTAAATTTGGTCAGTTTGTTTCGTGAACAGGGCTTGTTGGGCTGTCCCAAAGAATTTATTGGCTTTACTCATCTCAATCGATAATCGATCCAAAGTTCAATGATCCAACTCCTCTCCACTGAATAAACATCAATGAAGCAAAAAGTAAATGTTAAAGTCTATGCATCTAAAAATAGTAATCAAGTAGCGCAATAGTTAATGAAAATATATTCCGGAAACAAAAGGATAGTCCAATGGCATAACGAAGCCAATTTAACATTCTACAGCACCTTCCCCCTCCTCCGTTCGAAGAGTCAATTAAAAAACCAACTCCACCAACTAAACATGCTTAAACCCAACTCGAGTTAAATAGAACTCGAAGAAGTGCAATCAAATCGTCCTTTTAATCCACCATCAAGCTATTCATATGCACTCATTGGTCAACAAACACAGAAAATCTAACAAAAACCTTATTTTCCAATCAACAGCCAACCAGTTCAATCAAATCCAAAAACACAAGAAAAACCCTTAAAACCCCTATATATACAACACGGTCAAAACCCAGTATTCACCAGTCCGAACAGAACCGATTTTCGGGACAATTCAACGTCAAGTGCACAGTCTAGACAGCAAGTAAAAGCGAGACTAAATGTCCAACGAATCGGGCTACCTCGGCACGTGCGAAAATGAAAGCGAGGTAGTTATTGAAATCAGGGAACTGAGAGTACTGCTGTAGTTGCTGCCAAATCTGGGACTTGTCGGCGGAGGAAGAGGAATGGGAAATCTGCTGCTCCAGGAGCCCGCAGATCTCTCTGAACCCCTCCTCCTTGGGCAGCCACGGGGCACTACTCGCCGCCATTATTCAACGATTTTTCTAGCTTAATCTAAATCCCTTTTGTTGGGGGGTGGGGGTGTTCCACTAACTATTAAGGGTTTTGGAATCGGAGGAAGAACTCTATGACAGGTTACGAGGATTCGTTGGTGGGCGGAACAGAACCAAAGGGCCGAGCTATGTTGTGTTCAAAATATATTGTCCCGAGAGACAGACGATTGTATTAGTGGGGTCTTTCACTACCCTTTCACTTTTCACTGGGTCTTGAATCGTGATAGTGTATATGCAAGTGTATTGTAGTGATCATTCAAGGGTTAAATGTGGCCATTAGAGACTGATCATTTTGTAATTATCAGTGGAGCCCACGATCGCGTAGTCTTATTTGGAGTTTGGCGCAATCAGGGCTGCTGGAATTGCCTTTGATTAGATGGGATCGTGGGGAGAGCGTGGCTTTTTCTTGAGCTAGCAAGTTAATCAGCAAGTTACTATTTTAGGATACCTGAAACTATTCACAACTTACAATCAACAATTTAGGCTGATTAACTTCTGATTTAATTATTATAATTTTTTTAAATCTTTACGTAAAATATAATAAATAATTTAACTATTTTTATATCTTAAAATAATAATAATATTCTAACAATATTTTATTTAATTTTTATATCAACTTATCTCATCTCAACTTACTATCCAAATCGCACCAAATTGAAAATGATAATGACCCCGACTCCCTCTCTAGAGGGGTAATTCTCTCCTCTTTGTAGTCTTTCCTAAAACATTTCCCCTCACCTAATCCAATCCTTACCCGTTATGCTATTATTTGAATAGTGAGTTGAGATGAAAGTTAAATAAAATATTGTTAAAATATTATTTCTTAATATTATTATTATTTTGATATTTGAAAAAAAATGAATTATTTATTATATTTTGTATAAAATTTTAAAAAAATTGCAATAATGATATTAGATAAGATAAAATACTTTTTGTATCCAGACGGGGCCATAACACTCTGCTATGAAACAAGCCTCACCTGATATCTATCTCCTCCTCTCACAAATAGAAGCACTTTCCTGGGACGATATCATCCTAGAACCAGCCAAGCTGAGAAAATCTCAAATTGTGCCTTCATTGAAAAACTAATTTCATTAAAACTCCTAAACAAACACATTTCACACGACTATCAAAGTAGTATGGAGTATGGGTACTACCCGCATGGTGTAGGGCAGGGTGACCCTTCCTCGCACCCCGCTCTGCACCATACAGAGGAGAGTTTTCAATCCCACCCCCCGCCCCCGGGAGGCAGGGTTGACGTTGTTGGGGGGCAGGGTCAAAAATTTCATCCGCTTTGCCCCAACTTAGGTCAATCTATTTGGTCTAAAAAATTATTTTTTGGTTCAAAAATATTTTTTTACACCTAAATCATAATATAATTTAATTTATAAATTAAAATTTATAAATACAAAAAGAATGTAAACTCATTAGAGTTATATTTTTTATTGTCTTGGCATAGTAAGTTTCACATTACTTAAGTATAACTATTGTATTGCCTTGGCCTCGTACATAAATGCTAGCCTAAGAGGTCAAGGCAATCCAATAACTTGAATACAATTTCAATTATTTAATAAATTATATATATATATATATATCTCTCTCTATATACAATATATTTATTTATATAAATATATATAAACAATATTATTTTATATATGGTGGGGGCGAGTGGGGGACGGGGCGGGGCCTCACTAGGGTCATCCCGCCCCCCGCCCCCATTGGGCATTCTCCCTGCGAGGTGGGGTAGTGGGGTGCGAGCACCCACTGCCCACTCCTAGTATGGAGTTTCATCCTTGGCATCAATATTTTTTTCGTTTACGTTCCCCACTTTGCGATAAAAATATTGAGTCTTCAACCATAAATCCTGAAATTTCAAAAGCTTCCACATGATGCTAAAAGGAATGACAACCTGGACAAAGTTTACAAAAATTCGACCTCAGCCACTCGGCATTCTAGGTTCAAATTCATGAACTGCCTCTGGAAATGATGACTTTAAGGGATGCAGAAAATATTGGTAAAGTTATGGGTGACCTGTTGGAAGTGGACCACAACATTGCCTCCAACACACTCATCCGAAGTTTCTTAAGGATTAGAGTTAAAATCAACATTACAAAATACTCCCAGATGACTTCTCACTCTTATGTCTCAATAGATCTCTAATGAAAGTCACATTCAAATATGAAAGACTCTCTGAGTTTTGTTATGGGTGTGGCTATTTAGGACATATACATCAATTATGTCCTCTGAATCATGAGAATACTAATAAACCTCCTTATGGTCAATGGATGAGAGCTAAAGGGCAAGAGCTAAGAAGAAATGTTGAAGTAGAGGAACTAATGATGGAGCTTATAATACTCGAACCATAAATATATGAAAGACCACCATCTCTACCCCTTATCAAATTCAGAGAACCAATAATCTAGAAAAAGCCTTCTGAAATGAATATAGCGGCATGGAAGCAACCAATGTTCCAAACGACATGCAAAGGAAAAAGGAAAAGCAATTCATGAGCCAAACAAAGAAGAAGGTAGTCAACTATACAAGTTCAAACAGTCCATGAACCACATAAGCAACAGTAATGTATTCGTAGAGTATTCCCTTGTTCATCTTCTCCTACAGAATCAACCATGCAAATCTTCATAAGCTACATGTAGATCAACACAACCACATGGTGGAAATCCAAGATACTAGACAACCAACACAGTGGAACTAAATGAATGCCAAATTTGTGAGACAACACACCAATATAGGGTACCTACCAAAGGCTAGTCATCCCATTCAACCAGATCAACTAACCCTTCTCAGTAGACAACATAGCACCCTCATTCATGTGAAGTTTGCAAAAAATCACAAAACAAACAGATTCATTATGCCACGCAGCCATTACCCCAACCAGAACCAACACATTTGATTCCCCACATCAATTTTTTGAGCCAAAACCCAACTGAAATTACCCTAGTACCCCTGTAAATGCACAGAAATATCTACCAATTCACTCAATAAATTAGTTAGTCATCAATCATGCTATTATTTAATAAACAAGCAATAATATAAAATAAATAAATTTCATAACACCAAGATTGGCAACGAAAAGAAACCATTTAAAAAAAATTTTAAAGGTAAAACTCTACGGGGCAGTAAAACTCATAAAAGTCAATTTTATTATTTGAAAATCAAGTTACAAGTAAATACTCAATTAAAAAAATATTTGTCAATTGATTCTCTTACTTGACCAAACAAATGGTTTGTCTCTCTTGCAGTAGTAGTCAGAACCTCTGGTGATCTTCAAATATTAACTTTTCACCTGGAACTCCAGCGGTTGAAACTTGACCAATCAATTCTCCAACATATTGCAGCACGATCACTCTCTTTGAGATAAATAATATGAAAATCCTTCAAAAAAATTTCTTATCAAAATATGCATTGGAAAGTGTTCTAAAAGAAGTTTGAGTTGCAGTATGACTCTGTTGATGGAGCGAGTCTGTCACGAAGAACTCTCATCACAGGATGTTGACACCTTGCGATAAATTCTCTATGCAGTAACAGATTTCAATTCAACCTCTTCTCTATATAAGTGTAGATTCATTGGGACTCAATTTTCACACATATGACTTATCTAAAATAATATATAATAACTCATAGATAAACTTAATATTGTTACAAATAAAGTCAATAAATAATTTACATTCATTCAAATTACAAATTTAATGATAAGATGAACTCTATCATTTTAGTCATATAGTCATATTCGAACTTATTAACTTAGTCACCTAGTTTTAGCCAAACTCTTACATCTACACCAATACCATATGAAACGGCCACAGATTGGTCCCAAGACATCTGTGTTCAAACAGATAATAACCCAGTTTCAAAATAAATCAGACTCAATTGAAACCCAACCTCACATTCACAAAATCTCACTTTTGGCAAGCCCATTTGGAAAAGCATGTATTGTCTTCAACCCTTACTAGCAAGACAAAAACCCAACCCAACCCCAAAAACACAACATAAGCCTCTACGGATCCCCAAAACCAAAAACAAAAAGCCTAGCCCCATCAAATAAAATCCTCTCTTCAGAAGATCACCTAAGCGAAACACAAACAATGAAAAAAGAGGAATAATTACTCTTCTAAGATCATAGCTTAACCACAACCCATGAAAAGAATGTTATCTCAGTTCAGTAATTTGAGTGGCTACCAATGAAAAAGATGACAGCTCAAACAACCTCATCCCAACAAAAATAAAAAAATAAAAATAAAGGAAAGCAGCAAGAAGCGTTCTAGGAGGAGATACCGATTGCAAAATTGGTCAAGACTACAAGAAAAAAAAGGGACTCCAACGAGCATCTCAAAGATGAACCGTTTTTCTCCATACCAGAAGATTGCAAAATTGGTCAAGACTACAAGAAAAAAAAGGGACTCCAATGAGCATCTCAAAGATGAACCGTTTTTCTCCATACCAGAAGACAAAAGCATAGCAATCAGGTAAAAAACCCCAGTCTTAATTAAATAATCTATTCCTTATTAATCCAATGGCCGATGTGGAAGGACTAAAGTTGCCATCGTCAAATCCCTCAAGCTCATAACATGGAATTTCGGGGGTATAGCCCGACCCCAAGCAATCATAGATCTTATGGCTAATATCAGGAACCACAATCATGATGCCAATTTTCCTTTTAGAAACTCTTTTGTTGAATGTAAATATTGTTAATGTTGTGAATAGGTTAGGTTTATCCCATTTTGTACATTATCCCCCATCTTGGAAGTGGGAAGGATTTTTGTTCATGTGGTGTCCAAGTTTGGATGTAGACCTTATAAAAATTTTCAGTAATTTTGTAGCTATGTTAGTGTGCTCGGATCATTTGCATAATCTATGACTTCTCAATCTAGTCTAATGTCATGCTCAGAATATGAAAAAACAACAATTTTGGAACCTCTTCAATTCAATCATAGAAGCCTATCTTGGACCAATGCTAGCAATAGGTGACTTCGGGCCTATTTGGGATCGTGGTGAGAGGTCTAAAAAGTGCGAAATGAAATTCTAAAGTACTAAAGTGTCAAAATTTGCCATTTTGAAAATTTTACATCAAAATAATTCTAAACCCAAAAAAAACAAAAAATCATATTTTAATAATTTGTCATACGCACTTCACCCAAAGTGCGTATGACACCTATTTTAATGTGCTAGGTAATGGACAAAATGACGCTCATTGTTTTAGCATAGTTTTCTGTTTTGCCTATCAATATTTTTCTAACTTTTCGTATCCTCTTCTCTTTAAAAGTCTCTTGAGCCGAAGTGATATCCTCCTCCATTCCAATCTCCTCCTTCATTCATAAGCCTATCTTAACGTGATCTACTCCTCGAAGTCTCCAGACCTATGGGTTAGCTAATTATGGGTTAGTTCCTCCTTTTAGAACTCTCCATAGTTATAAAAACTTATGGGTTAGCTATCCATTTTTTGTTGGGCATTTTGATCGAAATAGTTAGCTGAAAGGTATGAACAAATTCTTGTTAACCCATTTATTGTTGAGCATTTTGATTTTATTATAGTATTTTTGGATTTTTTTCTCTTCGAAAATCTAAAAGCTAATTTGATAAAGTCGCCCTTACCCAATAATTAAAACCAATAAATTCTTGTATAGTTATCTTTTTGTTGCTTGGTTTCTTTCTCAAGTACGATCTCCCTATAGACATCGAAAATTATCCAATTGATTCTCACAATTTTCTATCTTACTAAAACTCTACCTTTTCTTATACTATATTTATACAACACCCATGACTGAGTTTAGTGGTATTGCTATTTGTGCAAATTGAGTTCTAATATTCCATTCGGTGGTATTACTATTTGGTTTTTTTGCAAATTGTGTTGAACTGGGTAAACAAATACTATTATCTTCCATTCGTTTGTATTGCGAATTGTGTGGAGTGTGCATGCATTCAGTGGTATTGCTATTTGTACAAATTGAATTATAATCTTCCATTCACAGTGGGCTGGAATCCAAGTACGTTGCGAGTGATTCATATTTTACCATTTATTTGTTATATTTGTTTGGTTTGTGATTTTCATTTTATATCATGTTATGTGTTGAGAATATTTTTGTTTGGTTTCCTCTAAAAACATGTATTACTAGTTTGGTTTTCTCTGAAACTTTTCTTGCCTGTTCTCATAAACAATTCTAGAAAGCAAAGAATTATATGCAGAAAAATCAAGCATAGTGGTTGAGTTTAACTGCAGCTCATCCCTAAGGACATCAAAAGAGTTCCAATCAATTGGGGGGATAAAATATGATTCCTTTTTATTTTCTTTGATTTGGAAAAACTTTTCAAGCCCATTATTTTGAATGGTGTGATGGAAAATTAAAAAAAAATTAAAACCACAAAAAATTAATACCTTTTACCTTCACTTTGTGTTGAGAATATATATCTAGTTCATAGAATAAGAATAGCAATATTAGTAGTAGTACTACTATTGCTTGACTGAGATCCAAGCTAGCTAGCATAAAGAACAAGCTAGTGGATGTAATTCTTCTGTCACTTCCTATATGGCTTGTCTCAATGCTTGCATAATTATTCCATTATTCTTGACCTGGATAATTGGGTTTTCCTGGACTGGTACCCACATGGAAAAATCCGAATACACCCAGTTCGAGTACCAGATTTTTTTAAAAATAACCCCCAGTGTCTCGCTTTGACAAATATGATCCCTATCACAAATTACAAAAGCTTTTCTTAATTCTTATGCATTTTGGTATGGAATCAGAAATATCACCTATCATGGAAATAATGATATATGTTTAATTTCGATATTTATAATATTGATTCGAAGTAAGACTAAAACTTTTTATGACACATATTAGCTTATATCCGAAAATAATTAATTAAGTTCGAGATTCTAGTTATTGAGTTTTCATTCATCAGTCTTTTACATATTTCGCGCATGCACATTGAATATTGTGTATTAGAAAGAAAAATTATATAAACACGAAATAAATACGCAGAACTCTCATAAGCTAGCAATAACTTTCTACGAAAATCTCATGCATTTATCCCATCTACAATCATTTCTCTTAAAGAGAAAAGAAAGCCTAAGAACAAAGGGTGGGTCTGTACGTATTACTCACCGCTCGGGCTTCCCGTTAGGTTTGTTTTTTTTTTTTTTTTAATATTATTTTTAAATATTCACTATATTATTAAATAATATTTTCTTAATCACTAAATTAAAAAAAAGGGCGAGATTCCCAACGACATCCCTAATTTTTTCCAAGAACAAAATGTATCTCATAAAGTCAAAAAATAAATAATTTTTAATGAAACTTCATCGTGATGTGTCCAAAATATGGATTTAAATGAATGGATGCCATCTTAATTAGGATTAGAAGGGTCTCCTATCTGAAATGGGCTTACCCAAATTGTTTAACAAATGAGAGATGCTAAAACTCTCGAATTTTGAATTTTTTTTCTTATTGAATTCTTTTTATTTTTTATTTAGTGATTAAATATATATTTTTAAATGTAGTGATTTTTAAAAAAAAAAAATATTTAAGATAAAAAAAATGATTAAAAAAAAAAAAAAAAGCTGCATTCGGTAGCTTTTTTCGGTGACTTTTCTCGGTAGCACTAGTGCAACTCTTAACAAATTACTATGTTGTAGGAGTCGCTGTTTTTATAATGCCATGCGGCAAAATTTTATAGCGGGAAACGTCCTCCAGTCATTGAAGCCGGATGCTGCTAACGAGTATGAAAGACTTTTCAAAGCAATAATATTTCCCGCCTCTTCATTTTCTCGTTCTGTGGCTGTCTCTCTCGTTCCTTCGGTCTGGTTATCTCTGAACCGGCTCCCGTTTTTATCGTTTCAATCCGGAAGAATTAGAGATTCGATTAATGATTTCCAAAGGCCGAGGTCAGAATTTTTCAGATCCCAAACTATGTCATGCAATGCTTTAGACTCTTCTCGTTTCTTCTTTTCGTTGTTTAATTACTGCCATATTTGGATCATATTTTTCTGCTTTATTGAACTGCTCGAGAAGAAAAAGAAGAAGGAGAAGAAATGCACCCCTTATAAACATAAAACATACTATATATATTTCATTGCATTGATATGCTTATGGGGGAATAGTAAGGAAATAGGTGATAGACTGAACTTAAAACGGACATGAAATTGAAGATGGAATCACCAAGTTTGTGATTCTTACCCTAGTTATATTACTACTAATACAAGGACGAACATTAGGAGGAGCAGAGCGATTAATCTTTATTGTAGTTAAACGTGGCCGCCATTGCACTCCAGTAGAGCCTCAGGTTCCTCATCCTGCATATATGAAGAAAAACCAACAGAATCTGGCTTAGTAAAAAGGAAAACCATTTACTTTTGTTTGAATAGTTTACGCGTCCCGTTGTTTACCCAGCGATATGCTATATGATTTCATGAAATTGTCAATTGAGACTGATCTGCTTCGTTCAGGTTTTGGAAGTACTTGCTTTTTATTTATTTATTTGTATTTGTATTTTTTATTTTTTTAATTTGATTGGGTGGGGTTTCAAAATCTAAAAAAATTGGATTTCAAAAGCAAATGAAGTGCTTTTAATATACCGACGAAACAATAATTTAGCTTTTATTTAATGAAGTCTAAAGGGAATCCAAACAGAAGTTAGAGGCATATATATATATGACTTTTGGTAAGGGTGACTATTATTATTATTTTTGGCTCAAAGGAAGGAGATCTTGCTGGTGGACACTAGTTATAAGATTTTAGATAGAGTTTACGTACGTTTGTGTGTACAACCAGCATAGAATAAGGTAGCACCATATACATATAAATATAAACATGAGAGCACTTTGCTCAGGTGAAAAGCTTTACTACCTCTTTTTCCCTGGCCACTCCCTCCAGTTGTCTTGTAATTGGGGAAGGGCACTCGGCCAGCCTCAATACGTTTCACATCCTCCACAAGTTCTTCATAGCGCCTTTTCACCTCTTCCTCAGTTTTCCCACCAACAGCCTTAGCGACATTGGACCAACGGTCGGGAGTGTCCTTATCATACACAGCCAGAGCCCGCTCAAAGGCCTTGTTTTCCTTGGCTGTCCAAGAATCGGAGCTTTTGGAGGACAAAGAACTGGATGCCATTTGCTTAGCTAGGGTGAGGCCGTTTGCAATGGAAGAGAAGGAACTCTATATTGATTGCGGAAACTCTGGGCTAAGGTGTTAAAGTAAGGAAGGGAATAGAAAAGGCTGAAAGGCAAAAAATAGCGAGGGATGTTTGACGAGAGTGATCAAGAGAGAAGACTGATCTTGTCAAGAGGTGATCATATGTGCAAAGAGAGTGCAACGTCTTCTCTTTTATAAGCAGGAGAGGAGAGGGTGAGGTGGGGTAGTGCGGCGTGCTAGTTGGCCTAAAATCTTCCGAAAAAGGATTTGTCTTCTTTGAAACCACAAGATGATACGTGAAAGAGAAGAACAGTAACGTGGGAGAATCAGTACCTCCAAGAAGTTAATAAAACATAGTAATTTATAAGGAGAATTCCTTATTAGGTTAATAAGTGTCTGGATTATATACATTAAAAGACATTAGAAGTTCCTAAAAAAATAGTAGAACCCATAGACCCCAGAAGGCTCTTTCGTGTTAATTTGAACTAGGGATGGCAAATTCACGTGGCTTGGTTTGTGGGACTGAGGATGTCGTCGACTCCTAGACAAGTCGGCAATTTTATTGGGTTAGAGCCTCATGAAGAGAAGAATGCTAATGGAGACAAAAGCAAAGTAGAAACCTATACAAGTCGGGTAATTTTATTGTGTTAGAGAAGGATGTTAGTTTACTCTGTGAGAGGTGTCCATTTGCAGGCACACTTGGGTCTGTGATGAGTGTGATTGGTGTTTGGTTTTTGAGTCCCAAAAAAAATCATGTTCGTCCTCTGTTCAAGAATGAAAAGACTTTCTACTCTCACCAAACGGACTTATTTGGAGATTCCTTTCCTAACGGACAATGGAAGTTCCCCATGTTTAATAACATCACATTTTAGAGGGCCACGTTATCTCTTTTAGTACTGCTGATTATTAAGATATATAATAAGTATTTTATCTTATCTCATTATTATAATTTTTTTAAATTTTTATATAAAATATAATAAGTAATTCAATTTTTTTAAATTTTAAAATAATAATAATATTAAAAATAATATTTTAAAAATATTTTATTTAATTTTCAACTTTCATTTCATTATTTAAACTGCATCTGAATTGGTGGAAAACGAGATTGTAGAGTTGATTTACTTGGTCTTAAACCCTAACCGGAACAAGTAATTATAGAGTTGTAGTTGACATTGATCGGTTAATTAGTCGCAAAAGCAACATGGACGGTACCAAATTTTTCAAAAAACCTGTTTTTCACGATTTATATATGCATTATTTTTACCTAAAATGAGAATCTTACCAAAGTTGTCAATGTTCATTATTTTTTTGAAAAACTGGGTTATAGACTTCACAGATGATTTTATACAAGTCATGTGATGAACCCGGCAGTATGGTTGGAGACTTAAACTTGATATATAACTGCATATTCGAGCATTACTATATATTATGGTACTACGTACAAGACTTACGCTTATTGCATTGTGTGAATTAGAATATAAAGTAAATAATTGAAGTTCTCTTTCCCTATCAACTAATTTCAAGTTTTTTTTTTTTAAGAAAATTGATGATTTAACATATCCATTTATATCAATCACTTATTCTCGTGACTATTACTTTACACATAGAATTTAACCATTCTTATGATCTCCCAGAATGGACGTAAAAGTTTGAGGATAATTTATTTTAAGATGCTAAAGTTCGTTCAGTCCTTTCTTGGGGTAGGCAGTTTCAAAGCACATAAAAGGTCATACAAAAGAGACAATAATATCGCTACATATAACAAGGATATCCACGGATGATCTGTTGGATTTGTTGTTATTAGCGGTTGCTTCAGGATGTTGCACTGGAGTCTAGTAGAGTTTGCCCGCTTGGTCTTAGATTTTAACTCATTATGTTTATAAATAATTGTGCTTTATTGCCATATATTAATTAATTGTTCTTTCTCAAGTAAAAGGGAAAGTGATGATTTTAAAGTTTTACACCCATCTTGGATGAACACATGATTTGAACTTGGCTGGCCCATATATCTATTTCACGCTTAATAATGATGAAGATTTACACAATAATTTGGGAGAATCTTTTAATGCCCTGGATGAATATATAGCCCGGAGTTACCAACTACGGTCTCTAACCCTTCTCAGTGCTTAGTTTACTACAAGAAATTAGTTGCGAATACTATTTTCGTTACAATAAATTGATCACAAAAGTCTGTTTTTTTTGTAGTAGTTTTCGTTGTTTTCTACCGGAAAATTGGTGGACACAACTGCTGGCTAGATTCCCCTAGATAAATCTTTCATCTACTAACGTTACTATGTTTACTTGTTATGATATTAATATAAAAAACACCATGTGATATAAAGCTATGTTCTTGTTCTAGCAGCGCAATTTGTTATGCCTAGTTAATACTATGATTCAAAAGCAAGACTGCATCGGGTTTTGTCAACACAGGCATTAATGCTGTATAGTTCGTAACTGTGTGCTTAATATGCTAGAAGGCTGATCTCCACATATTTGGAGATTTGGTTTCTAGAAGTAGGTTTGGGGCCGGTGAGCATATTAATATTCCATAATATGCTCAGCTGGGGAGTATATCAACGGAGAACATGACGAAATTTCTCGGGTGAGACTAAAAATATCTGTTTGGAATAAAAAGCTAAATCTAGGAATGCATGATATGGAGGAGTCTGGCGGTGTGATACCATGGCTTTAAGCTGCAAGTGGGTATATGGTAGTCCCAACCTACGAGCCTATGTTGGCTAAAATCTTGCAAGTAGACTTCAGATTTGGAATCAATTACACCAATCCCCCGATAATGGAATGTAAGTAGGAGTAGATTAATGCCCGAAACAGCTAACTTCAGAAGTTGCCTCCGGTTATCAAGTTGCCTCTAGGAGTCACGGTCATGGGATTCTGGCCACACATGCTAGTGGGGCTAGCACTGATCATTAGTTGAAAACTACTCGAGCAATTTTCCGGGAATCTGTACCAACAAATACAAAGAAAAGGAAAAAAGTGATGCTTTGAGATACACCCTCCTACCATTTTTCGAATCCAGTCTATCTCCAATAGAAAGTAATATCTATGGAATCCCTCTCTCAGGACTTTTCTTCCACTGCTGGTCCTTCCATACTAGTGGGAGAAATCGAGTGCACGTTGGACTACTCTTGATAGTCCACGAGTGTGGTTCTGCTAATAAATTGTTTTAGCTAGATTCAAAGAGTATTATTATACATGTTTTATCTGATTTTTGTTTTTTAATCCATATTTAGCCCTTTTACCTGTTAATGACTAGGGACCTAGAATCTCCAACTTAATGGTGAGGGAAAAAGGTCCTCTTAAGACTTGGCCGACTGGTCCTACATTAGCCGCAAAAGCAACATGCATGGTTACCTTTTTTGATGGAATCTTTGAACAAAGGGGGGGAACTTTGGAATCTAGTTGGGAGATTTAGGTATTAGGAGGGGAAGGAGCTTTAAACCATTGTCACCAGGGGAATATGCTCGTGGAAATTCCAATCTAGTGACTGGTACTGAGCGAAAACCTCCTTTTACAAGGTCGGTAATTAACCATTTGTTTGCATGTATGCGCATCTGCATGGATACGTTTCTTTAGCATATGATTCTAAATGAAAAGGGTTCAAACCATATACGTTTCTTTAACCTCCTTTTATAAGGTTGGGGTCCCGCTGTCTAGCCATACAAAATTTGGCAAAAAAGGGAAAAGAAGTCGCAACACTTTATAGATTATCCCCAGTCATCATTCCACATACATTTAGAAGGCCACCAATGATGTCCTTTTGTCTCACTATCGAAAGATTATGAATTGGAACTATTACGAAAGAAGTTGGCTTGGGTTTGAGAAAGGAGAACTTCATTTCCAATAATTGAATTAGAATTTTGCTTGCACTCATTTCTCACCCGTACAGTTATTCTTGTGTTATGAGGATTCAACCGGTTATAATAATATCATAGAGTGATATAGTAGTTGATTATAATTTATATATGCCAGTGATAATATGTTAGTGTCTAACTTATTTTTATATTTGATTATATATGTTACTGATAATAATTAATATGCTAGTGTAACATATATATATGATAGTGATTATATATTATATGATGTATTTATCCTTGATATATATAGTTTATATTAATAACATATGATTAAACAAATGTTCGGGTTATGAATGTGAAATTTTATGGTAGAAAATTAAAATTTTATATTAAATAAGATTAATTGTACGTTATATCAAATATTATATTAGTTTTATGTTATTTGATTATTATGATTTATGAGTAATAGGATTTTAAAATTTAATATTATATTAATTAACAATTTAGTATATAATATAAATTTATTTTATATATAATTATATATTATATATAATTATATATTTAATATAAAAATATTTTATATAATATATAAATATATATACGTACTAGTCCGGTCAGGTGTTAGAAAAGAAAAAATCAGAATCAAATCAGTCGTAGCCCATTATAAAAAGAATAAAATCGATACTAAATCGAATCAATCTATTTTGGCCAAGTCACCCTTTTTTTATTTATACCTAATGAGATTAAAAAGGGCAGGCAATTGCTCACTTTTCTAAAAATATTCTCAACAAAATATCTTAATTTTATTTTTCCTTAGTGTAGGAAACAGACGAAATATAAGATGCATATTATAAAGGGATCAGCATAGCATGCAAAATTTAATTTTCCAATACACTCAGATATTTTCATGATTTACCAATATTCTTCTTCTTCTTCTTTTCAATCGCAAACTTGCATCCCAAGTGAAGGAGTGATAGGATGATTTCACACTGGTAAAACTACTATAAGAAAAATAACATTTTGTGGCTAATTTATTGCAGCAAAAATAGTATTCGCAACCAATTTACTCTCCAGATGCGCATGAAAAATTAAAGTACGTAACTTCACACTTTGTCCAATAATTCTTCGACACGTTCAAAGCTCATGTGTCCAAACCTGTACCATAATACTTTGATAAGTCTAAAGAAGTTCCGTCTGGATTGAAAAAACTAATTGAACCGAATGGTTTGATCCAGACTAAAGTTGAGACTGGTCGGTTTTGGTCCACCAATATCAAAATTTTTGATTCTTGGTCTAATCCTATGGTGGTATTTTTCCACTTTGAACCAGACCGAAATGGACAAAATAGGAATATACATTTTTTAAATATTATATATATTATTTTATATAATTAATTATATAATTTTCATATAACCTATAACATGAACAATATAAAATGTTAACTAATGTATGAATAATATATATTATGTGATTCTAGAAGATTATTATTTTTTCAATTATTCAATATGAAAGATAAAAGATGTATATGCTATCAAATTATCAATTGACTAACTTATCACCATTAACTAATTTCTAATATCTAAATCTATGATTTAATTAAAGTTATTAGATAATTTTTTATAAAATACCTAAATTGCAAATGAGTATAAAGCATGTATGATGAATGAAAATTAATAATTAATAATATACAAAATGTAAAAAGTTTAATGTACCCCATTATGCATTAACTATTACAATGCATTTACCTCTTAACATTATTTAAGATAGTGACAAATTAGCAATCAACATTAGAAATATAATTATAATTAATTTTTTTGAGTTAAATAGTTAATTAGATAATTCACATTAAATAGTTTACTTAATTTTAATTTTATTAATTTCTATAATTTTTTTTTATTAATTTATGTACCAAAAAGAGAATAATTTTTTTAAAAAAGCTATTACTTTGTCCCTGAGAAATGACTTTGTTTAGTGTAAAATTGGACCTAAACGGTGTTGTTTAGGTCAAGTAACGGCGTTGTTTAGGTCAAGTGATAAGTAAAAAATAAAAAGTAAATTATGTGAAATGATGTCGTTGTAATTCAAACGTTGTGATTGACTAAAATAGTTATTTAATTTATATAAAAAAATGATGCAATCAATTTCGTTAATAGAATATATAAAAAGTATATAAAATGATTGGACATAAAATTCACTTTTAGGATTATTTTCAACTTAGATAGCGCGTTTTATTACACTTGTATGATTGAGAGAAGTGAGATCCCGTTTGATTATATAAATAAAATGAGATTTTTTTTAAAAGTTGAATAAAATATTGTTATAATATAATTTTTTAATATTAATTTTGTTTTAAAATTTAAAAAGATTAAATTATTTATTATAATTTGTGTAAAATTTTATAATAATAAAATATCATAAAATAAAATGAGATGCCTCGAGTATCAAATGCAGGGGTGTGCATTGTTACAGGCGGATCCGGTTTTATGACCCGGTAATCCGTAACCGGGTATTTCACCCGGTCATTAATTATTTTTCCGAAACGACACCGTGTACTCATCTCTCTCGAACGAAATTCAACTCTAGTCTCTCCGGAACGAATCTCACTCGTACTCATCTTCGCTCACAGACTCACTCGTCTCTCAAGTTCTCAACCCTAGGGCCCGTGGCGATTGCAATCTAAGGTATGTTAATCTCTCTCTCTCTCTCTCTCTCTCTCTTTGTGTCTCTGTCTCTCGCTCGGTTTGGGTGGATTCCTTTTTCTGGGTTTCTATTGGATTTTCATTTGGGTTTATGTTTGATTTCTGGGTTTATGTTTAGTATTTCTCACATGCATGCATATGCGTTTCAATAGATTGATTGCTTGTTGAACAGAATGGTGACCTCCATTATTAGGGTTTCATTGATCATGTATTTCGGTATATATAAAAAGGGTTTTGACAGTGGGTTAAATGCACATCCCCTTGCATTTGATTTTTTAATTTTTTCAATTCTAGGGACAAAGATGACTCCAGCCTTGAGGAATACAACCTGGACAAATGCCCCTTTGAAAAATTATCCAAACAAAATGGCCATTCTGCTTTTGAATTAATTTCATTTTTCAATTTATAATTTATAATATCTTTACTGAAATTAAAAGGTGTGAGGAAATCTACACTTTAAGCAAAGTAAAAGAAGGATGAATTAATTAATTAGATCATCTACCATATTAGGGGCCCATTAATAATGAATTAATTGAGAGGTTTGATTAATGCGGCATATGCTTAAGTACTACTTTCAGTGGTCTTTTTTTCTCCTTAAGCCAGTGGTCTATGCATGAACTATGAGGTTCCATCTTGAAATTCCACATTCCTATGTATTCTGGCAAATTTTAAGATTTATGTTTTCAAAGTTTGTTCTGTACTTTTTAAGTCCATCTCCAGTCTGAATCTTGTTAAGTTGTTTAGATTTTCACTGACAAGAAAGCCTTGAATGAACAATTATAAAGTTTTATCATTATATCTTTTGCAATTCTTCTCCCTTCAAAAAATGGACACCAGTAGAGCTAATCTTAATACTTGTGAGATAGATACCAAATGAGACTCTTAGAAGGCTGAAGTTTGGTATATTCAAAGTTCTCCTATCTGGTCCACCTTTCCCTAAACAAGCCCTGTAAAGACGACAAAAACTTAAGAAAATCATCAAGCAATTTTATAAGTTTCTCCAGGCTTCAAAGTTTGAGTGTGAACATTAGCCACCCCATCACCAAAACAAGCCTAAAAAAAATCCAAGACCCTTCAAAGCTCGAGTGTGAACCATAACCACCCATGTCCATCTTTTCCCAAGATGATAATGAGCCCTTTGTGACCACCTATTCCACTAATGTTGTGTACCTCCAACACAGGGCTATGTATTGAAAGTTACCCACCTAAGATTTTTTTCAAATATTCACAACAGGTCTCCATTTGAAGCAGAGCACCAGCCACGCTTCAATTACTTTTCCCAGTGTTACAACTCAAACAAGTCCTCTCCTTCTTTACAATATACATAACACCAAAACCCCTTCTCCAACGAACGACTAAAAACTCCTAGCTTCAATGAAAGCCTACCACAGATAACCAATGCCCTGTTTTGTTGATTCCTCGGAGATCAGAAATGAATTCTGGCGAGAAACTCTATTTGGTCATCAGAGGCACACACAAACAGAGAAAAAAAAACATTGCTGTTTATTTTCTAAGGTTTACAACTCTCTATGCCATGCATAATTATGATCTAAAACCTTCAAAAGCTCCAAGCTCAGATGCATGGTGAAGGACAACGTCGAAATTTAATGTCTTAGCCACATTATACATACATAGCACAAGGATTTCTATTGTTTACTAAATTGACAAATTCATAGCAAACACTCTGCTTTTATCATATAACTTTTTCTGTAAGAGAATATTATCCAAAGTGCCCCTACCTAACTTGGGGGATAAGTTGCTCCTGCACATGCTCACAACAAAATAAATTGACTTTCCAGAAATACAAAATACTTTTAAAAATATAATAATTGGTAACTTTGTACTTTCTACCTTAAACTATTAGGATTCGTCCATTGCACCTTATGACCATCACTGACTGTTAAATAGCACAATCATCCAGTTATTATTTTAGTTTTTTTGTCTCTTCTTCAACATATGGTTGTTCATTTCTCTCTGGATCATACAGGTCTGCTGAATAGCTATGTTCATTTCTGTTTTTATATATAGTCTTTAGTTATTTTATAGGAACTTGGTTTGGAGACTTTCTCTTTTTATCAATGTAACCCCCAAGTTTCCTCTTTTTGTATAAGGAATCCATCTACCATATATGATGATAATCAACAAAATTGGGTACAATCCTCTTCTTTAAAAAAAAACTGTTGAGCAATATATTCCTTTATTGATAAATATATGTTAAATTAGTCTGACCTTCCAAAGGTCATGAATTTAAGAGTTTTTTTAGTTACTGTAGCTTGGTATGGTACTTTAACCTTCACGATCCAAAGCAATCCAACGTTAAAATATCATTCTATATACTTAGTTGCTGAAACTTATTTGTGATTTGATAAATATTAGTTTTGATGACATAGTTGGGAGACTAACTTAGATGCCCTTCAATGGATATTGCTGCATTCCTGTATGCATGAGAAGTTAGTAATTGTTCCTAGAAAACTTTATTCCTGTTTGTATATAATTTTCTATCTATATTTCCAACGAATTTTTTTTTTTTTTAAAAAGTGCTATAATTTCTTTTTAAAGTTATAAATATATTTTTAGAATTTTTTATTTTTTATTTTACAAAACCCGGATTGAATCCGGGTATAAAGCAAAAAAAGAAAAAAAAAAAAATCCAGATTGGATCCGGGTATAATCCGGATATCCGGGATTAAAGCCAGGAAAAAAATGATATCCGGATTGAATCCGGTTATCCGCCCGGATTGAGTCCGGTTCAATCCGGGCGGATAACCGTCCGGATTACAAAATCAGGATCCGGATCCGGTTATGGCCGGATACTTGGATCCGGATCCGGATGCACACCTCTAATCAAATGGGCCTGAAAAGCCTCTTCCCCGAATGACTGGTTCTACGGTTACCGAGTATCCTCTCGACTGACATGGCATGCCACGTAATTTTATATTAAAAAAAACAAAAACCTGATTGAAAGAAACCATCATTTTTCTTGTAGAAATTCGTACCTCCCTCTCCCACCGACGCACGCACATTTCCTCCCTCTCTCACCGTCCACCACCGGCCTTCGGTCCGCGCAGCAGCAGAGCACCATTTCCGGCATCGTCTTCCGGCTCCCCTCCAGCCAGCCTCGCTTCTCTTACAAATCCAAGTGGTAGATTTTCTTGACTTCCATATTTTCCTCTTACTTGAATGTTTGGGCTTTTGATCTTCAAATGTTGGGGTTTTTGATTCTGCTGTGATCTAGCTAGGGTTTTTATGTTTATTTAATTCTTTCTTGTTCTGTCTGCTGTGTTCGATCTACGTTAGGTTTTGTTGCAGTTTTCAAAGTTCGGCTCCCTCTATCTGCCGCTCTTTCTCCCTCTCTCTCTCTCTCATTGGTTCACGTAGTGGTAATGAAAAAGCTTGTGACAGTGCTGGGTTTCGTTTATGGTATTTTTGTTGTTGGTTAGTTATTTGAGTCCAGTCTGCTACTTTAGAACATTCCTAACAATGTCTTGGTTCTATGTTCTCTTTGTCGAGATTTTCTTGCTTAAACCATTTACTTGTACAACATACATGAATTTCTTAATGGTAAATTTCAGAGTCCAAATTGTACAACATACATATTAAGGATTCTTGATCATTACATGAGTTCTGAACTAGATGTCAATTCTCTAATGGGTCTCTTCATTCTTTATATTTCTTTTGAAAATATCAGATTTATTTAAATACTTCTTTGATTGCACCCAGGACGACTAATATTTCCAACAAATAAATTATAGCTTATCTGTTTCGTTAAGTGCTAGTATATTTTTTTTGATAAGTAAAAAGAAATATATTAGAACAGAAAAAGGGTAAGGCCTAAGTACACAAGGGCTATACAAAGAGTCTTGCTACAGGCTAAGAGCTGCGAAGAGCAGCATAAAGTTCAGTAAAATAAGTGTCATTCAGTACAATAGAGGATGCCCATAAGACTAAAGTATGGTAAAAGAAATCCCTAAAGCCTTCCGGAGATCGCTCCTTATCCTTGAAACAGCGACTATTCCTTTCGTTTCATGTGCACCACATTAGGCAAAGTGGCACCATTTTCCAAATATCTACAATCTGCCCCTTGCCCCGGATTCCTCTCCAACAAGCCAAAAGATCAATCACCTTTCTAGGCATTACTCATGCCAAGCCTAGTCTTGTAAAGATGTCATCCCATAATGCCGTTACTGCTTCACAATGAAGGAGTAGATGGTCCGCTGTCTCACTGTTGTGTTTGCACATATAGCACCAATCCGTTAGGTAGAGACCACGTCTTCTCAATTTATCAATAGTCAGTATACTCTCATGGGATGCTAGCCATACAAAGAAGGCCACTTTTAAAGGAGCCTTAGTCCTCCAAATGCACTTCTAAGGGAATGCAGTGGAAGGATGTGTCAAGAGTACCTTGTTAAAAGAATGTACTGAGAAACGCTTATTTCTTGTGGGCGACCAAAGGAGATGATCTTCTCCATCAGCATGTAAATTCGACGCTTGTAACGCGTTGTAAAAATCAGCAATGTCTCCCAATTCCCAATCTTGTGCCGCTCGAGTGAATCTTACTGACCAATGAGTGGAGGTAGAGGAGCTGTCGAAATTATCAGCAACTGTGGCCTCCTTATCGGACGCAATCTTGTACAGGGAAGGAAAAGTGATCTTCAAAGCAATCTCACCACACCAAGTGTCGTGCCAGAAGCTAACTTGATTGCCCCTTCCCACCACCAGTCTGCAATTAGCAAAAAAAGCTTCCCATCCATTGCGTATGCAATTCCACAAATGCTAGTATATTGATGGTTATGTGTCTGCTTCTCTGTTGCAAATGTCCTAAGCCAACAACTTAGATAATATGCTCATTGTTTTCACCTTAATAAATTGTTCCTCGATACATGCATTCACTTAATGGTGTATCCCTACATGTTCTGAACTCAGGAGGCTTGAAGCTATTTCATTGATGCTGCCTGAGGTTTAATATACCTAGTCCATGTTTGTTTCCTAAATTGTATCCAAGTTGAGATGCGGTATGTGTTTGATTTAGGTTGTTGCAGATTGTATCACATGATATATTGCAGATTGTATCACATGATATATTAGAGCAAAGAAGCTTGAATATTTAAATATGACAGATTGCTCTAGACTATTGTTCTCAGTTTAATAGGTATGTCTGGAATGCGTAAGTGTTTGAAAATAAACATCACTTACTATTTTTTTCGATGGCAATGCATGCCTTGTAGATTTAAAACATCTATTTTATTTATATATATATTTTTTTGTTGGGGGGAGGGGGGGGGAGGTGCATTTAGAAGAGATGTATTATGATGGTGATAAGTTTATCTGGAGGAATTATTTGTTCATTAAGACCAGACCATTTGCATTACTGAGTTCTTTCTTATTCATTTGATTGTTGAGTTCTTGCTCCGATCATGTGCTCTTTTTCTGTTCCTATAGGTCCCCTCTTGTTATCATCCCGACGCCTTGATTTCCACGTGTCCGTACGTGGGAGTTGGGGGCGTCACACCACCCCCCCCCACCCCGTGGGGGAATCCCTCCCATTCTCTCACTCCCTCTCACTCAAAAGCTCAAAACCCTAGCCGTTTCAGCCCCTCTGTGCCCATTCCCAGTCCAGTCACCAGCCCATCCGTCTCAGACCCACCGTTGCCAGCCCCTGCCCCCTAAAGTACGGTCTTCTTGAATTTTCTTTATTCCCTCTTTTATTTTCTTTTCTTAGTTTTTACAGTGTATATAAATTGTTAGATTCGTATAAATTGTTAGTTTAAACCATTGGTGATGCTAGTTAACGAGGTTTGCCTCAAATCCGGAGTGATAATCTACGATTTTTTTGAGTTTGGACTTTGAAGCTAGGGTTTTCGATTTTGAGAACTTTTGGTCTTAACTTATAATACAAAAGCTAACGAGTGGTTACTGGTCTAAACTTATAATACAAAAATTTGGTCTAAACTTTTGGTCGAAACTTTCGATTTTGGTCTAAGGTAAAGAGTGGTTACTGGTCTAAGCTTGTTTGTTGCATGTATATCCCTGCTAAAAGAACCCACTTCCAAATAATGAATAAAAATGTTGCAGTAATGAAAAAAAAAATGATATATAACATGGAAAGTAACTTGAACAAATACATACATAAAGAAGTTCGACACTGATTTGGGTTCAGCTCTTAGAATGGGTTCACACTTCACACTGATTTGGTTCACACTGATTCTTTCAATTGTTCATGAATTGGTTAACACTAATGTTTGGTGGTTAATGGCATTAATCTGCTTTGGCCCTTGGGCATGACTCATGGACACCAGCAGACACAAAATGCACACAAGCACACAATTGGACCGAAAGCTACCGGTCCGGTCTGGTCCCAAAAATCCCCTATGGACTAACCGCACTAGACCAGACCGAATTCACCCCTAGGTAAGCCCATATGCAAACTACTGCTCTGCTTCGTGATTTCTCCGCGAGATCCATCTTGGTTCTTTTTTTTATTCCTTCTTAAATTTTCAAAATCGATTCACTGATTTCTCTGTAATTCTGTGATTTCGCTGTCGATGTTGGTTGTTTCAGGTTGTGCCTTAAGGGAGGGAGTTGATTTGGGATTATTTTCTGGTTGTGGATTGTTTCTGTTTCTTATTTGGGATTTTTAATGATTTTTCTGGTTGGTTGTTCTTGGTTGTGCTGTAAGGGAGGGAGTTGATTTGGGATTTTTGCTGGTTGTTTCGGTTTTTGATTTGGGATTTTTGGTATTTTTGCTGGTCTTTGGGATTCACCAATTTCCATAAAAATGAAAATAAAAAAACCAAAATAAATATTTTAATGAAATAGTGATAGATTTAGAGAGTTTATTATTTGGTGTTGTTGAAAAGTGGCTGGCTATTTACGTGGATCAATAAACTTTTTAACTATAAAAAAAAAGAAAAGTGGCTGGCTAAATTAGAAAGTGAATTTCTTTCTCAAATTTTAGTTAAAGAATAGCTAGGTCATTGCTAATCCTCTAACTTGAAGGACCCGAAGTATAATAACAGCGAAAAATTCATGTGTTGAATTGAGTTCCCATTGTGATCGGTCAGAGGTATGTAATCTTCAATTTCCTTTAGCCCCTTATAAAATGTCCAATCTCTTCTCTCTCCCTGAGGTTGTGCTCTCATTTAGGTTTCTTCAGGTTCAAGAGCTTGTTAAAAGTAAGGGCTCCAAGTTCATTTCCCGCAAAGTGAACGGCATTGGCGAGGTATAATATATATTTGTATATATAGCTTTTTTTTTTTTAGGCTTTCTGAGGGAATTGAAAGTTTAGATTACACTTACATGGAATTCAAAATCGAAAATTTAGAAGTGTCAATTGTTTAAGTTTTAGTGATGCTCGTTTAATTTATGTGAGATTTTGACGCTATTGGAACCGGTGATGCCGAAATATAGGAATGCGATTGTGTTTCCAAATGTGCTTAACTTGATTGTCTAATTTTTATGTTTCAAGAACAAAATGCTAATGTTTTTGGCCAATGTCTTGACGATAGGTTCACATGGGAAAAATTAAATTAGCTATATATGCTACAAGAGATTGTTAAAAGAGCCAACAATTGATCCAAAAGCTATAGGATTGTTGGATATTAATTTAGTTAAACCTTAGACCCTCCGGATCAAAACATTCCGTCACGCTTCCGAATCCGTCCATGGTGGCCCACACTATCGACATTGACCCGATGGTCTAGTGTAGTCCTTTTTTCTTTTGGGGGTTCACTACTCATCTATCAGTATTCAATGACTTAATACTAAGCCCATACACAGTATCAAGACATTTTAATCCAGCCTATAGGTCGCTCCCTCTGTGACTTGAACTCGTAACGTGGATTCTGCTCTGATACCAATTATTAAAGACCCAACCATTGATCCAAAAGCCCTTGGACTGATGAATACTAATTTGGTTAAACCTTTAACCTTGGGATCATAACATATATTCTTCTAGATTTTTGGATCATTTTTATGATGGGCATGGAGTTTCTTTTTGTGACTGGATTTGTAGGGCAGCAGATGAGGAGAATTAGTTTTGTAATCTTTGTATTTGAGTTTAGGGGCTTGACTATTATGGCAATTTTGTTCAAAATTTTTTGTTGAAAAGCTGAATCTGTTGATTCTTCCACCTTTTGTAATTTACACTGAATTTGCTGGATGAATTTCTCAGTTTTTTTAGGTATTGAACTTTTGAAGGAACTCGGTGTAATTGGCTTTGTGCTTTTATTCTCTCACTCTTATCTTTCTCCTTGCGATTGGCTTTGCGCTGCTTTTAGCAGTTATAGCAACAACTTTTGATTCTGTGTTCTTCAGATACATTCAAAGAACTTTATACTAACGCATGTAGAGGTTGAAATTTGTTTTGCACCCCTTTCATTTAAAGGGGCCATCTCAAGAACAACAATGATATTTCTGTTTGGCTTTGCTTTCCTATGTTTCCTTTTGATATGAGATGGTGATCGGGGGTGGTGATGGTTGTATTTATTTGATGTTATTATAGTTTTTAGTAAAAAAGGATAGTCAATGATACAATACAAGTTCCTTGAAACAATTATAAACTGCAATAAGTTTCTCTCCCAGGCAAGTAGAATCTCACATATACCCTCCTCTACTCAATCAAGGGTATTTGTTTGGGTTGGATTTATTGCTTCAGTGGATGTCCCATGGTGGCAATGGTGTTTGGTAACATCTTGATAGAGCGTGGTGAAAACTATTAAGGTGGGCAGGGTGTCATTAGTTGTGTATGTGTTGATGTCAACAGTGTTAATGAGAATCAGGTTTGTGAAGTGAAATTGGTTTTAAAGAATATACACAAATTTCTTTAAAGAAATTTTTTTTTTGTCTTCTCTTATGTTTTATGAAAATTAAACACCAGAATTGATTATGAAGATGTTTCTTAAACCTGTGCACTATAACTTTTTTCTTCTCTTGCTGATTCGCACATTGTGAAAATGATCAATATACTGCTATTTAACAATACGGTTGTAGTAAACACCTATTTTTGTAATTTCCATATGTCGCATTTTAGTTTCATGTTACCAGTTGATTTTCAAGAAGCTACATGGCTTTTTTTGAAAGGTCCAATCAAAATATTCTGATTTTGTTTCCTGTGCAATGTGGACTGACAGTTGATCAGATGCTGATTATTTGAACTTGTCGAACTCTTTCAATTAATTCGATTAGCTTTGTGTTAATACTTAATACAGGGTAACTTCTGTATCAGGTAATTGAGGATGGAAGCAGCGAAAAGTCAACCTGAAATACAGTCTCCACCTGCTGCCACAACCCCACCCATCACTCCATGTCGAAAGAAGAAGAATGAAGAAGCTACTTTCTTGGAGGATTTTAAGGACCATATTGATGAGTTCATCCATGCATCTATGGATGAACACAAAAGTTGCTTCAAGAAGACCATACAGAAGGTTTGTTCTCTCTTACAACTTTGTGCTCTTATCCCCTTCCTCAAACTTGTTTATTCCAAGCTAAGTGTGCAGTTCAAATTCAATTTCAGATGTTTGGAATGTCAAAGATTGTTGCAGAAAGGAATACTCACACTAATGCAATTGAAGTCTCTCTGCCACTCCAAACAACGGTATCGGACTAGAATGTGTCCCCTCCTTTTCGAGGCAGCTTGATATCTAGATTTGGAACAATGATTGTTTCAATAATATAAAATATACTGCTTGGTAGAATTTTAACTCCAGCAGTACTGCTTGGAAGGTATGAGTAAGTTCGTAGAACTCTTAAAATTGGTTTTCAGAATAAGGTATTTATCTGTTGATATGGTTATGTTTTCCAGTTTTGCTAGTATGGTCCTGCTCGAGAAAGCACATAATAAACTTTTGTTCTGAGCAAACATAACTTGTTTGTGGTCGGATTTATCCATCTTGGCTTTTGCAATGCCTACTTTTTTGGAAATCAAACAACTTGATGTGTCTTTCCTTCATTATGTATGTATATGGATGTTGCTCCTTTAGCTCCTGGCTGCAGCGTGCTATGTTGTGGGAATGCAATAGAGCATGACCCAACAAGGAGGGTTTGTTGCATCTGGTAGAAGTCAGGGAAGTGAAAACATGGTAAATATAAATTAAGCACTACTAGAGTAGTAATCAGTAAAGCATTTGTATTGTGGTAAAGACTGTAAGGCCAGATGTTGAGGGAGAGCACAAGCCTAAGGGAGGTCCAGTGACTCTGTATCTTGGTATTCAGTATTGTATGCCAATATATTAGTATTTTTTATTACTTTTGTAAATTATTTAGTTTCTCCAATATTTATCGGGGTTGGGAATTATCTGTTGGCTCTCGAGAATTCGGAGATAGCATGCCCATCTCTGTTGAGAGCCTAGGGCTAAATAGACGTAATTGCATCTGTTCAGGTGCAGTGTGGTTAACCCGATTTCAATAAGTTCTAAGTATTTATTTCAATTATTTTGAAGTGAAAATTGACTTAAGTATTTGTACCTGTTCCTTTTCAGTTTTATTAATGCAAGTGTTTTTCAGAGAAAAAAAAAAAATATGTGCAGTTAGAAATTAATTTCGTAACATAAATTGCGTTACAGTTGCTCTACAGTAAAGTGCTTTTATTTTGATTCTGACTATGCGCTTAATGGAGCGGACAGAAGAAACAAAAACTCAAAAACCTCTTAATTGGAATCATTTGCTGACACCCATCGTTCTTGATTCGACGCTCTCTCTCTCTCTCGCTCTCTCTCTATCTGTGGGTTGGTGTTAGGCCGAGATATTTGTTGTTTTTTAATTGGCCAAGCTGCATGTTGATTGCGAATTGGGTATCTTGAAAAAAGACAAGGGAATTTTGAAGATGGGTTAGAGTGCTCGAGACACATGCATCTCGTGTATCTGCCCAAACTCGTGCTCATGCACATGATGTACTATACCAGTGTGGTAACCTAAGAGATTAGTTTGTGGAAACATATATCAAGAGGGCAAGTACCCTCTCTTTTGTCCTTAACCTAAGCCACATTATTTTCCGCCTGAGGAATGGGATCCGTAGCTTTTGAGACTTTGCCAAAGCGTTTTGTTTCTTGGTTTAAATGATTGCCTCTACGAGAGCACATGGAAGACAAACAACTTTTTTTGTTTTAAACGCCGGCTGGTAGTCTAGCACTAGCCATTAAAAGCAAGAAATGTCGTGACAAGTGGACGTTGTTGCACTTGTTTTGAAATATTCTTTATCATCAACCTTATCGTTAGTTTGGTATCTATTATTTGCAAGGGGCTTAACTAGACCACTCGTGTACATGGAATATTATTGTTGACTTTTCTACGTACCACTCCTTGTAATAGATGACGATTCAAATTTTATGCAAAAATATACAGGTGGAACTTTGGTGCATCGAAGGAGGATAATATTCTATACTAAGAGTGTAATAAGTATGGTGTTGGACATATTTTAGGATTGAATAGGTATATATCGATTTTGAGATTTTAAGAACCGATACTGTATCGGTTACATCTCTAAACCGGTCTTTCGGTTTTACTAGTTTCGGTTTAGTTTTATCCGATTTTTCGATTTTAATTATGTGCCAAATAGTATTGTAGCATTGTGAGGCTATGGTTATTGAAGTTAGGATTTTGTTCACTGCAAAAAAAGACCAGATACTGTACTCTGTACTCTATCATCTACAACGTTATTTCTACAATTTTGCTTGAATATGCAAGAGCCGATATGAACTACAGAGCACCAAGTTAATCAGATCAATAACTAATAGTATATATTAATATTAATTATCCTGAACAAAACCCTAAATTTTCACAACAATTTACTTACATTATGGTTCAAACAGATAAATAGAAAAATGCTAATCAAATCAGTGTAATGAAATCAGTGTAAATTGTGATGAAACAAATAAATAGTGTAATCACTAATAATTTAATAAACGTAGAAATCAATCTAATAAATAGTGTAATCACTATTCTGGTTCCAACACATCTTACTTACATTAATACATATGAAATCAGTGTAATGATTCAATGAATAAAGTAAACATAGAAAACGTCGAAAACCCTAAACAATAAACATATCGAGAGGCCACGAAAGGGGACGTGGAAACTGTTGACCAGGAGGAGCTATTGACGGCCACACAGCATGAGAGAGGGGAGGGCTGCAGCTGCCGGATGCGTGAAAGAGGGTAAGGGGCTGAGAGTGAAAATTGAAATGGGAGAAATGATAGCGCGGGGTAAGGTTAGGTACGTTAAACACGTTGAAATATTTTCATTTATTATCCTAAAAAAGGAGACCAGTTGTGTATTCCAATAATATGATTGGTTGTTTATAAAAAAAATTTAATCCAGTTAATTATATCAGTGGAGTGCGAAAAAAATACTTAAAAATAACTATACTTAGCATTATTGTTTAGTGTTTTAGGTTGCTAGGTTTTTTAATTTTCTGTGCTTTCTGGCTGCTGGACTTTTTTTTATAAATAAATATAGTATAATAAATATATACATACTAATTATATTTAGTTATATAAAATATTTATCGCTTCGAATCATCTTTTATCAAGATGTTTATTTTTATTATAATTCTTACATATTAAACTTAAATAGTCTGATTTGTGTAAATCTATATGAAATAACAGTCGAATTTTGCTCGTAGATGCAAATGTGATCTAGGGCCAAAGATAGATTTGATGTGATCCCAGTCCTCACTCTCGGTCATTCAGCCAGTTGCCACCTCCGGTTCCAGCTACGCAAGTGAAAGAAACTCTATCAATCTCTCGCTCCTTCTCGCTCTGCTCCTAAACTCCACTGGTCTTCCGTACCATCACTACCGGCAGCCGCTTTTGCTACCGCCAACCTTCTTCCGGCCAGCGGAGTATTGGTGTTTCGAGGAGGACTTGAAGGACGGGGGGCAATTGTGCTTCGATTACGAAATCCACCTCTTACAGTCTCCCGAACGCAGAATCCGGTCAATCACACTCTCTCCGCAACAAATCCCTTGGCCTCGATTTATATTCTTCCCCTCCACCGGCATTGCGTCGCTACTGTCCACTGCATTCAATTCGTCCTCTTTTCCGTCCGTCTCATCTATGATCGTGTCAGTTGGAAATCAAGGTTGAAGTTTTAGTTCCTAGTTCCTTGATTCGAATACTTGGATTGTAGCTATATTTACTTGTATGGGAATTTATGAAGATTTGTTTGTGAAAAAGGGGATCGAAGAATTGCTGAAAGATTCAGATTAATGTCCAGGAATTTTTACCACTCTGGATTAACATTAGGTTCGAGCGTCTAGGTTCGAATAATGTTTCTAGATAAATTTACTTTAAAAAAATAATGAAAATGAAGAGAACCTACGAGCGAAAAGTGACACATCTGTTCAGAATTTGATGGCTTAGAGCATTTTTTTTTTCCCTATACTTCTAATGAGTTTCGCATAGCCGTGCACTTCTTCATGGTCTTCTTATTTACACCGTCGACCCTCATTTTTTCCTTTTCCTCTTTTGAAGTCCTAAAATATGCACTGTAGAAGTTGCAACCTTTTTTTCTGTTTGGTTCTAATACATTGCTAGTCACATATGATGCATTTCCTTAGATTTTCAATGAGTACGGTTTACAAGAATCATAGGGTCCCACTACTAATGTAATATATCTTAAATCTGCTCTCTCTCTTTTTTTCTGGGTGTAGCAATGAGCAATTTTAGAGAGTAATAATTATGGATGAAGAGGCTCAACGGTCGGTATCCTCTCGGTTGAACCATAGAGGAGATCAGACTAATCAAAACCTGTATTCCAAAGGTGAGGAAGCAAATACTACAATCCCACATTTCTCTCAGAAAGTGAAAATTGGATTTTTTTTTAATTTTTTTCCTTCAAGGAATAATTTTTTTGGTATGATGAGTTAAAATGTTGTCATAGCACAAGAGTCGAATGAATATGTGTGGATTCTTCATGGCAATGCAAAGTTAATTTGTTACTGTTGTGTTTGGGTGTAGCCTAGTATTTGTGTCATTACATAGAGGTAGACATATATATAAATGGTTGTGTACAACAAATTGGTGTAGTTATGCTGTGGCGGTGGCGGCGGTGCAGATTCTGAAGAGGGTTTCTTCCATCCCCGGAGGCCATCCCAAGATTATCCCATGAAGATTGTTTGGAAGAAGGGTTTTATTCGATTGGTTCTTGTGGCAGGCATCTTGTGGATGTTACTAATTCTCATTGCATTGTTGTTCCATGTATGGTCTTGCCAATCTTCAGTTTCTTTCTTTTCAGGTATTTCTGGAAGATTAAATCTTCATTGTATTATGTATTTTTTTCCCCCTCTTAAGTGATTGTTTTGTATCTAACACTCCTGATTCTTGGAGAATTGGAAGAAAACAATGTTATTGTAGATTTGAAGATGACTTTTGTAGTGGTTTGCATTTCAAAAGCTGAATGAATAGCGCAACTCCACATAACTTAATTCAAATGCCTCCAGTCTGGAGGTCTTGTTTATTGGGATCCCAGAAGCTTGAAAATCATAGGATTGAAGAGTTACTTTTCATCTCCCCACATATCTGAAGTTATACCAAGAATTGCTGAGACAATCATGCCTAGGTGTTGCTCTTGTAAATGTCCCGTGTACTTGGCTATGCCTATCATCATTATCAATAAAGTTCTTGTTTAGTGATTGAGAAAAAAAGAAGTTATACCAAGAATTGCTCATCTCTCATGTTGATATATGGTTTGCCTGTGACTCTCCTTTTGCAACCCATTGATGTTGGGACTATGTAGGTAGATTCACGTGACATTTTTGAAATTCTCCAGAATGACTAGGAAAAATAGTTGATTTTTCAAAGCAGTAGATATCTATGGATGAATAAAGTATTCATGTGACATAAATACTTAACAAAAAAGGATATTTATGTATAAATAAATGCATTTGAATCAGGAAGAAATAATATATTGTGTTTTTTTTGTTTTTTTGTTGTGGGGGGGGGGGGGGGGGGGGGGGGGGGGGGGGGTGTTGGGGTTTGGTTTGCTGGTTATTGTCATGTATTCTTAGTGGGAAGGATCTGCATGATTCAAGTTTTGTTGCCATAATTGTGGATATCATTTAAATGGTTTGTAATAATTTCGTGATATTCTGTTTGATGTGCAGCTATATGTAATAAAGATAGCAAAGTGTTCACAGTTTTAAACAATATGGGCATTGTTCCAGAACCTCTGAATCTCCAACACCGTAAGATCATGGCATTTATCTTATTTGATGTGTTGGTCTTTGCTTAGTTATGATAATTGATATTAATTTGTTCAAATTAATACCCTTTTCACCTTCTATATAGGTGTATCTCTTGGATGCTCCTTGTGTATTTGAGTTCTACCTTTTATGTCTATCAATAAAGATATATTACTTATCAAAAAAATTTGCTCAAATTAATTAGGCTGTCCAATTCCCCTTTCCAAGGACCCTGATAAAATAGTGATTCCAAAGGGAAGAACTCCCGACGACATTGTCAAAGATTTGTCATATGTCACGGAGGATGAGCTTTGGAATAATGGATCTCAGAGATCTCCACTTTTTGGAGGACATCAAAACTGGACGCAGAGAGAGGAGAGTTTTAAACTAAAATCAACCATGAAGGTAAGACTAAGTATCTTACCTTAACTAAGGTAGATATTACTTATCAAAAATAAAAAATCTGACTATGGTCGATATTGGGTTAGTTTTAACATCTTTTTTCTAGTGTTACCTGTGTAGTTTTTTTATTGCTATTCCTTCTCCTTCGCCTCCTACCAACACTAATGATTATTGTTATCACAATAAAGTTAAGCATGAGCTTCAATTGCTTATTCACATTTTTAGAATGAAATTAGTTGTATTCAATTATTATGGAATATAAAAGGACAGGGGACGGTTGCTTATGTTATTTTCATGCAGTTATCTACTTTCATTATTTCTGTCTTTAATTTCTGGTTCCTAGAATGTATTTAGGTGTCTTTAATTTCTGTCCTTTGTATACTTCCTGTCTATCAAAAAAATACTTCTTGTGTAAACAGGCTCCGCCTACTACATTCGTATCAATAAAATTTTCATTTTACTTATAAAAACAAACTATTCTCTTTCCATGTATTGAAAATAGTTTGTTATATACTATTTACTGGTCCTTCAGGTGCACTGTGGATTTGTTCGCAATAGTGGTGCTGAAATGGCTCCTTCAGACATTAAGTATGTCAAGAAGTGTAGGTTTGTGGTCACATCTGGCATTTTTGATGGATACGATATACCTCAACAGCCTTCAAATATAAGCCTTCGTTCTAAGAAGCTCTTTTGCTTTCTTATGGTTGTGGATGAGATCTCCCTAACATTCATAATGCAAAATGTTACTGTCAAAGAAGATGGTCACGGGGGGAAATGGGTGGGTATCTGGCGTCTTGTCTTACTGAAGTATCCACCTTATGATGAGCCCAGAAGGAATGGGAAAATCCCAAAAATTTTACTCCATAGATTGTTCCCTCAAGCTCAGTACAGCATTTGGATTGATGGTAAAATGGAACTGATCGTTGATCCATTGCTAATACTGGAAAGGTAACTTGAACATGTGTTATGTCTTTTTTTTTTAAAGGTTAACATGTATGCGTATGTTTTGAAACTTGTTGAGAAACCGTATTGCTCTGTTTTTTAACTTATGAACAAAACTTGTTGAGAAAATGCATTTTACTTTCTTAGTATTTATAGAGCTATGAACTAATCTTTCATTCAGCTGTTGAGAGTATTGAGAGAGGTAAGGAAAAGAAAATGAAAGTTGTATATTTTGTTTACGTTGTTCTAGAAGCGAGCTACCTAGCTGGATGAAAGTTGGAATTGTGTTTCTTGTCTGTCAATGTGGCAGGCTCTCTAGTAGCTTAGAAGTGAACTAGGCTGATGCTAAGAAAGCCCATTGAAGATGAAATTTTACCAATAATCATCCTGTCATAGCAACTTTTGTTCATAACCTACATTTTTGCATTTCTCTTACTGCTACCAAGGAGAAATCACATTTTAAAGGAACTATTTTTGGTTTTCAGGTATTTATGGCGTGGGAAGTATACATTTGCCATTGCTCAGCACAAGCATCACCATAGTATATATGATGAGGCTGACGCAAACAAGCGGAGAAAGCGATATGCCCGACCTCTTATTGATCTTCACATGAAAATTTACCGCTACGAAGGAATGGAGTCATGGAAGCCAGGGGGAAAAACAATTAGTGGTAAGATGGAAATACGATTTTGGTCCTAGACTCTGTGCTGTTGGTTCTTTTAAATAAAATTATGGCACTGACCCCTCGGTTCTGAGACAACCAAAGAATGTAAGCATGCGAGTATGCTCTAAAAGACGGTTTAAAAGTTGTTAATACAAGAGTCCTCATGCATACATCATAAGCTTTGATTAGTAAACAAAGGACAAACCGGTCCTATTGGTTGGAAAATTCCACAAGAAGTTGTGTAAAATTCAAAGGCCTGTGGGCAAATATTTATTTTCCAGTAATATTCAATTTCCACAGTTCAGTTTATTCATTGTAGAGAAGACGAGCACAGCTTTTTGGGTTGGAGTGCATCCCCTTATACAGAAGGGCTAGTTCAATGAGTTCAACCTCTCACCAAGTTAATTTGGTCGTAAAAGTCAATATCCTTGAGTTCTGCTTGAGAAAGTAAATTAATAATAAATGAAATTGAATCATCTATTAAAAAAACTGATCAACCTTTCATTCTACTTGTTCAATGGCTACATGTTAACACTTGTTATTTCATAATATTGACAAAGTTGTTCAATGCAGATGTGCCGGAGGGAGCCATTATCATACGGGAGCATACGGCAATGAGTAACTTGTTTAGCTGTTTGTGGTTCAATGAGGTCGACCTCTTCACACCAAGAGACCAACTGAGCTTTGGCTACGTTGTATATAGGCTAGGGGGTTTGTTCAAGTTCTATATGTTTCCAAATTGTGAGTACAACTCTCTGTTTGTGCTGCACCCGCACACAAGGGAGCATTCTTCAGCTGTTGAATGGGTGAAGAATATGACCGAGCTTGATGGTAAAGGTAGCAAAATGAAAGAAAGTAGGGGAGGATTAGGCTTGTGGACTCCTTATCCTGGGAACCTCGATTCAGTTGTGCTGCCACCTGTAGCAAGAACATCAAAAGCAGGCTGAAGTTCAATTCAATCCAATCGGCCATTCTTAACAGCTTCTACCATGATTTCTTGATAATTTAGTTCATTATCTCTTAGCTGCTTCATTAAAAAAATATGTTGTCACCCTAGAAAGAATAAAACTACTCATCATCTTCTCATCAATTTATGATGTGGCACTAGATGATTAGAGATTATTTATTATATTTTATTTGTGAACCTATCATTTAATATCACATCATGAGATGATGAGATGATATATAATGAATAGATTTTTTCTAGAAGATATTTATGCCAAGTAAAAATCCACCCCCCACCTGCGAGGTGGGGGTTGTGGTTTTGATTAATTTTGTAGGATACTACTAGGAAGTCAACTGAAATGGCAACCACTTAAATACCAACACACCAATAATACGAGTCCTAGAATTTATTTTTTATTTTTATTTTTAATCTTTTGCATCAATACTGCTTAAATAACAATTCTAATTGAAATCAAGATCCAGAATGAGATAGATACAGAGTAGCCGGTTTTGGAGTGGGGAGGAGGGGACTGGAATTGTTCCAAGCTGTCGTCAAATGGCAAAGTTGTGTGCAGCGTATGTAGTGGGCACTTCCATGGAAGTAAGTGCATATTATATTATCTGATTATAGTTTATTTGCAATATGATAAACATTTTGAGGCATATGTTATGCTGTTGTTTAGCTGGCACTTTCATGGAAGTAAGGGCATACTAAAAATGCTATGCAAACCTGAAAAATAAAAACTTAAATCAATTTAAAATATACCGGAGGTCCTTTAGGCTATTCTTGATGTACCATCACTCATAAAATTATATTAATTCATATTAGAGTCAAACTTAAAAAAAAAAAAAAATAGAGTCAAACTTTCAAATTAACTAAAAACAATAAAATGATTGATCAACCAATTGGACAGGGCCCAAGCTAACACCCCAAGGCCCAAAATAACAACTAACAAGTAAGAGCAACATGAGCCACCATGGTCAAATAGCAGTGTCCATGATCCAATCATTCAATGCTTAATGAATTATATATAGAAATCACAACCTACATAAATACAATTCAAATATTGTATTAGAATCTAGTTATATATTACCATATTCGAATCTATATTCATTTTAAAAATTTAATATTAGAATCTATGTCATAAATTAGTAATCTTACAATCTATACATTATATATGGTACATGACTCACTATTAGCTAATTAAGTTTCATCTACTTAATATATGTAATATGTATGACAGTGATACTATGACGTACAGTGTGTATATATAATTGATCATTAGTCTTAAATTTAACCATATAATTTCCAGACTTTTTATATGAATATATACTATCAATATATAAATAATATATTTATTAAAGTCGGATTCGGAGTAAGAGCGAAGTCAGCTAGACAGCAAATCCGACTCCACCTTTTAATACAAAAAACATTTCGAGCACCTTCCGAGCCGGATTTTCGAACAGCCTTCCTTATCTATAATCAGACCTTATAATTACGTAAAATAAAATCAGAATGCAAAACTAGAAGTTACAGGATTATTGATAGTCTCGCATAAATACCCTCCTTTGTTGCCAGGTGAATCATAAATGGTAGCCAAAAGGCCCAAATCATTCTCACTTACTAACTGCAGAACAAGCAATCGACATTAAGAAAACAACAAAAATTTATTATGGCCTTGAGTTTGAAAATCCATGAAGATTTAAGGATTGAATATGACCATGGAACAAAACAGCATACCTGACGGGGCTTCATCAATTCTAAAAGAGCGATTGTTCCTTGTTCCTCACATCTCAATTAAAAAAAAGGAGTAATAAATGCAACAGCCAGACCAAAGAAGGGCAATCCGAACTAAAAAAATAGAATAAAATTACAGGGATACAAGATCTAAGATGTCTCACTAACAGAGTACTCATCATTTTGACTAGCTGAAGAGCTTCAAATAAGCAGGACTTGAATCGGACCACAATCCTTATTTGTAGTTCTGGATATAAGAGAGATGCGCAACCCAAGGAGAAAGAAATAAATAACAAATTGGAGAGCTCATGCAGTGATGATTAAGCAGGTGAATAGGAGATATGACTTGTTTTTTCTATCAATTAGAAGCATCTCGGCTGTAATACTGGTCAAGGACCTTTGCAGGTATACGGTGGAGAAGCTCACGGGGGAAAATTCGAAGAAGTGTCCATGCCAAATCTAGTGATTGGAAGATATTACGGGTGTCGTATGCTCCTTGGGTCACAAATTTCCTCTCAAACTTATCCAAGAACTCCAAATACAGCTGCGTTATAAAGACAAATCTCGTTAGGTTCTCATTTTCCTTTACATGATATTTTACTCTCTGAAACTAAAAGAATCTTCATAAAAAATAAGAGGCCACAGACCAGGTCCTCAGAAGACAGGGCTTCTTCTCCAACCACAGCTTTCATTGCCTGGACATCCTTCCCAATTGCATAGTTTGCATATAGCTGCAAATAAGTGAGATGTACACGAAAAAGAAGGTTAAATGGCTTTAAGTGAGACAGTACTGAATTGCATAGTGACAACCCAAGCAGACCTGGTTGGATACATCAGCATGGTCCTTGCGAGTCATACCCTCACCAATGGCACTCTGCAGAGAATCAATAATTGTTAAGAATACTCCCCCAAATTCGTAAAATTCAGAGATGCCATCCCTCCAGGACATGTTTGGTAAACTTTTGAGAGATATACAACTGCATTTGCACAATGAAATCAGTTGTTAATGTGTTTGGCATAAACTGCTAGGCTGCTGAACAAGAATCAGCAGCTGACCAACAGCAGATTTTTGGGAAACAGCTGCCCTCAGGAAGTTGCCTTTCAAAGCTGCGATTAGGACAGCAGATCCTAGTTTAATATTTTTTTAATAGATATTTCTTGGTCATCAGATGTTCCACAATTTTGCACAGCTATTCCTTCACAGCAGCTTTTGCAAAGTACCAGAACTACCAAACTGGCCCTCAATATATTGGAAGTTCAAATAATTTCAAGATTCTTCTTACCTTCATCAGACGAGACAGGGATGGGAGGACATTGATTGGTGGATATATCTGCTCAACTCAAACAAATCAATGTTTAGTTTCAGAATCATTTATAGGATCACATAATCAATCAATATCATTCCTAACCCTTATACCAGTCATGGAAAGGAACAGAGACCTAGCTTTCCAAATGCAACAAGAGAATTTTGAAAAATTGAGATCAAACTAAACAAGAGCTAATCTTTGTGTATGGTCTTCAGTGATAAACCTGTTCTTTTACTGTTTGGTTACACAGATTAGATGAGATGAAAGTTGAATAAAATATTGTTAGAATATAATTTATTATTATTATTTTTGTTTTGGAATTTGAAAAAGTTTAATTGTTTTTTGTATTTTGTTTGAAAGTTCAGGAAAAATTGTAATGATTAGATGAAATAATATTAGATGCGATGGTTTGTGAAAACAAACCAGGCCTTAATCCCAGTCACACTTAAAATTGATCAACACCATGCAAGGATAAAGAACACAACATGCTTATCAATGAGATAACAATAAGTTCACTTTGTTAGATACATGTTGCCATCATGCATATGCAGCCCTAAATTACCAAGCATCATAAGACATCAATGTCTATCTGAAACTTATCATCCCACATCAAACTACCAAGCTCAATGACACTACTCCAGAACTGTAAGCTTTATTATAATCTTACCTGTCTGTTTTGCAACTGCCTGTCAATGTATATTTGCCCCTCAGTAATATATCCTGTAAGATCTGGGGTGGGATGTGTAATGTCTGGAAAAACAAAGCAATCAATGTTCAAGAATGTACACAACTAAAGCAAAAAGAGCAGTAGGCAAGATGATCAATGTGGCTTGAAATTGCATTACCATCATTAGGCATGGTTAAAATTGGAATTTGTGTTATGGAACCTTTCCGCCCTTCAATTCTTCCAGCACGCTCATATATTGTCGCCAAATCAGTGTACATGTACCCAGGATACCCACGCCTTCCCGGCACTTCTTCACGGGCAGCAGACACCTGCACAGTAGCAATCAGTAGTCTGAGTCATGCAAATTGTATTAAGAAGTTCTTGAGATGTTGAATGCACAAAAATACTCTAGACAAACAGAAGGCTTAGACTTTCTAATCTACTTAGGAGCCATGCAAAATTAACAAGCACATGGAATAACTTCCAACACCACAAAAAGAAACTTAAAGTGTGAAGTTTTCTATTACCTCACGAAGAGCATCGGCATAAGAACTCATGTCTGTAAGAATGACAAGAACATGCTTCCCACATTCATAAGCCAAATATTCGGCAGTAGTAAGAGCAATACGAGGAGTGATAATACGTTCAATTGTAGGGTCATTTGCCTGTGCAACAGAACGTCAATAAACATGTTTTTGGAATGGCCTACAAGGTATCTGACAAAATTATTCCCACAATAAAAAATACCAGATTCAGAAAAAGGGTCACTCTCTCCATCGAGCCATTTTCCTCGAAATCGCGCTTGAAAAACTGTGCAGTCTCCATATTTACACCCATAGCTGCAAATACAATGGCAAAATTATCTTCTTCCACATCCTGTAAATTCATAAACTAGATTAGCATAATCACCAAAAAGTTAGAACCCTTCACTCCCCCCCCCNNCCCCCCCCCCCCCCCCCCCCCAAAAAACAAAAAACAAAAAAGTAAAAAAAGAGATTCATCATAAAGAAGATCAGAGACATTCTAAGCGAAGTGGCCATCCAGGAAAAAATTAACTCAGACATTTTAACAGCAAGATAAACAACTGGATCACAAGGAAGCAACAATTAATAATTCAATGTAAACAGATTGAGGTCAAGTCATCCATGGGCCATTCCAACTCTTTAAAAGATTTCACATATACTTAAATATACTTAAAACTACAAATCCAGCAATTTTATAGAGTTCAACTATAATAATCTTGAAAGATTAGTATTTCGTACTAAGGTCGATAATTGTGGCACTTGAAATGAATTTCATGTAAAAGGGGTCTGTGGATTTAGACTTTGAAGGGGAAAGGAAGGGTAACCCTTCTATGGTACTCCCGCCTTCAGCCATCTAACTTGTTCAACATGCAATTGTCACTAGCTAATAAATATTAGAATGACGGTTATACCTCAAGAAGATTTTCAGACTTCTCCAATCGCTTGACCAAGCCAGCCTGGCGACATATCTGAGCAGCTATTTCATTATGGGGAAGACCGGCAGCAGAGAAAAGTGGAATTTTTTGTCCTCTAGCAATGGAATTCATGACATCAATTGTAGAAATCCCTGTCTGTATCATCTCCTCGGGATAGGTTCTCTCACTGGGGTTGATAGAACTCCCTAGAAAAGACAAGTGATAGATTGAACGAATGATAATATATAATAAATAGATGATGTATATTATCATTGCTCGAGCAACTCACCAGATATGTCCAAGTAAGCCTCAGGCAAAATAGGAGGACCATTATCAATGGGTTTCCCGGAACCATTAAATATGCGCCCAAGCATGTCCAATGAGACAGGAGTTTTCAAAACCTGCAATACAAGTCCGGAGAGAGTGAGGGGGATAAAAAGAGCTCAACTGATTCATCAGAAAAGTTGCAGAGGAAAAAAATGAGCCCAGTCTATACAAAAAACGGCTGCCTAGAAGAGACTTATTTATCGTACGCTGTATGTATTTCACATGTACTGTGATCTGCTCTACGTACCATGGAGGTCCAGTTGTGTTTAGCCTAGCACAAGATCAGAAGTTTCTAATAGCAAATGATAACTTCCAGGTTTTGCAGTGTTTTAGTAGCCCCCCAGATGAAATCACTTCAACTGAGATGTTTTTCTATATTCAAGCTTCAAATGATAGAAAACTCTAAAATATTTAACAGATACCTGAGTGTACCATGCAGTGCCCAAAACAACCCCATTCATTATGCAAAAAAAGATGCTTTCATAATACACGAGAAGAATAAGAACAAGCTAAATACCTCTCCAGTAAATTGCACCGTTGTGTATTTATTGTCAATTCCAGACGTTCCTTCAAAAACCTGGCCAACGACATCCGGAAGAACAAAGTATAAAGATAACAAATTCACTCACAATTAACAATAATTATGTAATAGATTAAGGGAAAAAGGGATACTTTTAATGGCATGGAAAATCATGGACATGCATGAACTACTAAAAAGAAAGATATGGGTGCCCGATCAAAATGTTAAACTCCTTGAAATATTATAAATCGAGGCAAGAATTTCAATTATGAGGAAATCACAGTCATGAGGAGCAGATAGTATATATTTCCAAACAACACTAACCTGAACAACAGCCTTTTCTCCATCAACTTCTAGAACTTGGCCACGTCGGGTGCTTCCATCTCCTAGACGGATATTGACAATCTCTTGATATTTAGGCCCCTGAAACAGTTATAAAAGGATTGAGTAATCACAGAACCTGCGGAAAGGGAAATCCTAAATCGAGAAAGCATAGCTAAAATACTGAGATATGAACGACAAGAAAGCAAAATCCCCACCTTTACTTTATCGAGGATAACCAGAGGTCCTGCAACTCCAGACACAGTTCTATACTCTGCAATGTAAAATAAACAAATGAGCAAACCTTAAAAATAGAGATCTACTAATCTTTATCAGTTCAAAGAGGATGTCGACTGCACTTGACATTGATAGTCAAACATTACCTCAAAATCACATCCCCAAATAAACATCGTAAGACAAAAGAAGGTAAAAAATAGCGAGTACATCAGGTTAAAACTCACCCATGCCCATCTCCAGCGTCCCCTCCTCCATCTCGTGATTGTTTGGCGGCACACCCATTATAGATCTTCAATCACAAAACAAAAACTTCATAAAGAAAAAAATCTGATGAACGCTAATAAGATGACTTACCACGGGTTCTAAATAAGATAGTCCAGTATGCACTACCTATATCATTTACAATTCTCTGTTTGCTAGCCCAAAAAAAGGGTAAAATGGCAACGAAGTGGAAATGAATGTAATTTGTGTAAATCAAATTAATCATGGTTAAGAGTACAGCCTATAGTTCTCTCACACTTTCCAAGTAACCACGAAAATACGAAATGATAATGGACCAAAACAAAGCCATTGGATAATGTAAAAACGCAAAAAAAAATCTCTTTGGAAGAAAATTTAACTCGAAATTCAAAAAGGTAATGAATTTGAATATCAACTTCAAGATTGAACACGCACGAGTTGTGTCGGTACGATCGATCCTATCGTTGTATAAACTCAGAGGTTTCTGATCACAGAGTATACAATTAGGATCGAATCAAATAGAACGATTAGGGATTGGTTAGCTGAAAACCGACCGTGTATGGATCCGAAAGTGAAAAAACTGGATTACCTTTATTTTCCGATCCCAGAGAGAGAAACAGAGAGTGAACTGAAGATCCAAGTGAATACAAAAATGAATTGATAGTAGTTTTCAATAAATAAGGAATGGTGATTCTTGATTTAAAAGCGGCATTGATGGGTAATAATATCAGAGAGACAAAATATGCTGTTCTGTACTGTGTACAGGTGGTGATTTCTGGTTGGCCGTCCCATAGTGACCTGGCGTCAGTGATTGCGTCTGTGTTTTAGGAGATATAATAAATAAATAAAAAGAAATCAAATTTGTGTGCGCTGTTGTTCTAATAAAAAATAGGAAATATAAAATTTATATAAAAAACAATTAATCTTTTAATAATAAATTTTATTTTTTAAAAATAATTATATAACACATACTACAACTGTATTTAATATTATTTATAAATAAATATCTAAAATGGTCTTATTACCTTTATCATTATTTATAAACATTTTTTACTCTCAATTTTATTCATTATGGTCAGTTTTTAAACCTTTTTTAGAAATAAATTATGATTTACTAATAAAGATTCAAATTATTAATTAAGAATAGTTAATAAAAAAAAAGGAAGTGAAATTACAAGATTTTTAGAAAATCGAGATCCATCCTAAAACGCATGTGGAGTGGACAGGGAACTTGGGGTCCACTGCAGCTTCCCAGATTTTAACCTTTTTTCATATCTTGGCATTGTCGTTAGATCGGACGGCCGGCCAAAGACATTTGAGTACTGGCTTGAGAAAGTTCAAGTCAAACTGAACTTTCTCACCTTGATTGAACTTGATAGAGATTTATGCACAAACTGAAACCTCTCCACTTATTTATGATCTAACAACAAATAGACATGTTGTTTTTCAGTCAACAAAATCTGATTGGTCCGAACAAATACGTTTTTGCATGTCATTGATTATTTTCTCACGAAACAAACACATGCTTGGTGTTAACACTTTAGAACATAATGTTGTGTTCAAATATGCAACTTTATAAGTACTTAATAATTTTTCGTGAGAAAATACATGCGCTCAAATATATGGAGGATCCAGTGACAGGTTCACTGAAGGAAGAAATTGGACAATGGAACTTGGGATCTGAACTCATTAAAGCTCCTGTTGAGGCTTCGAAGTCCTTGAATGTGAGGTTCATCTTCCTCTACTGGTATTATTTTGGCAAAGCTTCCTTCTTCAAGGTAGTCCACCACCCGGTTCGCGGCTTCGAGTCCAGTGACATAAGATTTTTCCTGTGAATGAAATCAATCACAACACCATGTTTTCATTCGGTCCTCAAGTTTCATTTATATCAGCAAAGGGAAGGGAACAGTTTCAATCAACCTGTGACCAGGAACCATGTCGGGTTATGATCCAGTCTCCAGCCATGAATAAGTTTGGGAAAGATGTAGACCCACGCATCATGTACTTGTACGAACCTACATGAAGAAGGCGGAAATGAAAAGAAAAAGGAGAAAATCTGAAAAATATATGGAGTGGAAGGAGTAAAATTAAGTTATTTGTATGCCATATGTACATATCTTTTTCCAAACCTACTGATATTTAGATCAGAAAAGGAATGATACAATTACTTATATAAGTATTAGATTACCTGGATAAAAGTGAGTCAAAGATTTTGGAAATCTTCCAATCTCCTTTTCTGTCACAACAGCATCTTCGAATTCCTTGATGCACTTTGATAGGTAAGACATCACTTTTGCAACTATATCATCATCCTTCAGAGGCAACAATTCATTGGAATGATACTACAAACAAGATATATTAGGACAAAAAAATATATTAAACCTTAATTTGGGACAAAAGATAATTACTTCTTCATTTCAACAAGAAAAGAAGAAGTCAAAACTCACAAAATCAGCTTGCAGGACTGTTACTGAGTCATCTTTATGCTCATCATGAATTATATTCAAGTCAAAAAAAGTCCAGCCTGATGAATAATCAAATCCAGAGCAAGCATTAATTGCATTTGGAATTTTAACCTGCACAAATGTGAAGTTATCATTATAAGTTCAATTAGAAGGAAAGCATTTTGATATCAAATAAAGGAGCCTGCAGAATCCACATTCATGGGTACCGCATTGTGACAGGCATAACTTGCCCGGCGTATGTAATTGAACCAAATCAACAGATCCAGTGATCCAAAATGCAAAAAAAAAAATTTATTAAATAAAAGAAGGAAAAAACACAACTTTTTCAACACAAAAGATACCTAATATCTTTGTTTCATTATGTAATTAATTTCAGAAAAACACATTTTTTTCTTATCATCTAGTTTCTAGTTGATGCCATCAGATGAGTAATAGAACAGGGAACTTGAAGTGGACCACTTTACTTTTGAAACACTGGCTTGGTTTGTAAGCAGCCATCCATATTGTATTTGAAGATGCAGCATCCACGAGTATGGTAGATGCAAGAATTCCCATAACGATAACAGTAAAGCATAGTAAAAGAGATTAAAGAATGGATATGCATATAACAAAATTGGTTTGCAATACTGTTTTTAATAAACAAAATTTTCTTTTCTTTGAGGAAAATATATATATAGTGATAAGAAAGTATGGTTAGAAGGACTTCCCCACACTCACCTTCCTATCGAGGCGAAGCTTAATAGTGACCACATCGATGCCAGCCAAGTTTAAAACCTTCAGAAACTCCTCCCTTGTACATAGCACTGCACTATACATAATCAATTGCAGTAAAAAAAACATGGCAAGAACGGGGTTATCTAAAGCTCTAACATGGGGCTCGATATTTTAGAGTAGGAACAGATCTGCCTAAAGTAATATTCCGATTAGTTTTTGGTAAGGATGAGTTCAGATCCAGTCGATTAACAGCGCTACTCACCAATTCTTTTTTGTGCAAATACAGATCATCAAACAATGGCAGATGTGAAAACTTCAACTTAACTAGCTGATTCAAGTTGATATCAAATAATAAATGTAGTCAATTTGATATACAACCTGAAACCACACACCTGTTCTTGATAAGTTCCTGAAGTCTGGATATTCCAACAGCAAAGATAACTGCATCAGCATTATATGACTCCATGCCACAGACTATTTCTGTAATACAACCTGTTTCCTCGTTAAAGATCAAATCTGTTACTTTTCTATCCTCCAGAATATCACAACCCTTGGTCCTTATGAAATCAATCCATGGCTCAAAAATCTTTTCTTCGACTGTCCCACGACACCATACCAAATCAAAATCTTTCTGCATCCATCCACACACGAAAGTATATAGCTTCAGATTAAGAAAACATCAGAAAATATTTCTAAACAATGATGAAAAAGTATGGGTGGTTGCATTATGTTTTCAGACAGTTCAATTTTTAAGTTTTAACCAAAATATTACAATGTAGATTTTTATAATATGCCCTGAGAAAACAATTAGGTTGAGTACACCATTTGTTTTGTTAAGATATCATTTGCGTTCCACTGACTCCCAAGCCAGAAGGGCTTCCCTGGAAAACTTGTTTTTGAGATTTAGAGTTAGAATATCCTCAAGTTTTATAGGTAATATAGAATATACCCATTAAAATCAGTACCTCTATGGACTCATTCAACCTGAAAAAGTTCCAGTAAAATGGCCTCCAAAATTAGTTCTTGAATGACCTTATGGGTCCATTGGTACTCTTTACCCTCATTCCTTCCATATTGTGAGATAATTTTACCTCATAAATAACTAATTACGTCCTAGATGCTGCAGTATTATTTTCACTTGACCCAATGACATACAGGGAGAAAAGGGATCTGACACCATGTTAAGTGTCAATATGATTTGCAACTGAAAGACTTTATAAAGGTAGCATTTTTTTAATACTCTGATCACGGTAGTCCTCAGTTTTGTTTTTTTTTTTTTTTAAACATTTTTTTTTCCATTTTACTTGCATGGCAGGAATCACCATTGTCAAACTTCAAGGCATCATACCACTGCCAGACAAGGATGGCAGTGGCTATAGGGACTTGTAAGCAGAAAACTATACAAATGGCTATAGAGACTTGTGCAAACTCTTATGTACTCGAGTAAGAACTTGAACAATCAAACCTGGTGGGCAAGGATGTAGTATAGCACCCCAAGAGTTGCAGCAGCACTACATTGCTCTGCTGGAGCGAACAAGCCCACTTGAAGCAATGGACCAAAAACATCTCGATGAAGCCTTTCCGAGAAGCCAAACTGTTTAAAAAGCTCCCTTGCAGTGACTAATGGTTAAATCACTATATAAGACACTTTGAAATTCATCTCGATTTTACTTATTGGTGATAACAGCTAATCATGTGAAGAGGGGCTTCTGAGTCCTTACTCGAATCATATTTTCTCCAGGCTGTGTCAGTGTTGTCAAAGTCAATTACTGCAAACAAAGGTGGAAATAGTGAAGGAAACTATGAGTAATGAAGAACTACGTTCTAAAGATATAAATAATAGAAAGAAATAAATAAATAAACCAATTTGAGCTTGTAACTTCTACTGTGGCAACTCACAGGAGGTCCAAATACAGCTTTGAGTTTCATAATGATCTTAAATGGCATCAGATTGTTTGTAGCTGTGCAGGTATAATAGAGGTTAATGGAAGAAACTGAAGTCCTCTTAAGTATCCCAAATATACTTCAATATTATGTGTACAACTTCTTGTGATGGTACTTATTACTTCAAAAGATAATTAGCAGAGCAGTTCTATTGCATTTAAGATGGAGAAATTGGGTATGATGTGATTTTATTAGCAAAGGTTTCGAAGTCGGAATTCAAAAAGACAAAAACAAAAACAAAGAAAACCCACAACTGGTGGTAATATACTAATATCCCGCCATAAAGTGAAAACCAAAGCATGAGGATTTACTTTGCTCTAGTACTGAGTAAATCCATTGCTCAGTAAATAGTAAAATCTAGATTTCAATAGCTGGCAGTACCTGCAGCCGCTAACGGAACTGAGGTTAACCTATCCACCAATGGGAGCCGAGCAAACTGCACAATGTAACAATGTTTAATGTCCATAAGGATAAATACACTTTCCAGAAAAATATATAATGCAATGTTAAGCGTACTTTAGTATATAATAATGTCCCCAATGGAGTAGGCAATTGAGGCAAATCATTGAATATTGGAAATTCAACCTGCAGAATGACAGATTATGTTAAAACATCGTAAATGTAAACTGGGTTAATTTAGAGATTCAGTGGCTTGGGAACAATGGAAATGTCTGCAAATAAAATCTTCATCAATTTGGATGAGTAATTCAGACAAAAAGTTGAAAAGTAACATGGTAATTACCTCTAACCCCTCTTCTGAATACTGCGCAGACGTTGTCCAGTTAGTGAAGGGCTTGATACCCAGCTCATCGACAAGGCTAAATATGTTTTGGTAGGGATACCAATAACCTACACTTTAGAATCCTATATCATTACCAAATGATCCTCATGCTAAACATACAGTTGAACATAATAAGACATACGCAGCTTTACTTTCATCCAGAACAGGATGTCACCAATGGGGATATTCAGATACCCCCTATTTACTTGTAAAACCTTCTTAGTAGATTAGGATCGCCCAGTAATTATGTAGCTAATTGACAACAAGATATATCTTGTGGAAAAACACAACAAAATCATTGCCTCGTAGCCATTTTGATCGATCAAAAGCAACGCTAATGGTAAATTTGAGTCTTTTCAACAGGGTTCGATCAAATTCATTGAAATTTCCAAGTTTAAGCAGAACCCGGATTCCAGTACATCATATCGAACAAGAAGAACAAGGAAAACGTGTTCCATTACCACGAATGCCAACGTCGTCCGGACTGCCTTCAAGAACGGTGACATCAAAGCCCTGGTTGCACAGGTGATGAGCAGCGCCAAGGCCAGCCCATCCGGAGCCAACGATCACTACCTTCTTCTTCTTATTTTCCTTATTGTCTTGGCCCCCAGTTGCATGGCTTTGAAGAGCATCAGCTCTGCAGCAAAACCCACTTCTGTATCGGCTCCTAGGGAAGCATGGAACGAGCGAGACTTTCCAAGTAGCCAACATCGTTGTGGTAAATAAACCGTTAGCGGCTTTCAATGGCTATTCTGCTCCTTCCCGGCTGTAACGGAGACCAAGAACCAAGGAGCAATGATAAAATTCTTAAGGGAGAGATTTTTTTTTGGGCTGCAATCGAGAGACCTGGCCACGAGCAAGGCACGTCCAGAGCGTGCAGTCAAGGTGAGGAGGACACGCGACACAAGTTGACACTGGCCTCCAAAAGTGTGGCTAGAGCTTTGCGTAGGATGGTCGGATACGATTCACTTTACACACTTGACATTGTTGACAATTTATTTTATGCTTCCTCAAAAATTATCGAATAATTCTATTTGCAGTCCCCACTTGAGGCCTGTACATGCAGACCTTTTATTAAATGAGAAAAATTATCATTTTAAGAGGAATATTTTTATAATTTTAAAAAATTTTAAACATAGCCTAGGCCTGCATTGCAGTCCCCAAATGGAGACTGTATGTAGCATTGCTTATAAATAAAAAATAATTGATTTAACTAATTACATCTGTAGAGTGTGTAAAGAGTACGTAAAAATGATTTTACGTAGCATAACTTTTTTTTTTAATATAAAATAACTACCCATATCAATTGAGTGCATAAAAAATATGTAAAAATGATTATACGTAGCATTTTCCATCGTCAAATGATGGTTATGTTTTTTTTATTAGTTCTTGTTTTTTCTTAATGAATAAAAAGATAAAATCATTGAGCTACCGTCGTTGTGGTTATTTCTTTGTGTCGTTTAGTGTATCTTTCTTGTCATCTTTAATTTTATCTTGAGATAAAAGAGACCCATAGATAATAATTATTTTGTATAATAATTACTATTTATAAATACACTATTTATTGTAAAAATTTATTATAATTATGAAGATTAAAAAGCAAATATTTTTATATAAACTTGCACATTATTAGTGAATTTGATGCATTAATAAAGATACTTCTAAATAATTTTGAGTTAGTCTACATACAATCCCCAAATGGGACGTCTCATGCAAGCCTATATAATTATGTTTAAAAAGATTTTAAAATTAGAATGTTTTCTCCTTTTATTCTCTTTTATCAATGGACTATACACGTAATCCCCCACTCAAGACTGTATATAAAATTTTTCAAGAAAAAAATATTATTTTAAAAAAGGTATTATTATAATTTTAATTTTTTAAAATAATTGCATAAACAGTTTCCAAATAGGGACTGTATGTAGAGTAATTCATTAAAAAAAATAACGCAACTAATTACATTAATAGAGTATGAAAATAGTACATAAAAGTGATTACTCATAGATTTTTGTTAAAAAAATAAAGCAGCTAATTCTATCAGTGTAGTGAGCAAAAGTACGCAAAAATGCTAATGCATAGAATTTTTGTTTGAAAAAATGATCCGACGGTCACCAATTAAGAAGCACCTACACCACCGCAACACACACGCAGACTCTCCGACACATAGCAGCCTCTAGATTAACCGTCTCCTACCATACGCTCAACCTCCCGTTTTTGCCAGACAATGGCAGCCACACTCTCAGTCCGGCCCAACCGCTTCGCCGCCGGTTCACCCTACCCTCGGCCCCCGGCGCGTCTTCCCGTCCCATCACACACTGGCAGGCCCGCCAAGAACGAACCATGGCGAGGCGTGAGTACTTCTACCGTTATACCCTCCCGGCGCACGCTAGTCCAAGCCGGCTCGAGAGCCGACGACTCGGCACCGTCCGAGAAGTCCGTGGAGAACGCTCTCAAACTTCTCGGAGTCTCCGAGGGTGCTTCCTTTGATGAAATACTCCGCGCCAAGAATTCGGTCCTCGCCGCTTGTAAGGACGACCAGGAGGCGATTGCACAGGTTCCTTCTCCTTCGCTTGCTCTCCCCAGATTGCTTCTCTTCTTATTTCAATTACGAAAGGAGGAAAAAAAAAAAAAGTCATTTTCAAGGTTTTACTTTTTTAATATTCAATTGTTTAATAGAATATTTGGGTAGCATTGATGAAGGGCTATGAATTGTATTTGGAGCTCTGAAGTTGGTTGAGAAGCTAGCGATTTCATTTTGATGTAATTAATATTCTTTACATAATTCTCAGGCAGCAGCCTATTAAATTCTTATTATTTCTCGTCTTCTTTGGGGTGTCTTGTAATATATTGCCCTTATTGTAAGCCTGTTTTGACTTTTTCTTGATCATAGGTTGTCGCTTTCCGCTTTTCCTAAAATCTTGGACCGTACAGATTGCTAGAAGAGTCATGTATATAAGTGTGAGACAAAGTCCTTAGTGTGTATCGTCAGTAGGTTGTCAAAGAAGGCATTGTGCTTTCTGGATGGGTTTTGATGTCCAGCATTTTTTGTGAAATAGAAACTCACGTTATAATTTGGACGGGTTTTAATGTTGATGGTGTCCGATAAAGTTTAAATTTTAAGAACACTCCCTAGCTACCTTGAAAAACCTGGAGGATCCCGTTCTGATGTTGTGGTAAATTTAATTCTGATGATTGATAGGTCCAAGAATTTCAATCTCAGGCTTGATTTAGTAGACTTCATTAGGCACACTCGACAGTGCATTCTTTCGGTCAATGTTTAATGTCCAGTATTTATATTATTGGAAGATGTTCATATGGCAGTTTTACCTAATAAAGTTGTAGGAATCTTCATGTCCTTGTCACTACCATTCTGGGATGTGTTTTAGGTTGAGGCTGCATATGATATGTTGCTTATGCAAAGCTTAACTCAGCGGCGAGCTGGAAAAGTTGTGAATAGCGGCATCCGTTATGCTGATGTTAAGCCTGTAAGTGCTTCTAGGATGGGATCAATGCCTCAGTGGTTGCAGGCTGCTGTGAAGAATCCTCCTGTTTCAGTTGAAACACCATCAAGTGGTGATTTGGGCATACAAGCTGGCGTTTATGGGGCTTTAATGATCTTAACATATGTCAATGGAGCTTCATCATCTCTTGCAGCACCATATGGGGCTGATGTTCCCGGACTGATCTTGGCTGGTAGTTTTGGAGCTTCCTTGTACTTCATGACCAAACAAAATGTCAAGTTAGGTAAGTAGTTTTCTTATATCTCTATGGTTCTACTTGGCTTTATTAAGATTCAAGGGAATGTTGTCCTCGAGAAGTTTAACTTACTCACTTTACAAAATTATTACTTTACAATGTGATTGAAACCAGATAAGAGAAGTGAAAGAAAACCTTGTAAAAATTCATTCAAACAAACAAGCTCCACTTCGGGGTCCCAATACATGTAATTTTTGGTCTACGGACAAAACAAACTACACCAGCAGACCTGGTTTGCATGGACACAAACTACATGGTTTTAGTGCACTCTCCACTTAGTAGCGTATTGCTCGTTTATGTATAAAATCAATAATTGATGTTATATTTCATTCCCCTCTCTCATCAATAATGCAGAGTTTCATGTGCTGGTAGTAGAATCTCTCACTCTGATGTTGCTAGCATTGGTGTTACTTGATTCTCTTGATTGAGTCTGGGGTAGTGTAAAGGTTTGGTGCCTTTTCTTCATTAGCTCGAACACCTTCATCACCTTTTTTTTTGGGTCAGTCTCTATTACCTTTTTTAAGGTCATTCAATCATTGAAAAAGGAAAAGTGAGTAAAATCATTTTGTACATAGTCAGCTTACCTGGTTCTGGTCAGTCACTGTGAACTGGTTGAGTTCAGTGGCCCAGAAGAGAAAAAGAGTAAAAAATGATCTCCCGTTAATAAAAGGTAATCATGACTGCTTTTGGGTATTATATCCACAAGTGCAATTCAGCTGGTCATTCTGGATTATCAGGGGGAGGGATTAGATAACTGCTCTTGCCTTCTTAAAATAGAACCACCCCTCAGAGAGTGCAAATTTTCACCTTTCTCATGGTTCAGAAATGCTAAAATATTGTGTGTTTTGCTGTTCGTATTGCAGGGAAGGCTACAGTAATTACCATCGGTGGGCTAGTGGCTGGTGCTGTGGTGGGATCTGCAGTTGAGAGCTGGCTGCAGGTTGACGTTGTCCCATTTCTTGGCATAAACTCCCCTGCTGCTGTAATAAGCGAATTTATACTCTTCTCTCAATTCTTGGTCTCCCTGTGCCTAAGGTAGGGGAAGAGAAGATGGTAATTGTAACTTACATAGTGCAATCTGTAATTATTCATTTGCATGGTCATACCCGAGCTTTTTTAGGATGTGTATCATCGCATATTTGTACAAAACTGCAAAGAATGTTGCGAAACTTGAATCAATTTTCTCGCAGATTATAATGCTCGTTACAGGCTTAGCTTTTATGATATGAGTTATATGCATCTCTATTCCTAGTTGCAGAAATATCTTGAGTGATTGTCATTCTTCTTGTTGACATTACTTCTTCTGATTAGATAATCCTGTGAAGTTATTTTACATGTTTGATTGTAAAGTGACCATGGAAGTCTAATTTAAGTTCTCCACGAATTGTACGAACGATTCATCACTGAGTTTTTCTTTTTGAGAGGTCAAAGACTCGGAATGCTTCATGTATCAAATGACGTAGTCGTTTAAGAGAAAACGACTGTCCTAGCAGTAGTGGTTGCGTAAATGACTTCGGTTCACGTAAGTTGCAAGTTGTAATAGGTACAAGTCGAGGTCTGCCAAATGGCATTTTAATTCAGAGACTGAAACATAAAGCCACGCATGGATTTGTCTCATAGTCGATTTGCGTTGAGGCCGGTCTGCGTGTAGGTTAACCCCATTGAGTAGTCGTATCCGTATCGTACGATTGCACTGTGACAATTCGGATACGATATCAATGTTCCACCTAAAGCAAACTCTCTTATAATTCTGATCATTGGCTTCATCAAAAGCTAATGTATTTTTAAAATTTAATGAATATAGATGAAATGTCCCTGCATTGGATTCGGTAAAACCATTTATCTCAAGTTTTGAGCTACAGTGTATCATCATTTTCCTTCAAATTTTAAAGACCACTGTTTGACATTCATCCGCATATTTTATTGTAATTTTTACCTGCAAATATTTTAATCTGAATGTGGCTATATTAAGAAATATATATTGATGGTCCGGTTAATTTTCTCTCAAGGTATTGATGCCTTTTGGCTATTAATCTGGTAACAATATTGGCTATTAACAATAATTTAAGTATCAAATTAAATTATTAATGTACATATGGTTAGTGTAATTGTAAAATATGAAAATAAAATTAAAAATATTATTATGAAAAAATAATATTATATTATTATTTTGATAAATCAAATGGCTAATCAAATGTGGGATTATAGATAGAGGGTTTGGATTTATGGAAAACTTGTACTTTTTCATCAAATTTTGAAGATAGTTTTGATGAAGCCAATGCCAATGCTCTTAGAGCACTAGCAATGGCTTATTTATCTTCATCTTTATCTTCAAATTTGAATAAACTTTCCTTAAAATCATCTGCATTGGCTTATCTATATCTATAATTATGAATAACTATGAACAGTCTTTATTCATCTTTGAAGATGTCATTTTCATTCTTCAAACATTATTTTTATTATTTTTTTTCCCTCTCATCGAAACGGCACATCCCAAACGGCTCTTTCCTTCCTCTTGTGCTCCTTCCTTTTCATTTCTCTCTTCACCGTCGTTTCTCCTTCTTCGCATCCCGAAGGGCTCTCATTGCTCACGGCACGGCCCCCACATCATTTCTCTCTCGTTGCTCCCGGCTCGATTTATGCTCCTCCGATGAGCAAACTCTTCGTCACAGCACACTTTCTCTCGACTCTTCCATCCACTGCCTCTGTTCGTTGCTACGTTCTCTGCTCCGTTCAATTAGATCGGATTCATCTTGGATTGGTTTTAAATTTTATTGTTTGGGTTTTTAATCTTTGATTCGATTAAGACTATTTATTTATTACCCTCTTTAAACAGCTCCAAGAAGAATTGGAGAGAACGAGATGTATCATGGTTGATGGAGATGCTGCTTCCTTCCTTCTTGGCAAAACTTAGGGTGCTTTACCCATTTTGTTCTCTTTTCCTCCCTATATTATATTTTCATTAGTAGTAGTATGAATTCAGTTCAAGTCTGTTAGTTTCCATCCCAATTTGATTCTTTGTTTTGATATGTATGGAGTTATGAAATTGTATGAAATTAGACCACACATAGAATATGTGTAGATTTTTCTACGTTGCTAAATATATATATGAATATATATATGGTAGATTAAATTTATTAGACTTGGATATTGAATTTGACTTGAATTTATTGAACTATTCAAATTTTTTTTTAAAAATAATAATAATATTTTATTATTATTTGATCAAAAAATACATAATCCAATGTATGAATTTTTTTTCATATGCAAAATCAATCTTCAAAAAATGTAATTTTGCATATGAAGATGCATAACCCATTGCCAATGCCCTTAGGACTTATAATGTATCTTTTTTTAGTATAAAAGAGAGAAGAATTATAATCTTAAAGAGATTTTATAAAAATAAATTTATTAATTAATATACTTTTATATAAATTATTAGATCTATTTTACAATAAAATTAATTAATTTTATAATACGTCGTATTGCATAAATTCACGCCAAATTTTAAATTTATTTTTGTAAAAATCTTTTGTTCCAAAGCAATTCTCGTGAAAGATAAAAAATTAATTTTTCCTTAATTATTTAATAATTCTAAGATTCTTTTATATGATTTAAATTTTTTTTAAATAAAATAGTATAAATATCTGAATTTTCAATTCAGAATCGACAGGTGTACTCTGTGAGCACAAGACTGGCCAATCTTACTTGACGCATGTCACAGGGCCTGTCACCCAACATTTCATATGATTCGATCTCCTGTTCACGATCAAAGTTTAATTACTTACAAGAATAGCCCACTTGGATTTCCCACCCTAGACTTCCTGGTTATCTTGCCAGGAAAGACTGGAAAATGGGAAATTTACAGGTTTTGCAACAAAAGTTGTGGGCAAACACAAACTATTAATAATAGCAATCATCATCTCGTTGCTGCGAGAAACTTCCCAAACAAATAAATAAATGTGTCTCAGCGAGCTGCTTTGGCACATTCTAATATACAGTACCTTTTATAGAATGCAGACGTCCTAGATCTTTCCCCGACTTTAGCTTATGTATGATGTCATCTGCTGCCATCGTCTTCAACCATGGAGCCCTCTATATATGATAGATTCCCAGCTTTCTCAGCATTTTCACTGCAGGTTACAAGGTCATTGTACATTTTTTGAGAAGCCTTAGAGAACTCCATTAAGGACTCAAAGACTGTTGAAAACCCAGTTTGAAATCCATTTAATGTGATCCTTTGTGTATCTTGCATGCAATTGTGGTGTTTTTCCTTCTCTACATCCAACTTCCTTCTCCATGAGTCCAACTGATCCTTCTTATCAGTCAAGTACTCATCCCGATTTTCCTCTTCTGTCTCCAACTTCAGATCCGTGAATTTGGATTCAAGAAATCTACTCTCGGTCTTCTCGAATGCCATAATCCTTCTGTCGAGATCTTTTGCTAGGCTGTCTACTTTCCTTTTCTGTTGTTGTTCCTCCCCTTGCTGAACCCACAGAGCCTTCACATCCTTTGCGAAGCTTTTCAATGCGAATGCCACTGCTTTATCTGGTAACTTATTTATGGAGGCTAACCAATCACGGCAGATAACAAGCAATGGGGGTCCATCAACTCTATATGGTGCAGCTGAATTTCTGCCCCTAGAGTAGAATTCTACTTCAGGAACTACAAACTTTGCTAGCCAGCCATGGAGAGCTTCTACATATCGTTTCTGGGCCGTTACATATTCCATGAGGCATGCACGCCAATTATGAAGCTCAGCCTCGAGCTGAAGTGTTGCTAGTCGGTGAGTGTCATTGCAGAATTTTCCAAAAGTGGGACAAGTAAAGGACCTTACTTCAAAGAGGATCTTATTCTGGGTTTCATGGGATTCCAACATAATTTTCCAGGTTCTCGTTAGGCTGCACTGGCAAAAAGGAAAATAAGAAACCGGAGAAAGAAGAACATACAACTTGTGAGTTTGCTTGTTTTGTTAAGGCTTACCCCCTTACCCTTTTAATAGTTCAACAATTTGGGGCTGCAATTCTTCATCTCTGAGTTTCTGAATTCTCTTTGATATTGACTCTGCACTTCGAATAGCAACCAAGATCCTGGCATACAAGTCTTTTACTGCAGCTCTGGTTTTGTCCAGTGTTTGTTCACCATCTCCTCTGACATCCTGGTTTCTCAGCCTTAAACATTTTTTCTCATAAATTTTTCGCGTGCTATCTCCAGCCTAAGGACAAGATACAATGTCAAACACTGGAAGAATACTTCTCAAGTTCTGCAGCTTCTTGCTTTTTATGGTCTATATCAAATTATAGAATATATGAGACACGTGACGGGTTCGAAACCAAGGGTACTGTTAACAGGACAAATTCTGGTTGGCATCAGCAGCTGCAACACTTCCTGTTTCATTTTGTCAAGATTGCATTGGCCACCAAAATAAGATATAAGCTAAACTTTTTCAGTAGCTGATTAATTGATATAGATTGACTTTAGCCTGAAAAATTCATGTCTTCATCAAATTCAAAATTTGTGTCCATATCTATCTAGACATGGGTCCCATTAATGTCGTTGTAAAAATCACAAAATAGATTTCAGTATTTTTTCTGCGACCTTCTAAGCCTATAGCTGGAGACAGCAGATGGGAAACCATATAGAAAGCAGGAGATAAAGCTGCTAAAGAGACAGAAATGTCCAACTCCAAAATTGGAACTATCTACAAGCCAAAAGTATAAAAATGTAAAAGACCCCGACACAATTTATCCACTTATTGACTCCGTATTCATTTACACCAGACAAAACATAGAAAATTATGATAATCTTGAGAGAGGGTAAATTACCTTAACTTCTTCATACAGCTTCTTCTCCCAAGCATATAATCTTCCTAAAGTCAGTGAATGGCTTCCTGATGCCATTCCTCCGTAGTCATCAAAGAGGTCATTCTTATACTCTGTCCATGTTGAAGAACTTTTCGAAGAGGATGCTACAAGACTCTTACATGATGAAGTCCTCGATGAAGTGGACCGGTTGCATGCAATAGCTTGAATCAGTTTAGTCGAGTTCTCTGCACCAAAATGAAGAGCATTCTTTTTGTTAGTTGGATGTTGACATATGCATAATTAGAGTAGTTTTTCCTTAAAAAAAAGGGAAAAAAATTAGGTATATATCATCGGGGTACAGAACAATAAAATCTTGGGCCCGTGTATGAAAAAGCAAGGGATATATTCCTTACAAAGTAATTCCAGCTTTCTGGGAAAGATGCCATGGTCCAACCAACTGAAGGGTTAATTAATTCAACAAGCATAATAAATACGTCAATTTGATGCAGTACGCCTAAGCAAAATCAAGGCAGATCGTTCAACCTCATACGAATTATATGATTGAAAAAAGTGGATACTTTTTCTTTTTCTTTCTTTCCTACTTTTGGTTCTGGAAGAAAAGGGAGGTAGGGGGAGACATTCTTCAGAACTGTTTAGTACTTTGGTTAGATCAAGACAAAAGGGAAGATTAGATCATTTGGCCCATAATTACATAGAAATCAATCATGTAAAGGCCATGGAAGAAGTTTCGGAAATAAATAAACCGGACGAGTAAAATCTTTTGAACAGATGAATAAGCCCTAGAGAATAGTTTTCTTCTCTTTTTTACCAAAAGATAAAGAAGAAACGCCGGTGGGACTTCCAAAAGGACAACCCAAAACCCCAAGGAAAAAAAGGGGAGAAATTGAAAGTAAAACTGAAGACTCATGCAGACCCAGCATACGCCCAACAGGTGGGATTCTTTGAAACAAAAGAACAGAGAAATTTACCACCTTATACATCCTATAAACTACATCGCAGAGGAACTTCGATCTTGGGTTGCAAATCAAAATAAGATACGTGCAAAGGTAACTCCAAACGAGAAAGAATAAAATCCTTTTTTTTTTAAAATGCAAATTTCGGGTAAGTGAAAACCCCCCACCTTATTTTTTCACCAGAATGCACTGCAGATCAAAGAAAAAACTGTATTGCAATGGAGATAGGACCCATGCAGGACTAAACTGTGGGAAACAAAATCTAACACCTGCAAAAAATTGAAGATGAAAACATAAACCCACCTTTTATTTCCTCCAGGTTGGACTGTAGGTAAACTCTATTGGCCTCTAGCATCCTGGAAACGTCCTTGCCAGAATCGAAAGCCCTGATAAAGTGATCTTCAATGTCCTTTAGAGCATCGAGTAGTTCCCTTCCTGCCACTGGGGTATCAATAACTGTGAGCCCCTTGTGCTCTCCTTGGTTCACATTAGCACCATCTACTACTTTCACCACCTCAACGCCACTCTCATGCTCCACATCACCATTTTCTTCGACCATCACCACCTTGGTTTCCTGTTCTTCTCTGTCACCTTCCTCTTCTAGCTCTGGAATCCCTTCCTCTTCCCTCACGACCCTTAAGTCATCATCTGAGCTCCTCCGGTACCCGTTGATAACCTCGGGTCTCATGCTGTCAAAAGGATTAAAGAAATCCCACCCAAAATCTCTCTGTGGTGATGGCATTGATGGCGGCATTTCCATATAAAAGTACCCACAGGGCTGTTCGGCTCTTTCTTCTTCTTCTTCTTCTTCTTCTTCCGCTTCTTCTTCTTCTCTCTCTTCCTCAGAAGAGTCTGAAGAAGTTGAGGACCCACACGACTCACAAGCGATGGCTTCGTGAGTGGTGGAATCAGAGGGTCTTTGTTGAAGGAACATTGGGTTGTTTACGACATTCTCCGTTGGAGGAGGTGGACAAGGTGGTGGGAACGTGATGAGGAACTGTGAAGCATGAGAAGAGTGGCGAGCGACAAAGAGATCTATGGCTGCTGCTACCGCATAGAGAGCGTGACAGTACCTACAATGTGCCTCTGCAAGAGCGTGTCTTCTCTCCACAGCAAGCTTCAGTTGACGTTTCCTCTCTCTGCAGATAGATACTACTTCCTCTTCCTCCTCCAGCTTAGAAGCAACACACCCCATGTCTTCTCTCGGTGAAGACGGAGGTATTTCTTCCTGCCCTAGCTAGGGGGTGATGCTGAGGCCGCTTTTAGAAATATGGGCTAAAGTGAGAAAAGGTGATTTTTTGAGGAATCTGATAATTTCTTTCTAACAAAAAGGAGGGTTTTTTTTTCCTAGAATGTGTTCGCTTCAGGTTTTAGAGAAGCAGAGAAGAAAATGTGTAGCTTTGGAGAGTTTTGGAGCAACCCATTTCATTTTCCGGTAAAGAAGGGTAGTGTTTTGAAGCAACCCATCTCAAAGCCATACCCATTTCATCACTGGGCAGGCTGCCCTACAGACTACCACGCAGATTTTGCAGAGATAATAATATGTTGTAGCAGAAAAGTCTCATTTTTTTCAAAATAAAAGAATTTGCTCAAGGAGAACTGCTAAATAGAGAAAAGTTCCTAGTGGTAAGTTTATTACTAATAAACTATTACTGGCAAGAGAGAATAGCAGAGAATGTGGGAAGAGAGAGGGCCAGCGGAACCATAGGGCGTAAGAAGGTAGGGGCTCGAGAAAGAAAGAAAAAAGCGTAGGCATTCTTGTGTTTGGTAATTTGTAACCAAAACTGAGTTGGCGTACGACAGTGGCAATCCTTTCTCAGCTTTAAAAATAGAAGAGAAATTTTCAGCAGAGATTTAAGAGGAAGATCAGCATATTTAGGCTTTAAAATGCTGAACAGTGCAATAGCATAGGCACTCAAATCGTCTATAATATGTTGCTTCTGACCTAGAGTTATGTTACCCTACAATATACATGTTCTGATGCAGACTACAGATGATTTCATCTAAACCAAAAAAAGCCCTCGTCTTTTTAGTTTTTAAATAAAGCAAACAGAAGTTACAGCAGGCGCTCTCTTATCAGCCTAGCCGTGGTGCTCAGTGCCCACAGCTACAGTCTCACGGGGTAGGTCAGTGAGTAAAAAGAGGAGTCAAACTTTTTAGTAAATTACTGGTAAAAGGGCACACTGACCACTGCATGCTCTCTCTGAGAGAGCATATGAAATGTCACTGTGTTGGTGTTGGTATTATTTTTATCCTTTTCTATCTGTTTACTTTTCAAACCTGTTTAAGCACTAATAATCAGAGCATAATTGTGTTTTATTTTTGTGAGTGGAGGTTTATGTATGGCTTTAGGGACAGGAAAGAGCCATTGTCTCTGGCTGCCAAAGACACATCTGTCTCTTTGCTATTTAGATATTTTGGCATTGGCACTAGATTTTGGTCCTGTTTGGTCGATTTATGAGCCAGGTGATGCTATTTAGTATAGACTTCTTTGTCAATGCGTCTAGGAAACAAATAAAAAATATATAGTAAACAATAGTACTTTGTCAATGTGGTTTCTAAAGTCCACGTAATGTTGGCAGGTTGTAATCATCCCTGTCCAGACAAAAAGCAAAAGAAACATATGATCAACCTGAATGCTAAAGTTCATGTGAAATATATTAATTACATGTATATGTGTTATGAAACTAATGAAAAGAAAAAGTGAAAGATAAAGAGAGAAAGAAATAAAATATTGCAAAAGAAATAGTTATTCCTCAATGTAAAACTTGATCATATACAATGGAATGATACTCGTATATATAAGAGTATAAAGGAGTAGGTATAACTTAAGTTTCTATTGATGGTTAAAGATAGGTCTAAATTGATGGGTTAATGGTCTTAATTAGTGGTTAAAGATTGGTTTTAATTGATGGTTCAATGGTCTTAATTAGTGGCTATGTATGGTTATACAAATAAGTTTATAACACTTCCCCTTTGGATGACCATACATAAAAAATATGCATCACTAAGATCTTGCCAAGAAAAAATCCAGTGGGAAAAACTAATGACGAAAAAAAAGAGTATAACATTTATGTGTATTGCCAAATGCCTTAAGATTACCTCATTAAAATCTTGCAAAAGAAAACCCAGTGGGATAAAACCTTAGCAAAGGAAAAAGAGTACAATCAGCACAAGTTTTCAAAACTTTACTCCCCCTGAAAAGTGCATGATAATAGGTATTCAAGTCTACGCATTCTAATGTTCTACACAATCTTCTTAAATGTTGCAGTTGGTAATACTTTAGTGAATAAATCTACCAGATTATCACTTGACCGTATCTGCTTTACATTAATTTCACCTTTCTCTACATGAATTGCAATGATCTCTCTATGTGGATTTAAAAGATAACCTGCATCTGCATATCCAAATAATTGTGGACTTGATCCATGTTGATAAAATAATTCCATATCAATCGTATCTCAAAGGTAACGAATGACATGTTTAATATCATTCAAATGTCTTTGAGTTGGTGCAGAACTATATCTTACAAGTAAATTAATTAAAAATGCAATATTAGATCGAGTGTAATTTTCAAAATACATCAGAGCTCTAATTGCACTGAGATAAGGTATTTCAGGATCAAGAATTTCTTTATCGTCTTCACAAGAACGAAATGGGTCTTTCTGCACATCAAATGATCGAACAATCATTAGAGTACTCAGGGGATGAGTTTTGTCCATATAAAAATTCTTTAAGACTTTATAGTAAAAGGTCTTTGGTTTATGCGTCTCAATATTGTGTACCAACTCTTTAAATGATGTAGTTGGTAATGTTTTGGTAAATAAATTCGTCATATTGCTCTTATGATAGGAGCAGAGATTCATTTTTCTGTAATGATTTATTTTGATATTGTTTCAGAATCAAGATTTATTAATGCTCAATATTTTGCCTCTGGTATGAACATGTCTTGGAGGTTATTAGTTAAACTGAATGAGGTCAACCAACTTAATAATCAAATATCTTAATTGTATTAGAAACTCTATGCGAAAAGTCGTAAGAGCAAGAAATTGAAGGAGGAGAATAAGGCGCTAAAACAGTATGCTCGTGATCTTCAGGATTAATAGCAACGGATATTTTAAGAAATCCAAATACTTATAGAATAAGGACAAGCTGCATTTAATCTCGTCGTGGATATTTGAAAAAGTCCAACTTCAAATAGAGTAGGGGCAAGCTGTTTTTAATTTCACGGCCTAGTAAATAACTGTAGGATATCTGTGTTTAACGTATCCTCTATTAATATATATAATTTTGTCTCACTTTCATAATTTTCTCTATAACAGAAATATTCATCTCATCTTCATTCGCATCCCATCTTCTTTACTTTTCTATAATTAGTCTACATTCTTACTCTGCAATCTCTCTCTGCATTCTTACTCTGCAATGGCCCAGCAATTTTCTCGTAACCAATATATGAGGTATTCTACACCTTGTTCACCAGTTTTTTCTGCTTCTACCGTAGGTGTTATAATGCAATATAATAATGATCTGATTAATAAGATAGATGTGGATGCTATCTACGAGCTTGTGAATCTCGGTACCCGATACTCATCAACCATTGTCGCATTTTCTCAGCGACTTCAATCCAAAACTTATGATGTTGACAAACTCAATGAGAAAATTTCTATCATTCAGCGACTTCTTCTGGAGTCCAACATAAAGATATGAGCAATAAAGTAAGAGAATAGGAATTTAAAATCATTGCTTAACTCTTATTTTCGATTGCCTACTCTTTTAAACAGGAATGCCATGCAAATTTTAAAAGAGCAATATCGTTTAAAAAATGAGGCAAAGAGTCTCAAATTTATGTAATTTTGTTTCGAGATAATAAAATAATATTTCAAAAATTTCATATTGTGTTTCTATCTTCTGGTAGATGTTCTGTGTGCTCCATTTTATTTCTCATTTAATAATGCACATTTGTTACAAAACCGTAATATGAATTTAAAATACTAATTACATTTAAGAGATGATACTTCAGAACTAATAATTTCATTCATCTCCCCCTCGAAACTGAAAATGTTTCTGATTTATATTTCAAATATATGCAGTTTTCATAAGCTCTTCTGGAGTCTCAATGACATTTAAATCATCTATATAAACTGCAATAAAATTTAATCTAAATACTAAAAATATATGAAAAATAGCTTGTTTCACATGTGTTTGGATTGTTTTAGATCATATAAGGATTTTTAAAACTTGATAGAATAAGTACTTCAAGACTATATACTTAATGCATTTCATATCTAGTGATCCATATAAGTATGCAGTTAATCATGCATATCCAAACTCTCGATAACTATCAAACTAATAAAAACCTCAATATAATTTCATCCATTTCAAAAGCATATCAATATTATTTATGCGGGAAACATACTCGTGATTTATTTATCACATTTTCATTTCCTTTATACAAATACCCACTGATATTCAACCAGCATCACCTCTTCGGTGTTTGGACTACAAGTCCATATATATCATATTTTACTAGTGATATCAATTATATAGGATTTTTTTTTTCTATTTTTGGCCAATATTTTTACGTTGGTATTCTTCGACGGTTTTTGACTCACTTTTTTCATTACTTCTGGTAATGTCAAGTGCCATCTTATAAGAAAATACGTTGTCGACAACGGTTTTATTTCTATCCAGAATTTCTCCAATACTCATGAAATGTATCGAGATCTTGTTATTTTCAGGTACCTGTCCCTCTTTAAAGGAAGACATTTAATAAAAAACCTATTCAGAAGGTACTTTTCAGGAGTTTTATTATGAGAGAATTTTGTATAGAAAAATTGGATTGATCTTATTGCTTATTTTGTATGTACGGCCTCTTCAGGAGCACCATTTTTTATTTTTTATTTTGTACTTTTCTATTTCGAAATGCTTTATATTGAGATACTCAATAGGTCTCACACGCTTTTAGACATGTCTTATGTTTATTAAACTGCTAAATTTCTTAATTGTCCTACAAGGACTTCAATTTTCGCTGGGATTTTAGCAGTTAGAATATAAGACATTTTTATCTTATTGCATCCATAAATTAATTATCATCTGAACTTATAGTTCACATATGATAATCAAGATAACGTCGAATTATTTCATTTTATTTGCTTCTAGCAAATTTTTCTTTCCGCTCATAGTGGGAAGACTTTATAGTAAAAGAATCTTCTGGTTCTTTTATAGACATCCATATGAAAATTATTCGACTTATCATAATTGATTTCGGATGATCAAGATAATCATGAAAAGCATACAAATATTTTGAATCATATCATTTTTGATGCATCATAATATTTGATTTAATAATTGTATAATATAATCTCAAAGAGAAAGTTGATAGTTTTTCTAATACGAGTTTCTGGCCCGAAATCATATAAGTACTATAAAGATATTCATCACCACGTCTAATCTCTTGGTTTCTTTGAAAACAATGCATCATTTTCTTCTGAGAATTATATAAATCCAATATCATTCACTTCAGGGAATGATGTGGAACTAGTAGGATGTGACTAATAATTTCTTAACAAATTCTCATTATTTTACTTAGTTAGTAGAAGACCAGATATAAATTTAGAATATATTGTGAACTTTTACACTTGATATTGCTACTTCAGGAGCACATTCGAGGCGTTCATTTTAAACATATATTCTTTAGTGGCTTTTCTCTACACAATTTCAATTATGCAACTTTAGGTGCATTAATCATAATGATTTTTTGGTACACGTATCACTCATTTAAACTATCTCACAGAATCAATAGATCTTTTATTATGAGATACTCAATAAAATTATTGGTTTAGAGCGATCCTTCAGGGATGCTCAATTTCTATTCTAAGATGAATCTTATCACCAATAATTTATAACAAGTATAAAAAAATAAATAGAACTTGTATATAAAATATGTGAATAAACATAAAATTTTATCAAGTAATAATAAGGAATATAATCTTTAATATTCACATTGGGGATTGCAAATAATATATTGAAAAACTTACTTGAAATAGAAGACCACTAGTTTTAGAATCAATAGAACCTCGTGTTGATAACGTGTTATGAAACTAATGAAAAGAGAGAGTGAAAGACAAAGAGAGAGAGAGAGAGAGAGTATTGCAAAAGAAATAGTTGTTCTTCAATGCAAAACTTGATCATATACAAGGGAATGATACCCATATATATAAGAGTATAAAGGAGTAGGTATACCTTAAGTCTCCATTGATGGTTAAAGATAGGTCTTAATTGATGGCTTAATGGTCTTAATTAGTGGCTAAAGATTAGTCTTAATTGATGATTCAATAGTCTTAATTAGTGGCTATGTATGGTTATACAAATAAATTTATAACAATATGATATTATTTCTTAAATTATCCTAAATTGATCCTAGATGTTCGATGCAGACTACAGATCATATCATAATCCCTATAAGTCCCATATAATATAAAGACTGATTTCAGTTGTTGGTTCATAGGTGAACCTATATGCGCAAATTGAGTTCGTTTCAAGACTGACTCCAGTGCAGTCAGCAGTGTTCCACAAAACTGAACCAGCAACTCTTTAGCCACATTCACGAGTCATCTACAAAACAACCCACCCCTCTTGCACAATCTAACAAAAATTGGTATTGAAAAAGCTAAATTCTTTTCGTATGGAACTATAAAAAAAACTGTTTATTTGTTATAAAAATAATTATTTTTTATTAAAATAAATATATTCTCGTCATAAACAGTATTTTTATCATAAATATTCATTTTTCTCCTATTCTTGTGACACGAGTATAAAAGGTTATCATTCGGTCGGTTTAACATATGTTTAAAATGAAAAACAAAAAATGGTATGCGGAACTAGATCAAGTGACGTGTGTTCATAACAAAATACAAGGGAAACATGTCCTTTCGTCCGGCAGAAATGAAGCCAAGCACTTTCTTAATAAGATCGACTGACTGCACTGCGGAAGAGGGAATGAGGCTGAAGGTGAAAGAAAACAGCTTTGATGTTTTTTTCAGTGTTTTATATTCTTTTAAGAACTGTTTTCGAGAACAAAAAAATATCGTTCTTTTTAAGTAGTCCGGATTTTATCAAGAAAATACATAGAATTGTCTACCAACTTCTTACATAGTGGACTTGCAAATCCATTAAAAATGGCTTTGATCTTGGAATTGTAAAATCCTTCTCGAAATCCCTCAAAGATCCAATTTTGTCACCATAACTCAGACTCTAAAATCAAACCACGGGTACTTTGACATTGGCATTGAGGAATGTGCTTTTGAGTAGGATTACAGCTTACAACAAGGAGTGGCAAATAAAATACGACAATGACTTGAAACATAGTAACATGGGATTTCTTTTCTTTTATTTTCTTTTATGGGTTAGCGAGTATATGCTCAATCTCTGAACCTCTGACAAGTAAGACAGAAAAGGCAGCCTTTCTCCCTCCTCGTAACTCCCTACTTCCTCGCTTTTTCAATGTTTCTATTTAGAATTTCGATGAATGTGTCATTATAAATCAGATGGACAGGACTCCTGATATAAACTCATTAAGTTCAATGATAAACGGCATTGTTTACCTGTGCCTACTAGTTAACAACTCTAGTGGAAGTGATCCAAGATCGATGTATCACCTCCATTGGATTGTGCCCACCTCCCTTGTTTGTGCAGTTAGTTTAATTTAATCCCAAGGAAATTGACTGACTGAAAATGCTGCTGACCAATAAGATGTGAAATAAATGGTCTGGGGTGGGGTGATCCGAGATTGTACTGCGGGTGTTTTTTCTCTAGTTCTCACACCGTATAGCTCTCCTTCACAGTACTTCTACCCATTCAATTGACATCATCTCCCATAAATAGTCTCTCTTTCCTTTGGGAATCAGGGCACCAAAATCTGAGCTACCACCCACAAGCGTAGAGCCCTTTTGATATCTCCATAAAATGAGAGCAATATTATGAAGAGTTCACAATATCATGGCAATATTTCTGATTTTACCTGACCACCACCCATGTTTTGAACTCGTTTTCCCCCAGATAAGTGATCCAAAGAGCAAAGAAGCAAGCAAACAGGAAGGGGAAAAAATTAAGAGGGTAAGAACAGTGCCGAGGAAATAACCATCATGTCTGTCACCTAGAAATGTTGTCTTTCTCCGGTTTCTTTTCATTTTTGGCAGAGATGCTAAATACAGTTAAAGGTTACGGAGTACACTAAAGAATTGAAGGCCTGCTCATGCGATCTCTTCGGATAGCTACCTGGTATTCACATAGGAAATAGTACAACAGACAAGCACAACATACATCTTAACTAAGTATTGCCAACTTCAGTTGGCGTCATACAAGGTGCCAGTGTGTTAGGGGGAAGGTTTATACCACCCCCCCTCACGGATATAGTAGGAAACCTGACTGAGCTAGCCCTGCTTACGAGATTTGAGTCTACAAAGACAACAATCACTGTGATATCATCGTGGAAGTGGCGGCGGACACCACGATCGATCTTCTTCAAGTCTGAATACCTCATTTCTCTCTTCTTTGCGGCTTCTTGCAAAGCAGCTTTTACTAGCCTTCTTGCACTTCCCTGCATAAAGTTCAACAGAAGTAAATTCTCTTTCCCTTTTCCACCTCCAACAATAAAGCTTGACGTCTGACATAAACCTACTACTTCAATAGAAAGTAACAAGGATCGGCTTTGACTATATTCCATATAGCATGTGCCAAATAAGATTCAAAGAAAAACAAAAAAGGTGGAAGTTAATTTTTCTCTCCTGTCTGATGGACAGTTCTCATTTGGCATTCAACAAAATCCTGCAAGCAAGCACAGGAGCAGATTCAAGTAATCTTAACTTGGGGTAGAGTAAGCCAAGCCACAGCAAAATGGCAGGCATCTACAATACATTTGATGCTCAATGGAAATGATTTAATTCCACCACTTTTTGCATTGCATCCAAAGGAAGACATGGTTTTTATCGCATATGATAGAGAAAACCTATTGGAACACTACCATACCTACTATGAATCCAAATGCTCATTTACTGTATTAGAGTTGGTCTTATCAGTACGTTCTGACGCAAAATAACTAATAAGGCAATATTTTCTCTTTAATGAGTAAAATTAAGGCCATTGGGTAAAACTCTAATCGATCCCACTGAAGATTATATAACGGTGGTCAAATGAAAACACTTCCTTCACAATGGGAAGGGCAGCCCAAACTAATATTTTCTTACAAACCTCATTTCCCCCACAAATATAGTTGAATGTCAAAGCAAAAGAATGTAGAATCCATCAGTTTAGGAACAAGAAAAGGAGAGGGGGGAGGGGTCTGGGAAAGGAGATTAAGAATTTACGCCTGGCTGAAGCACTCCCAACTGAATTTAACGTCCTAACAGATGTCAACCGCATAGTCAAATTATTCATTATATGCATGGCTACCAACTACCATGAAGAACATGATAATGATCATCATGACCAAGACAATATAATTCCAGCAATGACTCTTCTGGTAAATATAGAAAGGCATTCACTGACATCAAAACAACTAGCACATCAGTCCACCAAGAATTCTACTTGCTAGATATTGCAGGAGACCAACCCAGATCTAGGTTGAACTGCATATTGTCTCTACCATACTTCCTGACCCAGGACTGAAACAACATAAGTTCTCTTTACCAATAAAGAACGAGCATTTGGTACTAAATTTATGTAACTTACATTGTGTGGATGATTTTGAACCATATCAACTGCTTCCTGATTGCTAAGGTGCTCCCACAGCCCATCAGATGCAAATATAATAAATTGATCATGTGGTTGCAATTGGTGCACCGAAATTGCTGGTTCAGAACTAAGTATTGGCCTTTCGAAAGGTTCCCGAAGGCGAAACTTAGAATATAAAGGCTCCCTGTTGAACTCAGACTTTTTTAAATATACATCACCAATTGATCTAGAAATCTGCAAGATGAAAGACTTAGGTAATTATGGAAAGTTTTTTTTATTTTTTTGATCGGTAGGAAAGCATTTAAAAAAAGAAGATGCATAAAGTCAATTAAGCCAACATATATCCACATGAACGGTTGAACCAAACTCTTGTCCAGCATCATCACGTTAAAATCCTGCTTTGTATTGATAAAGATGCAGTCAAGTTACATATGTCAGAGAAATATGCTTCCTTAGTAACAGACAAAGAGGCAAGCTGGCTCGCTCTCTTTTTCTTAGAATTCATCATAATGATTCACGACAGTCTGTCCCAATGATTCTCATAGGCGGATATATATTTTCACAATTACAAGATTAATAAAATATCAGAGGTGCCACACTTCTAATTTATGTAGCATTTATACCAACTGCAATATTTCCTCCTACATGTTTATCTTATCTATCTTATCCAAACTGCTCAGGAATTTAGTAGAAAGCAAGCAAGAAGAGGAAGAGGAATCCTGAAGCCTGAAGTATGAATTAACAGCCACTTATCCCACTTTCCTCTGATCCGCTATAAGAGTCAGTGCACTGAAAAAGCGGCCTCATCAGTGGCCTACGTTGACACCAATGATAAAATCATCCAAATTATAAATGAAACTGAAGAATTTACCTCTGTCAAAAGAGGTGGAAGAGGGGGAGGGGAAATAACACAAGATGGAAATAATTAAAAAAATAGGAACTGCACTCATAAATAGAAAATAAAGCCTGAAGGGTACTACATAAATTAGGAACATATAATTTTCTTTACTTGCTCCAACTGCAAGAAAAATTGATGCTAAACCATTTTCTAAATATCAAATGAAACTCACCTGTATAAGGCCTTTTACACGCCATACATTATGTTTCAACACTACAATCTGTGGGTCATTGGGATGCAAAGAATGCAGCTCCTGTCTCACTGATTCTATACAAGCATTGTGCTCCATCGACATTTGGATGGCTAAAACCTCCCCTGTTGCCCTCACCACTCTTCCCAGGACAGCACGTGAATCACCAAGGTTGGCAATGTAAAGGGTTCCCCCACAAATAATGCCAACAAGAGCACATGACCCAACGGCTGCAATCTGTGGTTTTATTGGCCATTCTCTGGTAACAAGAGACAAAAACCCATCTTCTGTTGCTTGAAATGCTTTCCGTATCACATCCATTGACATCGATTGTTGCTCTGCAGTAAACCCTGCATATAAAAATGATTAAAAAAATATTCAGCACCAGTGCTGGGTCTTAAAACCCACAAAATCACCACTAAAACATATTTTATCCACAGTATTGACTCACTTGAGTACCAAATTTTCAAGTTCACAATTCTACTGCTCCAGTTAGCGGCTGATAAGGGGAAAAGGGACAGAATAGCAAAAGGAAGAAAGAGTCGAGAAACTGAAATTCTAAATCTTAAAAATACCAATATTTTTGGCACCTATTTTGCCTTTAAATGAATTCAACTTAATTGAGGTGATTCTTTCATTTTCAGATACTTACACATGAGACCTTTCTAACTCAACCAACCTAGAAGTTTACGACTACTCTTTCAGTCAGCCATCTAAAGACTTGTCATGTATTATGTATTTTCTATTTTTTCAATTTTATCAGCATCCGAATAAGGAGCATTCAAACTTGGGACCAAAATAATTCCAAGATACAAAACAATCAGCTGAGGATTACACCTAATGAAGCGGAGGTCAATGGTCTGTATCTTTTCATCTTTCCTCTTGGGGAGCCAAACTCACTCATAAAAATAGAACAGAAAGAAGCCTCTGGAACATAATATTCTATCAAACTAGGAGTCAAGTCACTCACTCTTCAGATGCTGAAATAGGTGAACATTGATATAGCGTGATGTCTCAGGCCCGCCGTGCCCGTCATAGATACCAACAAAGGTACCATAGGGGCCGGTCTCATGCGAGCTCAAACTGCCAGACTCCAGCTGGCTCTGGTCCTCAAGCAAATTGTTGGCCTGGACTACAGCCATAGAGAATTCACCATTCAAGTGCTGTCCGCTGTCTTTGTACCACAATAGCCCATCTTGGCGCCCCACTGCATCAGAAGCCGCATGAACATATGACCTCGGCCGAAAACAGGCCCTCAAAAAGTTCATCAACTCCGATAACATCCCTCATCTCATCTAAACAACCCTCAAAATTCTCATCCACATCAAAAACAACTGACCCAGAAACCCAATTCTGTATTCTGTTCTTCTCAACTCCGCAGCACAATAATCACACTACAAGACATCAACGATAAAAGCACATATAAAAATCAAAACTTGTTAATTAGAACCTACAAAATCAACAACAAAGTGCGAACGGAATAAGTAATTGAACGACTAGAGCTTAACGACATCAAATAAATGACATTTAGAAGCCACCTTTACAGTTGAATTCAGTAGGAGGATTGAACCAGAGAAGCAATTGAGTCCTATAATCTAACGCCCATCTTTGTTTCCTCTTGTAAAAAGAAAACCCTATGACCACGAACAGCCGCTAATGATGAAAAAATCAAAAGAGAACCAAAAGGGCGTTTTTGATAAAAAAAAAAATATTGGTCAAAGCCACTTTCTCTCGGACAAGTGTTAGGTCAGCCATTTGGGATATCCAGAAGGTCTACCTCTTCACATTGAAAAACTGAACCATACAAATCCCCCCAAAAATTCATCAATCCCAAAAATTCAACTTCCTTTTCTTACATATATAATAATATAAGCAATAAGACTATGACAACAAAAAACTCATATGCTAAAAATGAACGAAAAATAATGATACTAAAAGAACTTACCCAATAAGTTGGCAGGTTTGTGAAAGCTACCGAGGGTTACAGCTCAAGAAGAGAAGGATCTGGAAAGAGCGAGAAGAAGCTCACGAGGGCGTGACCAGGCATTAGACTAGATCTGTGGATCCATCGAATCCAATAAGAGCAAAAAATTGGTCTTGATTGTGTTTGCTTTGTAGAGGTCTGTGGATGATGAGAGAGTTGAAGAAGGAGAACAAAGGTAAAATGGGGGGGAACTTATAGAAATACCAGAGTCTATGCGTTGAGGATTGGCAGAACGGAAACTCTCGCTCATTCTCGGTACTCGGTAGACAAGCCAGATAAAAGACCAACAATGGAAAGCTTGAAGCCAGCGAGGCAAAGGTCCAGCTATGGGCTCCACACCACTATAGCTAAGGCCTAAGAGTTGGAGAGAGACGGCAATAGATGGAGTCAATGTCCCGATGAAGTTATTTGGGTACTTATAATGTGCACTGCGGTGTTATGAGGTTTTATAAAATGGGCTTCATATGAGACCACGTGGACTACGACAATTGTTTAAGAATTTCATATAATATAATATTTTTATTTTATTACATGATGACGTGTTATTAAAATTATTTATATAAATAAAAAAATAAGGAAAAAAAATATAAACTTCCATTTTTTTTAGACCAAAAATATTCACACATTATTTTTTAATAAAATAGTATATAGATAAAAAAAAATATACTTATGAATATATACAAATATATAAGTTTTTTGTGAGTATAATTAACATTGTTCCTAATATCTTTATAGTACATATATACTACATAATCTAAAGTACTCCATCACCATTCATTGAAACAAAACATGGCACTAGACACTGAGATAATAACGTACGTCTAACTAACGTTTCAGGAAATTGGATGAGGGCATAATCCACCACTGCTACAATGTTTGGTCTCCAATAGTGGAAATGTTGGGTCAGCTTCAAAGGTCACTTAATTAAAAATAAAATAAAAAGGATGGCGGATGGAAAGTAGTTGATACACTGTGTGACCAAAAAAATGTCACGTCTATTTTTCCTTTCGAGAAATTCATGTAGTATTGTGCACTCTACATGATGTGCTCCCAACTTTCGCATTCCATAATCTAATCATTATTGCGCTCTCTGTTTGTTTTGATAGAAAAACATGTTTTTGGATTGAGTTATGCTATATACCACTCGATTATCTCACTTTTATTTTACTATATGAGATGTTGCATATTTATTAATATTAGATAATAAAAAAATTCCGATAAATAATAATTCAATAGTAATAAATGTCTCACATCTTATATAGTGAAATGAAAATTAAATGATGATGTGGTGTATAGAATTTTCCTTATAGATTTAGACTATTATCAATATATATATGGTTACTCGAGCAGGAGGGAGTGGGGAAGTTAAACCTACCAATTAAGAAATAATTAAACATACCTGCTGACATAACTGCTGAGTTTCCATGCTCATGCTGAGTTTATATATTCATAACTTATTTTGAAACTTCCTAATTATTGCTTGTTCATTCTTAAAGGACCGATTACATAAGTTGAAGTGGCATGTTGTGTTGTTTTATTCGTGATTTTTAACGTTTTTATTATTTATAAATTGGCGTATAAACATGTTATTAGTCATTTATCATTTATATATAACGAGATTCAGTATAATTTTTTAAAAATTAAACATGATTGTTATGTCGATAAATGTATTTTCAAATAAATAATTTTTATGAATCAGTTAATCGATTGCAAAGGGTCTTATCTTTGACTGTTAGAATGATTTGATACAAAACCTAACTTGTTAAACCCATCAAATATTTGTTCTTTGGCCACTACTGTAGCAACTTATGACAGGTGCTATCGAGAGAATCTGCAATATCCAAGCTGATGAACGATCAAGAACAGTTCATAATAGAGACTACACTGCTATATATGCATTCCCCATACACCACAAAATCCGAGATGAAGATGGGGATAAGCTCGCATGCGTTTGATATGAAAGCAAAAGAATCGCAGTACGTATACCTTCACTGTTCAGAAGTCTTATTTTTCTTTTTATACGTTGTTTACTGTTCCCAAGTGCAAGGGAGATATGGCTCTAATACCAGCAAAGAATGTGAAGAATTCTCGTAAAGAGCTTGATGATATGTTGATTTATTTATACGCGATACCCTTTTTTCCTTTCCTCCTTTACCAGTTAAGAACGGATATTGTTAATTAATGTCGGCAGAGATGGCTGCGCGTGAAGATGAAGATCTACTAAAGAAGACAGGCCCAAACGCACGCGTATAAAAGGTCATTTTATTCATCATTTCTATGATATGCATTATATTTATTTTTTATTTTTACTAATTAAATAAATTATTCTACTTATCATTCATATATCATATATTTAGTAAGTAAAAAAAAAAAAAATCAAATTTAATATGTAGTATAAAGATGATGAGTATAATTTTTCTATATAAAAATAATCGTTAGATTTGTAGAGTCTGATTTTATTGGTGTGTCAAATCGAATTGATAAATGATGACTTGATTCAACAATGATGCATTATGGTTTGTTGAGTGGATTTTTAATGAGTATTGTGCCATGGAGGACAACCTTAGAAAATTTTTTACCCTATTTGCGATTAGAGAAGGCGTCAGGCATAAAGTTTGCTTGATGCTCCGTTCGAGCAAATGATGTAGAAAAGTGTTCACCGTGTAACATTATAAATATATGGTTAATGAAAATTCTCAATCTTATGAACAGTAATATTTAACCCCCGATGTATATATTGTGATTCTCTAATATAATAAAATTCTCAGCAACTCAATAGAAATACATACATTATTGAATCACATTAATTTTGTATAATGTGAATATTAATGTTTGCTTTTATTTTGTTTGTGATGGTCGGTTTCACAACGCTATCTTCGACTTTAGCACTTGTTTGATCGAATTATTTAACTGTACAAAATGACAGATTACCCCTCCCTCGGGTGACAGTCTTTTACCTCATGCAACTGTCGTTTCTGTCGATGGCTAGTTAAATAAAAAGACAAAAATGTGAGTTTTTATAAAAACCCCATGGCTCTGAACACTGCAGGGAAGAGATAAGAAACGCGATGGGGTTGGAGATGCACAACTTCGCTACAAAAAGCTTTGGATTCTCACGATGAATGTAAACAAGGGCAAATGCATGAGTGGGATAAGTCTGCAAAGATAGAAGAGGAGGCTCTCGTGATATGCTTTCACTTCCTCAAATCAATCGCTGTTGGGAAAACGTGTACACGTGTTATTCATGATCATCGAGTATTCAACAAATTTAAGAATTATATATATATATATATAAAAGAATGACCAAATTAATTAAAGCCTCCCCCGAATGTACATAGTTTTTGTTCAATTATTTAAGTATCTAGCTGCATTATTGTATACAAAATAGTATAGAATTATAATATTATTTTATGATGGGCATGGAAGGAAACATTGGCTGCCCGATAAAGCTGGGTAAAAGGCAGAGGGGGAGATTTGTCTCTTTACCTAACAATTCTATTAAATCTTCTGGCTATCATATTAAAAGGGACATCTCAATCTCTCTTCGATTGGATGTATCTTATCGAGGTTCTCGACTGAAAGAACTCCAGGGGCCTGCAACTGCAAGCATACGGCTGATCAGCAACGGTGGTCAGGGGATAGGTTCGCCGTACAATTCGTCGACATTATTAATTAGCATTCTTGAGGCCTAGGGTATGCCACGTGACTATGAACCCAATACAGACATGCCTTTTCATTCCCCAGACCCTCGTCTATATAATGAAAAAGAGTGGATAATCAAGAGGAAAAATAAGGCCGAGAATTATTGCATGGTTTTTAAAAAAAATGAAGAAGTAATGTTGCAAATAATTAATATATTTTTTTTCCAAGCATACATGTATTTTATATGATGACCATCCTCCTTTTTACCGTTTAAAGCGTTTTATTCTATGCCATATCTCGTTTCACTGCATTCGTGGTATCTTATGTCAATTATTTAAGATTAAAGTTGAATAAAATATTATTTTTTAATAATATTATTATTTTAAAATTTTAAAAAAATTAAATTATTTATTATTATATTTTATATAAAGATTTATGAAAATTATAATAATGAGATAAGATAGGTTGAGAGTGTTTCTCAATTCAAACTGAGCCTTACTATGTGTATATAAAAATAAATTTATAAAATAATTTAACTTAATGTAATATGTAAGATTGTAAAATTATTTTTATTGTAAAATAAATTTAATATTTCATATAAATTTAAATTAAATTATAAATTTATTTTTATATAATTTTTTGTATCTTTATCACTTATTTATATATATATAGATATATATATATAAATAATATATCATTTCCTTGGCCCGCATATTAAAGTTAGCTTGTCAGATAAACGACCTAAGATCATAGGTTCTCATAACTTTTGGCCAATTAATACCAATTTGGTGCATGGTCATTGATCACCAGCAGATGCCGTGAATCTAGAGCTCCATCATTGGGCAGCTGGGCTCCCTCCCTCCCTTTACAGAGCTGAAAAAAACGAACGCTATCATGTTTGCTAGTTACACCTTATCTCAACCAACCACCGGAGGAAGATCTACGTTCGACAATATTATGGATAACCGATAATGTTCTTTCGCTCCAATCTATCGGCACTCATCTCTCAGTTATAAACAATGAACTTGGTCTTGGCTATGCAGCAATCAGGCATTAACTGAAGTGGCCCCTCTTTCATACGGTCTTGTTCGTACCTTAATAAACAGGGTCTAATTAATTAGTTACTCATTATTGACCAATACAGTGATAAATTTTGTTATTTATAAATTATATTCATAAATATGTAGTATTTATTACTATAAAAAATCACAAAAATATAAATATTTCCTACATAATATTTAGCGTATTAATATATGGATTATTTTTTATTATAATGGTTCGAAGCAGATAAAGGAGAGGGACAAATAGCACAGCTTAGTCAAGACCTTAAATATTCCTTAGTGGAACATACATATATATATATATATAATATAAGTGTTAATTATGTACACACATATATATATATATATATATATGAGTTTTGCTATATATAAATCAGTATGTTAGCACACAACTACTTATGACATGATAATTTGTTATAATTTTAAAAAAAATATTAATTTTTTTTAATAAAACTTTCATTTCAACAATATGTTGGGGTGTAAAAAATAAGATTTACAAATAAATTTTTTTTATATGTATATTTATTATTATTATTATAATAAGAGAACAAATACCTAGACATTTCGATTCCATGTCTTGAGGGATGGGGTATATTCTGCAATCCATTAACTTGGGTCATTGCATTCTGCTCAAATATTTCTTTGCATCACCACGTCGACTCCTGACCCTTGACTTGGAATGAACAAGCTCTTTTAAAATGAACCAAACTTGTCACTAATTAAAATTACTAAAATTGATACCATTTTCATGCAGTTAATGATGACGAACGACGACGGCATATATACCTGATAGGGAGGAAATGATATTCCCACATAAAAAAGTCACACACAAAAGTTATTGATTGTTGGTTTTTTTTTTTTTTACTTAATAATTAAGAAAATAATTTGTAATAATTATATAATTTTTCTTTTTATATTTTTAAAAATATTTTTAAAATAATAGCATTAACCTTATTGGTAAAGAGTCTTTTTTTTTTGGGTAAAGAGTCCACGTAGGTGTAGCATCACCCTGATAAATTGATAATGCATGTAAACGTGATCGGAGACATATCTAAGAGGGTCCCATAATGTTTAAAAAAGTACCAAATAAAAGAAAAAAAAATAGTTCTTTATTTGTTATTTTCTAATTAATAACAACTCTCCTCCACTACGTATTTATATTTGAATCAAAGGCGATAAGAGAGTCAAACCATACAAAAACGTTATTCACGAGTCACGAAATCGAATCTCGGTTCGAGCTGCATGGATAAGTCGGGGCAAAGATGCGACGAAGACTCCAAAAATGAACCCGATTTGAAAAATCTCATGGCCGATTCATCGGTCAACAATATCATTATCGCCATGAAAGGTGATCATCTGGGGAATAAGGTATCTGTTTAGATGCTATCTGATTGGAGACGAAGGATAAACCTCATAAAATTATTATTATTTTTGTTTAAATTTTTTAATTTGTCTAAATATAGTTTTCATATTGATGGGCGGATTCAAAGATTATGATAAATAGAATAGACTTTTTGACAAGGGTAGAGATTAGAAGACTCTTTCGTACCCATTAGGAAGAGTCATTTTAAGTGAATTTAAAAAGAAAAAAATAATATTTATTGTCGTGATTTGTTAAGATTTCAATATTCAGTTTCAATGTTCAACATTAGTACCATTCTATTGATATTGACATGATGTTAAACAGTTCATTGTACTTAGTCCATACATACATATGCATGTATATTGACATTATATTGACATATACATGTGTATATGTATATACATGTATATGTATGTATGTATCTTATTATATTTCCCTTTCTAACGTTTCAACGTGGCGTGGAGTTTTAGAGAAGCAACCATGCATGCCAATTACCTTGTAATTCATATTTAAATTATATATGCACATGTAATTTGTGGCATGCATCGTGACATTAATTGTTCGTCATCATTCATTGCACTATTCAAATTAAAAGAAGGCCACGGGTTGCCATCTGGCATTGAAATTTGAATCAGATGGGTTGATTAGTGCTGTTTGAAACACCATCTAGCTAGTGATGTAGAGTCTGGACACGTCGATGAGTGTGTGATTCAATGATCATTATGGGCCTATCTATCATATGAAATTTATTAAAACTATTTTACAAACTAAGTGTGGTAGAATCAGATGCCAAATAATACTATATATGTAAATATAGATATATATTAGATAAGTTCTCAATATTTAACAAATTAACCAATTAATGAATGTATAACTAAGGGAGGAATTATGCAACGAAATTCAATATTAGCGGTATAGTACGGCATGGTACCTATAGAAAGGTAAGGGTTTGTATTCAAGTTTTCTATTTGAAAAATCAGACTATATGCTATCAGGTCTTTAGATAAAAATAAGAAAAAAAAATAAAGGCAAGTCATGAATTAGCTTTTCTCTTAAGGCAAATTTAGAAGGCAACTAGTGGCATTGTTCACTCGGATACGAATATGGGTTCCTACTATATTCAAATCTGGATTCGGGTGCGTAATGTGGTCTGGGTATCTGTCTGGCTCAAATCAAGTCATAATCCAAGTCGGTAGTTGGAAAAATCTGAATTGTTGAAATTTGGGTAGACCAAATTTTGCTTTTTATTTTTTGTTTTAATTTGTCATTTCGGTTTCCAAGTTGTATTTGGTTAAAAAATAAAGAGTAATATTAGATATAATCATGAGTTGTATAAGTATTGGGCACTTTTCTTAAAAAAATAGACTTGATTAATAAAAAGTTAATTAATTTTTATGTGAAAGTGAGTTTCATATTTATTTTAAATATACGGTACTCACGTATTTTATAATTATAAATATTATTTCTAAACATAAAACTGAATTGTGTGTACTGAATTTTGAATTCGGTACCACCTCATATACCAGTACCCATACCAACATCCGAATAGTAATTCAGCCAGATAAAAATAAAGCCGATAACCGCCTTTGGTATATGAGTTACAGGCAACAAAAAAAAATCGGTCCATATGAACAATGGCTAGTAGTAACCTATAATGGAAGAGAAAAGCTTGGGGCCGAATGGGTATAAAAATAATTTTCACACCAACCAATAATAGCGTGCCACGTAGGCACTTAAAAAAAACTCAAAAAGGAATTGCGTACACCCGACCTCTATCTCTTTATCCTCCGAATCTCTCCTCCTCCCCCATAACCAAAGAAACAAGTCATAGAACCAATCAAGAGAACAATCCAACGAGGAAACTTATCACAGGCTAAGCCTAGGAGGAGGCCAACATTCTCGTTGATATTGTTGAAGACACCAATCAAGGTGAGCTAGTGCTGATTCAAATCCATAATTGATTTTAGGGAATGAGAGTAGAGTGGGAAGACGTATGCATTTCCTGATGCTATCTAAACCCAATCTCTAGCCCCCAACCCGACCCATGGTGGCATTGTTCCTGCTTTCAATGCCACAATTGACGGATTCTATTGTGCTCAACAACCAGTCAACTTATATAGTGAATTCACAATTTTAAAGAATTTAAGTAGGCAGAGAGAGAGATAGAGGATAAGAAGTAAGAGCATATGACATTCGTGTATGTTTGGTGTACATGTGAATCACTGCATATGTGATATTTCTTGGCATTTGATTTTTGGAGGTCTATGCAGTTGAGTTTTCTCCATAGCAAATGACACTCTCTTTTTCTCCTTTTAATGTTTTATCCGTTTTAATGATACAATTCTATGTTGTAGTTGAATCGTTGGTATAGAGGCACTTTCTTCTTTAGAAACTATGAATAGAGTTCCTTTTGTCCGTCATGGGAGCAGGAAGGGTGTTCCTTAAAATCCCAAACTTGATTCAAACCTATAATTAATTTCATGGTGTGGGATCGCTTCCTCAATGGAGAGAAAGAGGGTGGCTTCTAACAGGTTGGCAGAATCGGAATAATAGAGGGACGGGGAGGGGAAGAAATTCGGAGCATATAGAGATGGGAATGAAGTGTGTGCTGTTCCTTTTTAGGTTTTGAAGTGCCTACATGGCACGTTATTATTAGTTGGTATGAAAATCATTTTTATATCCATCTGACTCCAAGCTTTTCTCACAATGAAATCCATTACGAAATGTGGATCTCAAAATATAATTAAATAATGAAATTTATATCTTTTATTAAATTAAATTACTGTCAAAGAAGGAGAAAAACAGTATCAAGTGCTTTAATTAATGGCTCTTCATTGCAGCATAGAAAACCAGGTACTAAACAACAATATAGTTTAATAAAACAACCTTCGAAAGTGACACTATATTAATTCTGTAACACTCAAAATATTTATTTATTTATAATCTAAATTAGCCATAGAAAACATTACATCAATCGATTCAACTTAACTGTGTCAGAATAAATATTTAATAATGGGTTTTAATTAATTAATTTTAATTTTAATTTTTTATTTTTTATTTTTACAAACGAGCGATTATGTTCTAGAAATATAACAACTATGGTTTTTAGAAGAAAACTCGGTCCGGTTTGGGAATAAGCCCTAATCCTAGGCCTAATAAATATGGGCTCAGAAGTTGGGCCGGCTTCGGCCCTTTCGTACATCAAAGGTGTTGAACAACTGAACTTTCAACGGTATAAGCGCATCACTCGCAGAACTGAAAGTCTGAAACCCCTCGCTAGGGTTTTGGATCCAAATCGGCAAATCCTCCTCCATCAATCTCTCTGTCTCTCTCGTGAAAACATGCAACAGTTTGATATCTTCTACTAGAAAAAGATGGCATTTTGTTGTAGAATTAGCCGCTTCAAGCCAAAGCACTTCTCATATCATATTCAAAGACATTACCTTGGCATCCCAAATGGTGCTCCTACCTATTCAAACTCGAAGCACACCGACAGACGTATCTTGGAAAATCCATATTGGGTAAACCACGTCGGACCCAGTAGCTTTTGCAACAATGTCAGGTTTTTCGCTGCACCAGTTCAGGTAACAACTTGGGTGTAATCTGTTTATTATTTTGGCACTGAATAGTCTGATGACTCGATTACTTTTGTTTTGGTGTCGTTTGTGATCATCGGGCTATTTTTATATTTTGTGGTGCTGTGTAATGGATATGATTTTGGTCGGGTCGTAAGTGTGATTCGTGGACTATTTGGTTTCTTTATTATTTTGGTTATTTTTTTCTGGGATGGGTGGTCACGAGTGCAGATCGATGGTGTAATTATATGAGGTTGTAAGTTGCTAGTTATTTTGGCCGTGAATTTCTTTTTCTGGTGGTATTAGGACTTGGGTAATGTATGACATGATGTATTGTTGAATTTCCAGGCAAAGCCGAAGGAAAAGAAGGACACGGGTGGGCCGCGTTTGAATGAACAAATCATGGCATCAGTTATTAGGCTTGTGACAGAGGAAGGTATGTCAGTTGGAAGTGTTTTGCAATAAATATATTACATACTCACCCATCATGCTGTTTGCTTATGGAAAAATTCTAGAAAAGAACATCTAGTTTTTTTTCGAGATCTACATTAAGTTCAAAAGCATTGCATTCTAATACTTGATATGCCTGTCGAAGAAATGATGGCTACATTGTGAGTTATAACTGGTGTCTAATACTGTGGATAGGCTTTTTGGTGTAAGAGAAGAATAATTAGTATTCATTCATCCACTGCTGTGGCCATGCTTTCTCAGGCAATATAAATTTTAGCTACGTTGTCTATGGGAAAAAGAAAATAGATTATACTATGAAAAGGTCCTTTACTAATTGATCACAAGAAGTTACCACAGGTGTTATGATTCAGAGGCTTCTAGCTACCCTCTGACAAGGAACGATTTGGAGAGATTCTTAAGACTTGTACATTGCATTTAACTAACTACTAAACATATTCGCTCTCGTTGGTTGTTTCCCACTCTTGTCTACTTGTGGATGTGCCCCTCTGTGCTTTTAACAAGATTAGTTATAAAAAGAACGAACTAAATACTAAACAATCTTTGAGGAAAATCACAAGTCTTTTGGGCTATGTCAGAGTTTGGTAGACTTTTATTAGGAGTCATTCTGAATTCATCTTTATGGGCAGGGCATGAAAAAGTCTCAAGGCATGAAGCACTTGAACGTGCCAGGAAGCTCAAACTCGATTTAGTGGAGGTACAATATTTGATTTTTTTTGCCATGGTACTTGTAGAGAGAACTCATGAATGTGATACTCGCCAAAATGGAGCGTTGACTGAAAAATTTCAATGGTTGCCACTTGGACTCGCTTATGATTGAAAAATTCAGCTTTCCAGTGATGTAGTTGACCTGTCCCTTTGATGTTTGGGGCATATGGCCAGCTTTGAGGTGAAGGTGGAGTTATAAGTCTTGTGAAGTTTAGCTCCCTGTCACTTTCTGTGATACTTAATACTTTTTTGACAAGTAAGATATGCTTTATTAATAATAAAAAAGGAAGGGTTACCCAAGTACAGGAAGTATATAAGATATACATCTAACCAAAAAATTTCAAAGAACAAGAAAGTCCTGTGATGCTCAATAATTTAATTTCAGCATAATAAACAACTTTTATGTAGATTGGCACCATTTTGGGATTCAATTGCATTATGTTTACAGGTTCAAAGAAATGCTGATCCACCTGTCTGTAGACTGATGGATTTCCACAGAGAAAAGTACAAACAACAGTTAAAGGAAAAAGACCGTGCTAAAAGCAAGGTAAATGATATTGTGGATTTGTGCTTTCGTGTTCTATATTGATCAAAACCACTACTTTGTTATTTTGGATTTATTTCAAAGATTCATATAAGTTATATTATGAGATCCTGCTACGCGTATTACCTCGAAAGGAGACAGCAAATAATTTAATTTTTTGGATGCACTGCAGTCTGATGTGACTTTGCGAAAAGGAGACTACAAAGAAGTTCGCTTTTCAGGGAAAACGGTAAGTTCTTTCTTTGAAAACCTGCTACCTGTTTTGCTCCCACCATGCATTGGTATTTCCTTGAACTTATCTCACCCAGTTTCATCAAACAATGCAAAAGGGCATGTTCAGGTACACAAGGTGTGTACAAGAGAGCCAAATTGACATTTGACTAACTTGCAGGCTGGGGAGTTTGAACCCACGTGCACTATGGCAGTAGATCTTGAGTCTGCCCCCTTAACCTCACCGGCAAACCTGTCATCGAATTTGTTAAAAGGGCTTGAAAATCAATAACAATATGGACACTATAACTTAGAAAAGAGACCATTAAATTCTTTTCACTTGGTATGTCAATTGATGTTTGAGTACTTTGTCACATCCTCTGTTAGTGTGTTTTTGGCTTGTTCTACAGGGATTTCTGGGATTTTTATATTTGAATTGTTCCCTTTATTCTACTTACCCCCCCCCAAAAAAAAAAAAAAATGTTTTGTTTATTCTGTTGGTGCTAGAAGCCTGATAGATGTACTCACTAAGCCAAATGATGGCCTGAAATGTAAAAACTCATACAAAAATATTATGAATTAGGTTAAAGATAGATTGAGACTGAACATTTAAAATGAGTGAGGGGAAACACTGATGTTAGAACATACCTGCTACTCTTTTCAGGAGTTAAAGGACTTAAAGATGAAAGCAGAGCAAATTAAAAGACTGATGGAGCGTGGTTACCGGGTCAAGGTACTTTCTTTTATTTCTTTAAATGATTCTTTGATTTACTAATGTTTTAGATCACCTGTACCTATCAAAAACAAGAAAAAGTTTTAGATGACCCATCAAGGTGCAGCCTAATGGTTGAAGGGCGGTATTGGGATGAGCTGTAGACTTGGACATCTTGGATTCGATTCTGCACTAGGAGTTCCCTGATACATGTTTTTGCTGGTGGGGTTGTGTTTATGGGTTTTACCTCCTAGGGATGGGTCCAGATTGCACTACCTTTGTGTGGTTTCATGTCAACTTTAGATATTCTCTTCCTGCTTATTCTTTTTGTTATTTTTTTGGGGGGGGGGGGGGGGGGGGGGGTAAATGCGAATTGTTGATCCCACCCCAAGTGTTATTTTCCAGCATGTATCTGTTGATGCTTTGATGATTTTTGGTATAACGTTGCTACTTGGGTGTTATCTATGTTGCATGATGATGTCCATGCCCCCTTATCTTTAATGTGAGAGCTTCTCTGAGTTGCATGCATTAAGAGAGACTAATATCTGATCCTTTCGTGCCCATTTTTTGGGTATATCGACGGATCATCAGATACTTCTAGGAAGTCCTGTATTCTGTGCTCTATTAGAAATCAGAAAATTTAAAATAAATAGGTGCATGGTAATTGTAAATGCTCAAAGAGCTTGAATCAACATGAGAAGGCAATATGAGGGGGGAAGGGTGCGTGGGGAAGTTCAAAACTAATTATTTTTAAACTTGCAAGAACTGCTGTACTGACAATGGCTATTAAAAGAAGGAAAAAAAGAGAAATAAGGAACCGATACTACTATAACTAGGTTCTATTCTGACATTCTTCATTTTAATATACGTAGATAAGCTCACAAAAACTCCTTTTATTTCTAAATTTTCCAAAACAAGTTCTATTTTTTGTTACCAAATCTTGTGGTTTATATGTCCTTAAAAGTTCTTTAACCGAGGTTATCACACTAACCATATGTGCTTGGATTGCTAATTTTCTTCTGTGGATATGAAACAGTGCAGGGCCATGGGTAAAGAAGATCAGGACTTGGGAGGATTGCTATCTCGTCTCTCTGCTTTGGTATTGCCAAATTATTTTGATCTTTTTACTCATGGTTTTATGCTTGAATCTTGACTGTCCAATCTTTTTTTGTCCCCCGCACTATTAATTATGGACAAGCATCTGCAGATTGAAGATGTATCAATTGTGGAAAGTGGACCATCAGTGAGAGAAACAGAGGCACATTTGATAGTGAGGCATGTCAAATTTGGGGCACCCAAGAAAGGAGGTGGGAACAAATCGAAGGTTGTAGGGGATAAAAATGCCAAGGTTCAGGTGGTTACCACTGCACCAGGAGCTGTTAATTCCATTGATCCCATTGAAGAACTTAGTTCTGCTGAATCAGAAACTGAGGAAGGTAACTTTTCTGATGAAGTTGACCTGCCTATAGATAAAAATCTTGAAGATGATAAGAATCGCTGGTCAGTGGATGGTGCTACTGATGACTTTGACAAAGTGTTCCAGTTTGGTGGTGATGTGAATGGTGCAACTTTGGGTTCTACGGATAAACAATTCAGAACTGCTCAAAAACCTGCCTCTCCTTTGTCAGATATTAATATTTCAGACACTTTGCGCTCCACTCCACCACCTGATTTTATGCAAACAAATCAAGTACCATCCTCCCCAGAAGGGCAAAATAGGTACAAAAGAAGTGAGCTAAGGAATCATTTTCCATCGTCAAGACAAGTTGATAATAGGAGTCCAGAGATGAGAGACTCATTGAGGCCAGACCACCAATTTCCAAATCAAAGAAGGCAGCCCCCACTGGATGCGAATTTCTCTCCAGCAGTACCAGAAAGCAGTAAAGTCAGCATTGATGCTTCTGAATTCAGAAACTCAAAGCTTCCTCTAAATAGCATGCCCAAGCGAGTACCAAGTCCCCCTGGCACTCCCAATGCCACAGCACCCGGTTATGGCATTTTTAGTGCTCCAAATGCTCCTGGGAAGCGAGTTGCAGCTGCAGAAGTTCAAGTGAAAAGTGAAGGAAACCCTCATGATTCCTTAAGGAATCCGGGCACAAGAGGGGTATCACCAAATACGAACTTGTCCAATTTAAATCCTGGTGACACCCAAAAGCCAGGCCTTGACAAGGGTGGGACAAAGGGATGGGGAGTATTTAGTCGAGAAAGCTCGAATGCGATGACAAACCAGACATCTAAGCCAAACTGAGGTGCAGAAATAGTGTATACATTATATTGATTATTGAAACTGACTATGTTTCCAAAAGTTTTGGTGAGGATGATTACTTATCACCTTGGGATGAACTCAACATGATTTTTTGCCTTTTTGATGAGCGACAAACTTACATATACCTGGACCCGACACAATTCATGTCCTGATGTACGAGATATATAACAAAATATGCAATTGTTCAATAATTATTCCCGTCGGTGGTTTATTTATACCGGTGGTGTACTATTGAATTTGTCTGAATTTTTTCTTTCATAAATGAGTTTTTAATAAGTTATGTAAGTGAATGGTGTTGATTTGGATGCCTCTCTTGTCAAGGTCTCCACAAGTATTTTTGACGTGTTTGCAATTGCACAGTATTTACTTGTTTTGTCAGCAAATCAGCTGTTAATATTGATTTGAATTTATTTGTGTTTATTTCTTGAGTTATTCTATTTTGGCTGGGGTAGATCACACCATTCACAACGTTGCATTTTATTTATAAAATTTATCTTTTAAATTAAATTATATTTTGTAAGTATTTTATTAGGTGTATTCTATGCACTGGTCTTAAGAATAAAATTATTAAATTTTTTTAATGAAAAATGATATTTATAATCATAAAGTATGTAATTGTCACATTTATTTTAAAAAAATAAAAAAATATAAGAAATATAAAAAAAATTAACTTTTTAATAATAATAATTTTTTTTTTTCAAAAAATTACGTAAGACTGTATCATCTCTGAAACTCATCTGACATCCTATCAAGGATTGAGCCCGTGACCGGCCCAAACGGTGACAAACCCAGCCCAACAATATAACGGTCACGTGTCACCCACGCTCTCATCTTCTTGCCCTAGCGATGCAGCACGGAGAAGCAACGTAAATCTACACTCGCGCTTCAAGCTCGCAAAGGTTTTTCAGGCACTCGGACGCATAGGGTTCTCGCTGTAATACAATTTACCATTAGAAGCCCTACTTTGACAATCCTCTCTGAAGGTAATTTTTCAAATTCTCGCTGAAAATCTGACTTTCCTTTTGGTTTCTGAGAAATGGTGTAAGCTTCAGGATTAAACTATCATAATCGGTAAATCTTCTTATTTAATTTCTTTTTAATTCCTGCGTTGCATCTACGACCAACGGATCGCTAAATAGCTTTAACTAGGGCTTTTTGTGTTTGGAAAATAAATTGAATTGAAAATGATGTTCGATCAGTGAATTGCTTATAAAAAAATTATACCCGATCAATAAATTAAGTTGTACAGTTGATTAGCATACCGATTAAAGGTTATTACAAGTTGGATGGCTGCAAATTTTTTCCTGCAGTTAAATTCAAATTTTATCTGTCAATGTACTTCGATGATTATTTCAACTGGAATAATCTGTTTCGCGGTTCCTGTTTTCTCGGGCTCCAGACAATGCAACTCTTAGACCTTAGTATTCTATTTCCCTTTTTGGTATCATTTTTTTGCAGCTACAGCTGTGTTTATAAATAGATTTTCTTGGATCCAGGTATTGTCTGCGAAGCTTTATCTGTGTAGTTTTGGAGAAGAGAGTCCTGATGGATTTTGATGCCTACGATTACTTGGAGAAAACTGTTGAAAATCTTGAGTCCCAAAAAGACAGGGAGGATGCTGTTAATGGCAGTGGTGAAATTGAGAAGTCTAGAGAGAAAGATCGTAGTCGACGTTCAAAGCATAGGAGTGATGAGAGGGATGATTATGTGGAACGACGGTCCAAGCGCTCAAGATCAGAAGATGATTCTCATGATCGTGATCCACATAGAGAGAGGGGTTCATCTCATCACCGATCACGGTCAAGGGATGGGGAAAGGGATCGACACAGGAGTGTCCGGGAACATAAGGATAAGGAGAGAGATAGGGATAGATACAAGGATAGGGAGGAGAGGAATGGGAAGGAGAGAGAGAAGGATAGATATAGAGAGCCAGATCATGATCGAGGCAAAGATAAGAGAGAACGTGTTCGGGAGAGTGAGAGTGAGAGGGAAAGGGAGAGAGAGAGAGAGCGATCGCATCGAAGCAGGAGTCGATCTGATAAGCATCAGAGTGAGCATGATGAAAGAGAGAGGAGTCATGACAGGGAGTACAAAGAAAGAGAAATGGAAAGAGAGTTGAGGGAACGAGACAGAGAAAACAGGTATGTTATGTTTGTGTATTCTTTTATCTTTGGAACTGTAATATACTCAGTGATACTGTAATGCTGGTGAAAAACTAATTGTACTTGATAATTGTTCATATTGATGTATACTGAATATAAAATAGCTATAGTGGAAAGTCAAGGTTAACTTATGATAATATTCTATATAGTTTTCACTGCACGCATTCTAAGATTTAAAGTGGAAGAAATAAGCCTTCATAAGTCGATAGTGCTATTTGACAGTATGAAAAATTCTGTATACAGTATATTGAATGTTAGATTCTGGGAACTCGCAGATATGCTAGAGCAATCTTCAGATGGTCTTTCTGGCAATTGCGCCAGGCACAGGAACTCAGGTCATGGGTTCTTGATGTTCCTCTTGAACTTTCTGGAATCTCTCCAAAAGTTTGCATTTGCAAGATTAGAGGTTTTGGTGTGGGAGATTTTGACCATGGTGGTGATGTCATGCTATGATTTTTGTTATCCTCCACCTTTGAACTCAGTAGCTTAATTGTATTTATTCTGTTGCAGAAATGCTGGTGAGAGAGTGATGGGCTTTGCTTAAGAGAAGCACCTCATCTTCTGATTCCTGTGGGGAATTTAATGTTCTGCATTATTCTGTTGCATATTTTATATATTGATATATTTTCGATATGTTCGGTTGCCTGTCTTGAAGAATTTAGCTTTAGATGACCATGGTTTTCCTATTCATGTCCTCAAAGGCGCATTCACCATTATTTTTTTTTATAAGAAATGATTTTTGCTCTGATACCATGTGAAATTTTCATTTGTCCCAAAAACTTAAACTTATGGGAACAGATAGAAATTCACCATTATTGATGCTAAGTTGATATGTTGTAAGTCTTAGTTTTTAAATATTATTATCAGTAATTTTTTCTTGTTTTTTTAAAAAGTCTAATTTTTAAATTGATTGCAGGTTCTTTTCACTAGTCATTGCCTCTGAAGAAAGTCTCTTTTCAAATTATAGATTCCTTGAAATCAATTTTTGCAATTAAAATGGTTTCATATTTTGTACCTAACTTTGTTTGGCCTTCATACTTTCATTACAAGCACTTGCATTTTGTAACAAGAAACTTTTACTTGTCATATAGTATCGTATTTTCTTCTAGACCCTAAGCCTTTGCTATAAGCGTCAATTAGGTTTCATTGGGTTGCATATCTTGCAAGTCCACTTTTTTTATGTTGAGTATAATGTAAGATAAGTATAATGTAAAATTACTTATATAGAAAAAAAAGTATAATGTAAAAAAGTTTCATTGGGACTGTAGGCATAATTTAAGGTCTCAGTTTTGTTGTATCTGCTTTGTGGAATATGAGCTTTTAACAGGTTCCAAATTAATGCAATTAGGTCCTTGGGTACTGCCTTCAATACAACATGATGATGCTGTTTTCATTTATGATTATGTTGGTCTCAATGTTTTCATTACCTTTAATTGCCTCGTCTATATCCAGGTTGGTCCTTATCAAATTTAAAAATGGAACAGTTTTTAAATTTCACCATCTGCCAGCTTTGGTAATTTCATGTTAACTTTGTGTAGTTCCCTGCAGGACTGCTACTTGGGTTTGGCAGTTTTACTCTTAGTGGAGAATAATTTGCTGCCGTTTTGGGACTCTTTTTCTTCTTTTTCATTTACATTACAGGGCAATTTTTGCTGTATTAGATGCATTTATACGTTCCAAGAAGTAAAATAATATATAAACACACACACACACACACACATATGTGACATTTCACTTTAAGAGTGTTCTGTATCAGCTTGTTTTTCCATTGGAATAATTTGATAACAATTTTACCTGTTATTAGACAATTCCGGTCTGCATTTCACGCTTTCATTCTCTCGCAGACGATATAAAGAGAAAAAGGAGGAAGGAACTGAACCAGAGGCTGATCCTGAACGGGATCAGAGGACAGTATTTGCTTACCAGGTAATCCAAGTCAATTACATTTGCATTGGCATTATACTTGTTCTTATGGCATAAAATTTGTCAGTTATAGTTTCCATTAGATCTAACTTATATTTCCTGGCATTACATTTTTAAGATATCTTTGAAGGCCAATGAAAGAGATGTGTATGAGTTCTTCTCAAGAGCTGGCAAGGTTGGTATTTTGTTTTTGTTTTTATTAAATAAGCATTTTTTTCTTTCTTCTTCTTTTTTTTTTTTTTTAATATAGGCTATTTGTTTTGTAATACTCACACATATGAGAGGGAGGTGGATGAGATCCTACATTGTCTAGGAGGGAGAAGTCCTTGGCCTTACAATTTTTTTATGGGGTTCTGCTTGTAACCTTGATGGGTTCTTTTAGAGTATAAAACCAGACATATTGAGCTTTGCCTGGATCGTTACCAATAGTATTAGAGTCAATACAAGTGAAAACTAGTGGAATTTAAACCATGGCATAAAAGAGTGGCCCGTTGAGGATGTTGAGTTCTGAGTGGGAGGAGATTGTAACATCCACATCTGTTAGGATTGGTGAGTGGAATTTTACATTGCCTAGAAAGGACAAGTTCTTTGCCTTTATAATGTTTCCAAGATACTCCAATTGTGACCTTGACTAGTGTTTTTGGAGTATAAGCTCAAATGTGACTCTGTGTTTCTTGGAAGATCTATTTTGGATGATGAATCTAACATAAAAATTACTTATAAAAAACATAAAAACAAATTGACACTTCTCAAAATGTGGCAGCAGGTGTTTGATTTATTTTTCTCTCTCTGTCTCTCTAATTATTGTTAGCATGTTTCTTTGTCTATTATCTCAGGTGCGAGACGTACGCCTTATAATGGATCGCAATTCAAGGCGTTCCAAGGGAGTTGGGTATGTTTCATCTGCCTATATGACCCAGGCTTGAAAAATCTTAGTTACTTCTGTTTTGCATTTATATATACTGTAATCAATAGAACCCCTAGAGGTTGGCTCAAGTGGTAAAGGCCCTGGGCTTGGGGGTATGCACCCCCCAGGTCTAAGGTTCAAATCCCCTTGGGTGCAAACAATCTCTAGGGGCCATCGGATTGGGTGGAAAACTCATTGCAAAGGGCCTGTGTATCCCCGGGATTAGTCGGGACTTTGTTCTTGGACACCTGGTGCCCAAAAAAAAAAAGTACTGTAATCAATAGATTTTTAAGTTTGTCATGCTAAAATCCCTTAGATTGCCACTTATATATATATATGTATATAAAATCCCTGAGATATTGCCCTTACATTTTTATTTTCAGTTAATTAATTGAAGGTATCACCCCCTGCCGGGGGGGGGGGGGGGGGGGAGTTAAACAGGAAAAAATCTACAGGTATAAATGAGAGGAGGCAGCCCAATATCTGGAGGGATAGATGCTATCAAACTATGTTCACTTTTGATTAAATCATTTAGAAAAAGTTAGATTTGCTTTTGGTTTTTTGCGTAATGTGCTCTACTGGGTGTGTAAGATGTGTGTTCTTTATTGTGTTATTTGGACAGATAAGCATTTTGTGGGTTTTGTAATTTTTGTTTCCAGATTTTTTTCATTAGCTGGCTATTTCTCATAGATTGTGAAATTAAACAGTCCATTGGGTATGCATGAGAATTGTCTGATTTACTTGCTTGTCACATATGGTCGTTACAGTTCTTTCATTTGTGGCTGATGCGAGCATCACTTCCTGGAACTACTGCCGGAGCTCCCCTGACCTATGTTTTTTGGTTGATTGTTGTTACATAATGGGGCACGTTGGTTACTGGATGTAGATACTTTTGCTTTTGGAGGATAGAATAATGGTTGTGAGAAAACGTGATGGTGTTCAATAAAGGGATTTCCGTGTTTTAACCCTTTTTTTTAAATTTTAAAAAGACAGCTGAAACCATGTAGCAAGGAATTGAACGAACCCACCGAAAGTGTGTTTTTGCATAGGTGTCTGTTCCAGGAGTTGGTAAATGTTGGATGGAGAGGAGGATTCTTTGGTTTCTAAGAGAATATAGACCTCAAAAGCTGGACCAAGGTTGAGCTTCAAAAGGCCATGGGTTTGAGCTAGTTGGTTGGCAACAGAAGTCAAGATATTTGGTTGCATGGCCAAGCACATGTATCAGAAAATAGGTCAAATACGGCATAACATTTAGGAAATGATGAGAATACACCATTTTTGAAACATGATTATGGTAATGGTCCTGGTTTCTTGCTAAGGAATTGTATATACATAAGATCTATCATGATAGAGTCATTTGCCTTTTCTGGGGTGGTAAATCACTAAGGGGAATAAGTTGAATCAGACAGTTGTGTTTTGTTCTTCATAGTTCATGCTGTGTATCAGGAATTGGTTATGCTCAATGTAGTAGTATTATGTTTGTATATTTGTTGTATATTATTTTTATTGTGTCCTTCTGATCCTAACTATCTCCTGGCAGGTATATTGAGTTCTATGATGCAATGTCCGTCCCTATGGCAATAGCACTCTCTGGTCAGCTTCTTCTTGGTCAACCAGTTATGGTGAAGCCATCAGAAGCTGAAAAGAATCTGGTCCAGTCAACTACAGTTGTAGCTGGTGTATCTGGTGGGCTTATAGGCCCCTATTCAGGTGGGGCTCGAAGGCTTTATGTTGGCAATCTACATTTCAACATGACTGAAGCTGATCTTCGTCAGGTAAGCATATTTTGTTGGTAGTCATTCCATAGGATCGACAGATAATTATACTGCAGAAGTTGTCAGAGTTGATCAATTGGACTAGAGTGTAATGGGAGAGGACACTGCGTGGTAGATCTGGGATGGGCTATTCCAACCGGTTATAGTTGATATGCTTTTGTTGTGTTTTTCGTTTTCCTTATAGATTCTTATCTTAACATTCAGGCGTTGCTATTCTTTGATCAATAAAATTATTTATTTATCAAAAAAACATTACTGATACTTTGTGCTTTTGGATAGCTTCTATAGATTGGAATGGGGCTGAGTTCCCATAATTTTCCAGTCTTTTTTTTTTTTATTTTTTATTTTTTAATATTTATAATTAGGTGTTCCTCATGTATACTATTTGTGTACTTGGGCTATGCCATTTGTGTTGTTAATAAAATCTTTGATTATCTATCAAAATGATTACTTACATAATTTGAAAGGAGTTTTAGCTTATATGGATGCTCTTCTCTGTGCTTTTTTAAGGAGACTACGTTATTTATCACAAAAATTAATGTATTTTTACTTTAAAAATAATTTATCACAATAATTAATGTAAATGCCCTTTAATGGCCTAAATTTTTTATTGACTTTCTTGTCTAGACAATCATGCATAGGTATTGCTCATGTATATATTCCATGTACTTGGGCTATGTCTATTATTCTCTTCAATAAAATTCTTAGTTACCGATAAAAATAAGTATCTTCTAATTTCTATGCTTTATTTTCCTGTTTTATGGTTATCAGTTCTTGATATGATAATGCTCCTAACTAAATTATGTAGATATGTTGCCTTTTGCTCCGAATGTACAGGTTTTTGAAGCATTTGGTCAAGTGGAGCTGGTGCAGTTGCCTCTTGATGAAACTGGACATTGCAAGGGTTTTGGCTTTGTCCAAGTGAGTTATGCCATTAAAACGTTTAGTGGTTATTGAAACTACCTAACAATGCCTCTCCCTAAGCAAGGAAGCATTTGCCTGCTTAACTGGGAGACACAGTGTTAGATGATATGATTAGGCCTATAAAAGATTGGTATTACTTTTCAATTGCAGTTTGCACGCCTTGAGGATTCCAGAAATGCACTGAGTCTGAATCAACAGTTGGAGATTGCGGGTCGGCTTATCAAGGTATTGCCACTCCATTCTTTGTTCATACTTGTACTACTAGGCATATGAAGTTTTTGGCTGTACATTGGGTGAAGCATCGGCGATTGGTTTTTTCATTTGTTAAACGCCAATTCAAATATGTAACCTATCTGAATTAGTTGGGATTGATGGTAGTTGTATTCTGTTGAATCTGAATGCAAAATGTGGGGTTCTTTTTGTTTTTTTTAGCTTTTGTCACTGGAGTACGCGCAGGTTTTCTCCCTCCTCTCGTCAATTTTTTCTCCTTGGAAATACTAATTATATCTAAAGAATATGGACTGCATGTTTGCATAGATGTGTTGACCCATGTATTTACTATGGTGCGGTGTACTGGTCCCATCGTTTTAATATCTGCTTCTTGTCACAGAATATTGTCACATAGTTGACTTGAGTAGTTGAAAGAGGTTTTCTTGGTGATTCAAAGCCACGACTTAGATTGATAATCGAACTTTGATTTTTTCCTGTCACTGTCTTTACCAGCTTATCATATACTTCTGTATAAACTTTGGTGGCATTCATTTTATGTGATTACTGCATTAATAATTGCGTATGTTGTGCCGAAAATCCTTGTCATAGATTCTCCTACTTGGAATATTACTTTCTTACCTTATTTCTAGCTGTTTTCCCTGTTTTTGTTCAGGTTTCAGCTGTTACTGATCAAACTGGACTGCAAGATATTGGAGCCATTTCTGGCGATTTTGATGATGATGAAGGAGGTGGCTTGGTTAGTTAGACCTCCATTATCTACTAGATTTTATTTAATTTTTGTTTATCAGCTGTTATTGCGTATGTTTATCATACTACTGTGATTCATCTATCTATTGATGATGGCAAGCTTACACTACTACTAGGAATACATTCAGTCCTAAATGTTTGATTTCCAGAATACGTTCACGGCATAACAGCACCATTAACACCACTAACAATCAACGCAAAAAGCAAGAATAGGACTGTTAATTTATCATCATTGACTATACCTTTTTGGAAATCTCATTATCCAGGGTGACAAAACATATGGTTCTAAACGTTTTCTATATCTGAAATATAATCTTTTATTTTTATTTTTATTTTTATGCCAAATCTCTTTATTGTTTGCATGTTAGAGAATTATGTTTTATACAATGTTTTAGATTTTACATATACTTTCTTGGTGTTCCTTTCTGGTTCTATGGTTCAGATTTGTTAATTTCTCTTAAATATATAATTGGCAAGCTGACCTAATGTTCTTTAAATTTCCAGTCGCTAAATGCACGCTCTCGAGCACTTCTCATGCAGAAGTTGGATCGCAGCGGCACTGCATCTGGGTTTGTCTCTCCCTAGTATATTATTGTATTTGAAATTTATGTATTTGAGCTGACATTTTCTTTCTTCTGCAGAATTTCTGGTGCTGTTGGCACTCCTGCTGTCAATGGCACTGGCCTTACTTTACCAATGGCACCTGTCCTAGGGGCTGCTCCTGTGGTATCTCCAGGAGTTGCTCCCCTTCCTTCTATTCCTGCTCTTGCTGGACTTGGTGTAGGCCTTCAAGGTCCCATTGTTACCGTGCCAACTGTTGATACAATAGGTGTTCCAAGCGAATGCTTATTATTGAAGGATATGTTTGATCCAAAAATTGAGGTTGTTGGGCATACTATTTTAAAGTAACTTTCTTTTCATGTTCCTACTTACGAAAAAACAAAACTTCGTTTTCATGTTCCTATTGCTGATAATTTTTGCATGGCTTACCTTTTGCAGATGGAACCCGATTTTGATTTGGATATAAAAGAAGATGTTCGAGAAGAATGTTCAAAGTATGGAAATTTGAAGCATATTTTTGTAGACAAGTAAGTTAAGCGTGCAGATTCTCTTTTGGTCTTCCATTTTTCATTGATACGTGTGGCTGATATATGTAAATACATTTTCAATGAACAGGCACAGTGCTGGTTTTGTGTACTTACGATTTGAGAATACACAAGCTGCAGCCGCTGCACAGCGTTCTCTCCATGGAAGATGGTTTGCTGGAAAGATGATTACTGCAACATACATGGTAATTAAATTCTCTCTTAGTTTATTCTTTTTTCGATAAATACGTATTTCTCAATAGTAAAACTAAAGATTGTGTACATATGCATTCAGCTGCCCCAGGCATACGAGACCAAGTTCCCTGACAGCAGATAAGACTCCGGATTTGCAGCAGAGAGTCTTATGAGTAGCCTGAATGCCCTCTAATACTGCCTTTTATCGTTGGCTCCAAGGTTTAGGTAAAATGGCGTTTTCTTATCTTCATTTGGGAGAGAGGGAGAGAAGATTGTGTATGATATGTAGGTATCCTCCGCTGACTGAGTGCGGATTGCCAATAGCCAAAGATTGTGAAAAGAAGTCTGAGTTACATGGAATGTAATTGTTATTGCTATTGCCGTTTACACAAAATCAAGGGAGTTACATTTGTAGGCCTACTTGGCGCTTTCTTTTATTATATAAAAGGTCTTGGCTACCATTTCTGGCTGCCAGCTTCTCCTGATTACGTTGGCTTGCGGTATACCAAAAACTGGTCAGGATTGAAGTAATTTAAGTTGTGGCCATTATGCTGTTTGGAGCGTCGTGTTTTATTTGATCTCGTCTTCTATCGGGATTAAGATTGGGTGTGGGTCCCTTTTGGAGCCTGGCCGTACTTGTTTACTTTTCCTGTGCATGCCTTGGTTGTTCTTTTTCAGACCCAAGGCTTCCCCGTGTGGTTTTATTGGTTGTTTCCTCCTGAAGGGTTTTCCATCTTGCACCGATATGAAATTACATCGATTCTGTTTACATTTTTTGATCTGTGATAATAGCATTTTGGCGTACGAATGCTGCACAGGAGGAGACTCTTTTCCCTTGTAGATAGATAGTCACTAGAATCTAGATTTCAGCCTCCAGCAGAACATACCCGTAAAGCGCTCAAAAAATGGTTCCAACACCTAATTCTAGCCGATAAGATTCCTTTTGGAAAAAGAAACAATGACAAAAAATAAAAAATAAAACACCGTACGTGTCCACATCTATCTCTCCCTTTGTTTCAACTCGTGACAAATGCAGGTACTCCCCGTTTCTTCCTATACTGGACAAACGTCACTTATGTGGGACTTAAATCAATCTGATAATCTTATCCTTGACGCATTCTTAGCGGGTAGAAGATGTCATTAAATGCGAAAGGCTAGCGTGTAGTCCACATTGTATGCATTCGACGTTATATTCACCAAAGCCCAGATTCCAAATGAATGAAACGTCATTGAATTGGTCCCAACTCTTCGGGGGCAGAGTGGGAGAAGAGAGGAGATCTCCATCTTTATACTCTCTCTGCCTCCAAGAAAAAATAGGCTGAAAGCATCATGGAAGTAGTTGAAGACATAGTGATTATAGGAGCAGGAATAGCCGGCCTTACAACATCCTTGGGACTTCACAAGTACTCATGACCTCTGTCCCTGCCGGCGTTAATTTGATGCGTTGTCTTTGCAACTAAGGTGTAATTCTATTATATATATGGTGAATAAACCTTTGGTTCTTTTTGTGTTTTTGGTTAAGGTTGGGAATCCGAAGCCTGGTATTGGAATCCTCGGATGGATTGAGGATCACAGGATATGCCTTGACATTATGGAGCAATGCTTGGAAGGCCTTGGATGCTGTTGGCATTGGCGATTCCCTCCGTTGTCGACATCAACTCCTTGATGGGTATCTTCACAATGCTTATAGAATGCAAACCTCTTCATTTCTCATGTTAATGACATATGTCAGCTGAGCTTTTCTTCTTAAACCGAGTTACACAAGAATTCCTGATAGTACGGTAGAGATCCCCATATCTATATAAAAAGATTGAATGCAAAAAGTACTCTTTGGAAAGATGAGATAATCAAAAGAAAAAGAAGAAGAAGCTAGAAATACAGTATAGATTAGCGTCTTTTGTTTGGTTTTACTGTTTATTTGTTGGTTCAATGAGTAGTTGTTGGTCTTTGTTACTAAGTACTGTTGTGCATTAAATTGAATTATCTCGTAAATGCTACTGTATTAACGCACGAATCTCCCTAGCCTCCAAGAAAATTTAAAAAGAAAATAATGAACTGACCAGCAATTATTTGAGTGCAGGAATGTGACGACCTCTATAGTTTCGGGACTCAAAATTTCAGACATATCGTATTATAAGGTCAGAGGAAAACAGTAAGTTGCAGCACTGACGATGTCACAACTTTGGGGACGAAACCTTATACCATGCCTGCCTGCCGGTGATTTATTTCTTATACTAAAGTTGATAATTGAGATGTTTGTGCCAGCTAGCCTGAATCATTTGTGTGATGTGCAGTCCTGGAGTCAATGAAGTTCGTCGTGTCAAGAGGAATATGTTGGTGGAAGCTCTTGCAAAGGAGCTTCGGAGTGGTACCATTAGGTACTCTTCCAAAGTGGTCTGTATAGAGGAATCAGGATTCTATAAGCTAGTGCATCTTGCGGATGGAACCACCTTTAAAACCAAGGTAAATTCATTTCACTTTCTAAGGTAAACGTAGCACTATTTGATTTGCAGACAACCCAATTATCAATTAAGGTTCTTTTCATTTGCTTGAACGAGTCGGATGGTCCAATTCTGAAGAGAAAATCTTATAATGTTGTAGTGTCCAATTTGATGAGATCCAATTTATGTTTAAGGAGAATTCCTGATTGGAACTTCTTAAATGAGTAAGTAATTGGCGGTTTTGAGTAAATAGCAATTATCCATGTGTTCTTCCTTCTAATTGCTTAGGCCTTACCGGAGTACCAATGTTGTGAATTCAAAGGTCTTAATTGGGTGCGATGGAGTCAACTCAGTGGTGGCAAAGTGGCTGGGCTTGAAGAAGCCGTCTTCCACCGGGAGATTTGCCATCAGGGGGTGTGTAGATTTCAAGTCTAGTCATGGGTTTGCGCCCGTAACCATGCACTTCTTTGGGAATGGTGTCCGGTTTGGTTTTGTTCCTTGTGATGATAACTCTGTCTATTGGTTTTTCACTTGGATTCCATCCAGCCAAGGTGAGCCCTTCGCCTCAACAAAGAGCTGTTTTGAATATTTGATTTTTTCCCCCGCACTAAAAAATAAATTTTGGAGTCACCAACCATAAGTGAAAAAAAGGAGAGATTAGATAGATTGGATTTTATACACTTGAATGAACTGATTTCTCTACAAACTGTTGGAAACAATTTGATTTGCGTTATCAGCAGTGTTGTTCATTTTCTGGCAGAGAAAGATCAGACAGAAGATAACCCAGCTAAAATGAAGCAGCTTGTATTAAGCAAGCTAGGAAAAATACCCGATGAAGTAAGGGCTGTCGTAGAAAACACAGAACCGGATAGTTTTGTCGCGTACCCACTAAGTTACAGACGGCCCTGGGAACTCCTTTGGGGAAATATAAGCAAAGGAAATGTCTGTGTAGCCGGAGATGCACTCCACCCCATGACTCCAGACATTGGCCAAGGAGGCTGTGCTGCTCTGGAAGACGGCGTTGTTTTAGCCAGGTGTCTTGCCGAGGCTCTATTGAAAGAACCAGGTGGGGAAACAAAAGAGAAAGATGATCATCAAAGAGAAAGAGAGGAATATGAGAGAATTGAAATGGGGTTGAAGAAGTTTTCCAAAGAGAGGAAATGGAGAAGCATTGAGCTCATTTCTACAGCCTACATTGTTGGTTTTATGGAGCAGAGTGATGGCAAAGTGATGACCTTCTTAAGGGATAAAATATTTGCTGCAATCCTGGCTGGGATAATGCTGAAGACGGGTAGTTTCGATTGTGGAAAGCTTACCATTTGATCTTGAAATCAACAAGCACACATATGCAGTTGAGCTGTAGTAATGCATGCATGAGCTCCATGCTTCATTGTTCTTTCACAACATTTCTGGCGATCTTCAACGAGCACCGTTGCCCTACTTGAAATTAGGAGATGAGGAGTTATTGTAAAGCTGTCATAATTCAAAAATCTTGAAAGTTTATGGGCATAAATTTATTTGAAGGAATGGTAGATAGAGTTATATATAGTATATAGAGGGTGCAAATCATGGCTGTCTTTGAGATTAAAAATAAAAAAAAAGAACTTTACTATAAAAGAAAGGTGAAATTTTTTAGTAGAAATGATATATGCAGTCGTGGAGTGTGCAAATGCCGCGTAATTCTTTTGAAAAAAGTGAGTAAATACAACATTCACATGATAAAAAATTAATTTTTTAATAGTAGATTTTATTATTTTTCAAATAGATTATATGCATTACTTGCACACCTTACCATTGTATCTAACATTATTATTATTTTAATGTATAGCATTCCCACTTTTTTTTTGAAAGAAATAATACAAAACTTACCCACCCAAAAATCTATATAAATCATTTTCCTGCCGCTAATTGCGTAGGACCCATATACTTTAATGCTTCGAAATAATTAATCCACCGACGTTTTGGCCGATATATGTATAATATATGTCATGTTTATTTACATATATATATATATATACTAGGTAATATTAACGTGCAAGACACGTTGATTTAGTTTAAATCAGTTTGTAGATTTATTTTTGTGTAATCTCCACCATCGACGGTTTAAAAAACTGAACAAAATCAAAATGGGTCTCTTTCCAACCAGAATTGAAATAAAAATTCATCAAACTTGGCTAAAAAACCCAGAAATGAAACTGGCATAATTGCTTTTTTTTCAACAGGTGTAGAAAGTTTTCCACTACATCTAGTTTCCATGCTCTTGAGTAGGGCTTCAAAAAATGGAATCAGGGCGCTAAGTAGTTGGATGAAGCCTGGAGGGTGAAGAAGATGAAGAGGGAGTGGTTGGAGTAGGTCCATTTAACGGTAGCCAAGTTTTTACACCGGACAAGCACCGCATTATTTTTATAGCTCTTCTGGAGTTGTCAGGCGCTGAAAGGCTTCAACCAAATGAAAGGAAAAAAGATCCGCTTCAACCAAATGAAAGGAAAAAAAAACCCAGTATGAAGAAACAAAATTGGAGAGAGAAAATGAAGAAGAGAGAATATGAGTATAGGAGAGAAGGTCTTACCCATTACCTGCAGATAGATTAGTAGCAGTGTGGCGGCAGTGCCTGCAGCCAAAAGGAAAAAAAAAACGCTTCAACCAAATGAAAGGAAAAAATATCCGCTTCAACCAAATGAAAGGAAAAAAAAACCCAGTATGAAGAAACAAAATTGTAAATAACACAGTTAGTGAAGAATTCATCAATGTTAAACCGCTAACCTTATTTTTCAACAAAAACGGTGGCCAGTTTTTTAGATCAGACAAGCACCGCAAGATTTTTCATCTTTTCTGTAGCTGTCAGGCGCCGCAGAGCTATGATGTCACATCTTCTTGTCTCTTGTAAAGAGACGCTTCACGAGAGATGTTGTGAAGCAATAGAGGTGTTTAGTCATAATTTTCTCTATAAAAGAGATATTCAGCTCATCTTCATTCGCATCCCATCTTCTTCACTTTTCTGTAATTAGTCTGCATTCTTAGTCTGCAATCTCTCTCTGCATTCTTACTCTACAATGACCCAGCAATCTTCTCGTAACCAATACGTAAGGTATTCTACACCATTTTCACCAGTTGTTTCTGCTTCTGCTGCAGGTTCTATAGTACAATACAATAATGATCTGGCTAATAAGTCAGATGTTGAAGCTATTTACGAGCTTGCAAATCTCGGTACCCATTACTCTTCAGCTATTTATGCATTTTCTCAGCGACTACAATCCAAACCTTATGATTTGGACAAACTCAATGAGAAAATTTCTATCCTTCAACGACTTCTTCAGGAGTCTCACATGAATATAGAAGCAATAAAGCAAGAGAATAGGAAATTAAAATCGTTGCTTAATTCTTCTTTTAGATTGCCTACTCCTTTAGACAGAAATGCTACGCAAATTTTAGAGGAGCAAGATCGTTTGAAAAATGAGGCGAAGAGCCTCAAATTTTTGTAATTTTCTTTCGAGATAATAAAATAATATCTCACAAATATTTATATTGTGTATCTATCTTCTGGTAGATATTCTGTGTGCTCTATTTTATATTTGGTAGCTAAAATCATATTCTGCGCAGATTAGGGTTGCATTCACTTCTACGTTTAAAGTGAAAATTAACAGATCTAAACGAATAGATATAGATCTGTCAATACACAACAAAAATACATGTTCAACATCCAAAAAAATCAAAATTTTTTTTTCTTTCAAAAAATCAACTCGGAGATGAAAATAAAAGAAAGATGACTTAGAAAATAGAAATATAAAAATAGAAGGAAGCAGTTTTGATGGTTTTGATTTGCCTTTTGTGGTTTAGAGGGTGCAAAAGTGGTTTTGTTGTTCTGGTGAATACCTTGAATTGCAGCAAAACTCGTACAGCTTTCCTCCGCTTAGCAAAGGTCACCTGTGTGTTGATTTTGTTCTCGATCCTCAACATCAACAAAAGAAAAGAAGATAGAGAAAAAGTTTACTTTCGAAGAGAAGAGGAAAGAGAAAGTGAAGATGAAAGTCTGAAAAAAAAAACATATGAACACAGATAGAAAAAAAAATTGTTTTGTGGATCTGAAAAATAGAAATCAAACGAAATCAAACGAAAGAAAAAAACAAACTTGAATAAATTTTTTACAAACAGATTTGAAATAAACGCAAGAAAATCAACCAAAAACAGATCTCTTCATATCTTTGTAGATGTGTTCAGACTTGTTTCTAAACCGAGCACCGTTGCCACGCCAGCCGCACACACAACTCCACGGACCACCAGTCATGGTGGGTTGCTAGCAGGGGCATATTTAGGAAGATGGAGAGAGAGAGATGAGCGAGAGGGAGACAGTAGAGTGAGAAGGAGAGAGAGAAAGAGAAGCTCAAACTAATTTTTAGGGATAAGTCATGCGGACGACGTTGCAGCAGCCCTAGTCAGGCATGGCCTACTCCATTGAAAAATAAAAAAAGTTATGATTTTAAAATATAATTTTTCAATCAATAATGTTGCCCAGATGACTAACACAAGAGGGGGGGTGAATTGAGTTGTATTTAAAAAAAATAACAATTATAAATCAAATATACAATATCAAACATAAACAAAATACGAAATAGCAATAAATATAAAGAGTAAGGGTAAGAGAGAATCAAACTCAGTATGTTAACGAGGTTCGGCCCCACTGCCTACGTCCTCGCCTCAAGCTACCCCTTGAGGATCCCCGAATTCACTATTCAACCTCCTTCAGGTGGAGGTAAAAACCTATTACACCTTTGAACAACACCGCTACAAAGGATCCGTGTAGAACACCCTCTACACTTGCAATCACCTTACACGTGGTGATTCAACGATTCCCTGTGTAGAACACTTTCTACACGCACAAGGGTTGTACACACCCTTTTACTGATACAAGAATTGATAGTGGGTAGAATATCAGAAAACACTCCTCAATGAGTGAAATAAGAACAATACAGCACAACCTATATCTCTCAAAATGAAAAAGGATTAAGGCTCAATGCTTAGAGAAGAGAGAATGAAAGCTTTGAATGAGAGTTGTATGCTCTTGGTGTTGTGAATGTGAAGCTCTCAAATGATCTATTTATAGGCATATGAGACTTCATATTCAAATTTAAAAAGATTCACATGTCAAAGACATCATCATTCATTTTTCAAAAATTTCAAACCTAATCTTTTTACTTTTTGCATGTGACAAAATGAGCACACTTTACTTTTCAAAAAATTCAAACCTAATCTTTTACTTTTTGCATATGACAAAAGGAGCACACTTTACTTTTCAAAATTTTCAAACAAAGGCATCTTCCTTTTGCATAAGTCAAGAAAAGCATCAATCACTTTTGAAAATATTCAAATAAAACATGCACATGTGAAAGATGACAATCAATCATCTTTAATATTTTCAAAGTTCAACCCTTTAATCATGGCATGCACATGTGAAAGATGACAATCAATTATCTTTCAAAATTTTCAAATTTAATTTTCAAAATATTCATGCACATGTGGAAAATGTATTTTAATGCTTTATGATAAAATATTAATTTTTGAGCCTTAATCCTAATTTCGAATTTTAAAGAGATTTACAACATTATTCTATGACTTTAATGTGAACTTGCTCCCTTCTTGCTCATGCTTGGTTTCTTGATGTGCTTGACTCCATTGTGTAGATAACTTGAGCTTGAGACTCCTTTATTCTATGAATTCATTTGTTATCATCAAAATCCATGTGTAAATATATAATTACACAAAACTTGAAACCTTAGGTTCAACAAATAATATCACAAAGTGTTACATAATGAAAGTTATGAGAATCATTTTTAATTATTTGGTGTTTGAAGTTGGAGATTTCGGAAACGTTTGTCAAAAAAGTGGGCTTCATAGGGCGATGGAATTCAAAAAGTTAACAGAAGGGAGGGACCCAAAAAAGGCATCAGCAGGTTAAATATGTCAGATCTGATTAACGGCACAACAATTTTATGATCTCGTATTGCGTGCCTAATTTCTTTGCGTATGAAGATGCCAATGTATCACGCGTTTGCGTAAATTAAGTCCCTTTCACTTTTGGTTTTAAGCCATTCAACCAACGTCTCAAGATGATCATTCATTGATCACAAGCTACCTAATTCCCCAATTTGGTATAAATAAATTATTAATATAACATATTATATATAATAATAATAATAATAATAATAATAATAATAATAATAATAATGCGTTGGATTACATCCCCATCTTTCTTTGACTTTTTGGATCGCATGAGTCAAGAAATAATAATTGATATTTCTACATAAATTTCGGTACAGAATTGGATACTCCAATGGTATAAATTTTATTTAAAACTTCCCATCATAACAATTTCTTTTATCTTTAGAAATGGATCTATGCTCTTCCGAACAATCTTTCCACGTTTTTTTATCTTTTAATGTTCTTGTTAGTAGTCTTGTCCCAGTAAGACCCTTTGCTATGTCTATCTCATGCCACTTCGCATTATATATAAATTATTTATATAAATCATGATATCTCTTCTCTCATATAAGTCCTCTCTCTCTCTCCCTCTCTGGTAAATGCTGTCGTTCACTACAGCCCAAGCAGACAAATCTCATGATGCATATTTCAAAGATGGCATGCAGTACTAATTAATAATTTGGAGCCATTTTACGTTCACATTAGCGGCCACTATACATGAATGACAATACGAAAAGTGAAGGAAGAGAGAGAGAGAGAGAGAGAAAGGGGGGGAAGAAAGAAGGGGCAGCCGAACGCAGTGCTGAAAGGATAAGGATGCTTTTGTATGGATGGGCGTAGGGTTAGGTTAGGACAGAAAAAATGTTTGGATGGTGAGAAAATGTGGGGTTTTGATTTTTGTTTTCTTAATCTTTCTTGGAGAATGACAAATTTAATCAGATCTAATTAACAATAATTATGTAATAAAATAATATTATTTTCTTTATTTTCTTTTATGAAAGCGGGATGATGGGACTGAGGGGATGAGCTTAGTGAAGGTCCTCTCATATAATTGAATAGAGATGAAAAATGTGAGAAAATAGAGGGACTACTACGAATTTGGGGTCATGGATAATTAATTAAAACAAGCTATTAAATGGAGGGAGAGAGGGGGGGGGGATCAACCAATTAATTTGCACTTTAAGAACATGAGAAACATGATGAAATAAAGTTTGCCAATAAAATAATAATAATGGTGGAGCTAAAATATGAGTGCTATGATGTGTTTATTCTGATTCATCATTGGTGTCATCCTTTATAGCATCAATAGACACAACATTGAAATTCTTGTACTGTTTTTGGTTGAGTCGATCGACGTCTACTAAAAGTTGAATCTTCCACTCTTTTTGTGAAACTTGTGCCACAAGATTTTCAATATATGACAAATGTTCCTGAAAAGGGAATTTTTCATTATAATTGCATGATTAATAAGAATTTAAAGCCCTCATATATGCTGAAAATTTATATCTTCTAAATTAACACAAGTTTTTGAATGCAATATTTTTAATTAAATTACTATGCATGTTTTAAATAAAAATAAAATTGACATAATAGACAAAGATATAAAAATCAATTTAAATGATTTTTGTTATAATTTACTTTTAATAGTTTTTTTTAAATATAAATATCAATGTATTTGTAGATAATGTATTAAATATGTTACAAATTTTGAGATAGACTTTTTTACTCGCAACAATAAAGCCAATAAAAAATAAGAAAACGTACATCTCCAGTATGATTCATAAGCTCAACTGCTGAACAACCGAATGCTTCTTCTACAACTTCACCAAACATAACAGCATTTAGTCTTCCTATACCATCATCGAGTTCAACATATGCTCGGCAGCTATAAATTTGATGGAAATATCATTTTAAGTTAGAATCAATAAAAATTATTCATTAAATCTATTACATAAATTATCAAACAAAAATTTGAAAGATACATACCGTGGTTGAGAAATGCTTTGGTGTTTGCAATGGTAACAAATGAATGTATCATTGTAATCATATCCAGTTCCTTTATTACAGCCAATACATGACATGTAAAAAAATATCTGACGCAAATCAACCACAATTATCTTTGCCTTTATCCAAAATTTTGTTTTCTGCATCACATTAGAAATAATTTTTTAGAAGAATTGATTGAATAAATATTTGAATTTGTTACTAAGAATAGAATTTTACCGCCATGGGTTGCAAACTTTTGATGAACTCAGTAACATCACAATTCTTGATTATTTCCCGAATACCAACGGAAGATAGAGATGCAGATGGGTATGTCAAGTTTCTTGCAATAATACTCTTGAGTAATAAATCATTAATTGCCGCCCTTATAATTCATAAAAACAAATACAACATAAGAAATAAAAATACAGAGATTTCAATATTCAAATGGTATGGAACAAATAATGACTTATTTGTGACGATTACCACTCTTGCAATGAAGTTGCCTCAGGAATAACATGATTGATCATAAATTTACTTTTCAGACGTGATGATAGAGATAATCCTTCATTGAAAATAGGCATCATAATTAATGCAAGCATATACAATCTAAAAGAAAATATAATATTGTTAATTATTAAAAATACCGTTATAAGAACCAACTCTTATTTTTGTTGCAAGTATAACTGGCTTTGTCTCAATTATTTTGGAGATTTTTTTGCATTCATCTTGCACAAATTGACCCCACATAGTTAAACATATGGGGTTTAAGCTACAAAATTGGAAAAAAAAAAAAAGAATTAGTGGAATATGCAAGAAATAAAAATTGAAACATAATTCTAAAAGAGGGAACTACCCAAAAAATATTTTTACCCTTCATCAATAAGATATATCTCTTGAATAGTTGTTGGTCCATGCGCTGTAGTTGTCTCTCTACATGGCTTGATACGGAGTGCAACAGCTAAAACATCTGACAAATAAGATTTAAATTTTTAGTATATTCATAATTAAATATTAATAAATAAAGAGTGAATTACCTATTTCTGCAATTGAATTCTTATAAGCGTCTAATTCATTGAACAGAATGAATTGGTACTTTGGCGGCTCCAACTGTCCTTCATCCTTTGAAACTTCCTCAATTGTCGTTTTAGCATTTAAAATCCATTGGTATTCATGTGTTTCAATTCTATACCTTGGATCCAATGGCTTCACATATGCATTACTGATGTAATACGACTGGAAAATGTGCAAAGTATCTTCTCGTGACTCGATATCTTTATCAAATATCGTAGCTTGTAGTCGATTTCCCTGTATAATATAAAAAATTATAACGAATAATTTACAAAAAAAAAATTGTAATAAATAATTGAGTATAATAATTTTGTTTGATCTTAAATTGTTTTGAGTTATGTGCAAAATTTTTGTTTTTAAATGTGTTACATGAAGAGAACTAAACTAAGAGAACATCATTGACATTTATATAAGGAAGCCAAATATTTAAAAAATCAAACATCAAAAGACCTAACAAATTAGTAGTAAAAAAATAAAAATAAAAATAAAAACAAAACTTAATAGATAGAATGCAAAAATAACTAAATCATTTACCTACTTTTAGTACACTAAAAAAAAAAAAGACAATAGATACAAATAAATACTATACCTCTGGATCAATCAATGTTAGGTTTTGGTACTTCACTGGTGAACGTTGGCCTGTTCGTTTGGGTGACTTCTCTGCCACAATCATTTTGATTTTCCAGTCTTTTATACTTGGAGTGATATCTTTTATCGATGTATAAACTGTCCGTATCTTTAAAACTGTTCATATACAAATATATTAAATGTGTAAGTATAGTAAATCGAACACTAAATTAAAAAAGATTGAAAAGAGAATCGAAGAGTGTAATAAATTAAAAAACACAATACTAAACATACAAAAAGGAGAATTCTATTAAATGCGTAATTTTGTTGAAGTAATTAAATTCAAATTATACAATTGAATCATTACCCATTTAACATCAATCTGAACTTGCTAATCTTAATAATTCCGTATAGATAATATTTTTTGTACAGTTCTCCTCCGATTGTTCAGTAGACACTGGCCGTATTAAAATTCTAACTGTAGATGCAGTCTTAGCTCTTGATAAAGCCACATATAATTGACCATGTGAGAAAACAGGTTGAGGTAAGTAAATATATTCCAACAAAATCAAATGTTTGCCCTTGTGACTTATTTATAGTCATTGCAAAACTTAATCTGATAGGGAACTGAGTTCGTTTGAATGGGAAACCACTATTTTCATCAACATTTGGTAAAAATGAGATCCTTGGAATAAAGACTCTTTTTCCGCTGTGGTGCCCAACTGCGATTTCTGCATCAATGAAATTTCGATCAAAAGCTCGACAAATTAGACGTGTTCCGTTACACAGTCCTTCTGAAGGATTAATGTTTCTAAGCAGCATGATAGGACAGTTTATCTTCAGCAACAATTCATGAGGAGGAAGTCCATTTGGGGTTAAAGTATTTAAAAAATCCTCCATAACTGATTGTTCAGATGCATCTATTGCTTCATCAAAACTATAATATCGCTTAAGCTCGCCAGGAAATCTATGAATTAGTAATGCATTTATTTCATCAACATAACTGTTCTTTGGTGTTAATATGACCCGATTCATCATAGCTGAAATATTTATGGAATATTCATGAATATCATGGAAAACAACATCTATTAAATGATCCAAAGAAGTGCAGTCATCTTCATAGGGAACAAGCATGCCATCAGGAATTTTTATAGTTTCGTTAACTGTGATTGGTGGCATTCCGTTGCCTAATTCTAACACATATTCTGAAAAGACTGGATCCAATCTTGCTCGCATATTTTCAGTCAAATGAAACTTTATCAATGTAGGCCACAAATAAGAAGAAACCAAACTGGCGTCAACATGTTCTTGTCTTGTTCCTTTACGAACCACAGGTAAAACCTGGCGAAAATCTCCACCAAAGACAATAACTTTTCCACCGAATGTTAACTCTGAATCATTAATGTCTCGCAGCATTTTATCTAATGCTTGAATATGTTGTTTTCTTGACATAGGGGCTTCATCCCATATAATTAACCTTGCCACACGTAATAACTTTGCAAGGGAACTTTGTTTACTGACACAACACATGCTATGTTCATCAGTATCCAGTGGAATCTTAAAGCGCGAGTGTGCTGTTCGACCTCCAGGAAGGATAGATGCAGCAACACCGGATGAAGCAGTTGCAAGTGCGACTAATTTTCTTGATCTTACTGCGGCAAGAAGTGCCTTGTACAGGAACGTCTTTCCCGTCCCACCAGGGCCATCAACAAAGAATGTAGCAGTTTCATTTGAAAAAACCTTTTCCAAAACTGAATTATAGACATGTCGTTGTTTACTATTAAGGGCTTCTGACGCGACAATATCTTCTTCTGGAATTTCAACAGCCAATTCATCATCGATTTCCCTAGATTCGAGTTGGTCTTCATGAAAACAAATGTCGTCATCAAGAAGATGGAATGAATTAATGTCTTTCCCCATTGATTCAAGTGTAAAAGAGATTGAGCGCAAAACTTGCATTCTTACATTCAACATAGAATCTTTAATTGACCCAAAATCAAGTGACATATCTTGCTCAAAACGTTCCCAAAGCTCTCTCGGATTGGTTGGATTACAATAAACCAAAATAGTTGCAAATAGTCGTCTCAAACTGGATGGCATTTGATATAGAGATGCTTCATGTAAACAATCTTCTAAGCTACTGTCTCTCTGTAGCAAACCGTGCATAGTTGCTGCCTCATGAAATGTTGGAGCCACAACACCATCAACCGTCCTAAGATTTTCGAACGACAAAGGTCCTCTTACATGATTTAACAATATCCGCAGATAATACCTCTCACCTTCAAATGGATTTGCTGTAACAATTCGACCTATAACAGTTTTTTTTTTCCGACGAGTCCACTCTTTGTATTGTTGGTTCCAAACATAAAATTCTGGAAATTCTTTGTACAACAATGTCCTTGCATTTTCATCCACTCGGTTTAATGTAAAAAATTCTGTTAACATTGATTTTGCAGACCGATCAGAGTTGAGAACATTGATTAAGTCTTCATTTGCTCGAAAAGTTACTTGGTGTTGATCCTCAAGATGTAAATGTAAGCTATATACTGCTGGGTACATTTCATTAATAATAAAGCCATATATTCTCCACATAGCTTCAGGTGGAGCAATCCATCGGGCAGATTGGAATTGTTGAATTTCATCAATTTGTTGATTTCTTTGTTCGGAAACCAAATTGAAAGCAACGCGATCATGCCCTTTGTAAATGTACTTGTAAAGATATTTGACTGCTTTTATTGTAGAACAAATCTCGACATTAATGTGACAGTCAAATGTTGCAAGCAAATACGGATTATATGGAACGACCCAACGGTTATCCAAATCATGGCGCCTCACTTTGACAGTTATTCCATTGTCAGAACGCTTATATAATGGGAAGCAATCATTTCCAACAGTCGTACCTGATGCAAAATTTTTTGGATATTGGCTTTTGCAACAACCATTTTTTTTCATACAAACGTTTGTTGGATTCAACACTCCACATGGTCCATGCATCATATGCTTGATAACAGCATTATGCAAGTGCAAATTTGTATTTTTATCAGGTATTTCTGCTGATACAATCTCATCAAAAGATTCAGGCGCATAGAGTTTCCAATCCCTCTGTAATATAATTAAAAAATGCGCATGTGGAAGCCCTCTTTTTTGATGCTCAATAACATAAACATATGCTGAGACTTTTCCAAATATCTGCTGCTTGAATAATCGATCCTTTAATTCTTCTAATTTTGAATGAAAGACCCGAGCAATCAAATCAGGCCGATTTTGACTCTCCTCAAGCAGGCGTAATTCATTTGAAATTTCTGGCCAGTTTGGATTGCACGTCATTGTTAAAAAAATGTCTGGTTTACCATAACGCTGAACTAAAGCCATTGCTTCCATATATCTTTTTCGCATATCTCTTGGACCCCCAATAAATGACGAAGGCAGAATAATCCGTTTTCCAACATTAGAAGCATCAGTTTCCCCAAGTGTAATGGTATCAACAATACCTTGATATAACTCAGATCGAATATGTTGTTGTTTGCTGCGGAAATAATCTAATCTTGACGTCTCGATCTTAACATACATATCAACAACAAATTGTTGCAATAGGCGACCAGACAATAACAAAATTGATCTGACGTTTTCTCTAATTTGTAACTTGTAGCAATAATATTCACGGCACGAAACAATTGGATCCTTCCTTTTTCTGTTTAATGCTGCAAAAGTTATAGGGGAATGAAATGTCACAAAATTGGACGTCTACAAACTAAGTATAAAATAGGAAGATTAAGATTACATTATAACCTCGTTGTTCTCTTGTCAGTAATTCTTCTGCTGACATTGATTGGTGAGGATCTATTGATCGGGTTGTTTCATTACATGTTAATGTGCTTCCTCTATTGATCCTTTGAATGCCTTGATGCCAACCAGTATCACCAAGAGGAAACAACAAAGGATACTGAAGTGGATCATAACAACCAAAATAATATTGAACTATATGACTTCCACCAGAATGACTAAAGACACAAATGTTTCGTCCTCCTAGCTGATCTGCATCTTCATTTTCAACCCATATTGCTGCAACTTGTGAAGATGTCGGGGCATTGAATACACGTTGATCTAGATCAGCATCTGATCTTATATGGATTACTTGATTTTCCAAATTTGGCAAATCACCAAGAGACCGAAAAAACACAGAATATGGATTAATCTGAAGAATATCGATGAGTTGAGGTATAATTGATGGATTGATTCTGTCTGAATCAGAAATGCGATTTTCTAATTCATGCTCCGTATCATAGAAATACAATTGGAGATAAGAAGGACGACCATTTAAAGGGATCAAATCATTGATATAGTGATAGATCTGTCCCTGAGTTCGAAAGGTATAAATTCCTCTATTCCGTCTGCAAAGATTTCTATCAAATTTAACTCCAAAAGATGTAAACGCGAACTTGTTATTATAAGTCCGAACGTAGGTCTTAAAATGTGCAGATTCATCTGTGTTGGAGGTTAAAAGATCATAAAGTTGATCAGGAACAGCATTTGTGGCCAAAGAAATTGTCCCATCAGCGCAACAAAATCCATTTGTTTCATGATAGAATCTCTTTGCTTTACAATGTCTGCAACAAGGCACATATGGCAAAGAATATGCTTCAAATGGCACGGCTTGTAATAATTGTCTAAGTCTAGCAGAGCGGTGATGCCTCCCACCTATTGAGTTCAAAAATGAATATAAGACAATAGGTGTAAACTCATCGATTGTTCTTTGAATGATCTGACCAAGGAGGACACTACTGGAAGAGTCGCAAGAGTTGACAATAGAATCAGAAGAATGAATAATGTAATTATACTTATTTCTTACCCCTATAAGGTGGCCGTATACTTGTTTCAAAACTTGATTGTTCCCGAACAACACATGGAGCCTATTTGAATAGAATGTTTCCAAATTTCAATGAAAAATAATATAAGGAAGTTTGAATAAGAAAGACGACAAAATAATTTCAGGAGAACCTGTTGAATCAAAAGCTGATCAGAGGCGGTTATTTCATCTATGGATGTATTTCGTGATTTACGTGTCGGAAACTCCATAGAATCACTCGGACAATTAGAATGATCTGTCACATTGTTTAATGATGAAGTTGCCTCTGAATTAACCACACAGACGTTAACACCAGGAGGAACACATACTTCATGAGATGAAATCAATTCATCCATGTCAACATCTGGGTGGAAATTTCGTTGTTTCTTTGACACATTTTGTAGAACAGTAAAGTCTTCAATGATGTTTATATGTTGGACATCATCATTTGAAGGTTCATCAATTGATGTAGTCAGTTGATCACCACCAAATGAAGCTGAATCTGTTAACTGGATTGAATTGCTGCTAGATGCCTTCTTTTTAGCATATCTTTCTCTCTTTTTTCTACGGAGTTCTTCCTTTGTCTCTTTTGGTAAATCTTCATATGGGATATTCTTCATTCGTTGTTTTCTATGATCTTCAAAAAATAGTCTCCAAACTTAACTTTTACAAAATTAATATTAATATTTCAAAACAAATGCTATATAACTTATTAACACAATCTTACCACTTCTCATTATGTTAACGAAGCAAATGATTCTTCCAAAAGTTGGATACTGTTCCACACAACCAAAACTAAATGAATAAATAACAAATGTTTAACTTGAAATCCATACCTCCATGATGCATTTTAAATGCTATAAACAATTTTTGTTGATTCATATGTTGAAAAATGCATACAATCAAATTATTTATACTTTAAATTAACAAGAAAATGAAGATAACAAAATAACACATAGAATGAAAAAATACCATGAAAAGGAAACTTATAAAAAGCATAGATTGAATAATTATTTTAAATAATTATTTTATTAATTATTCTTGTGGGTTTTTTTTATATATCTAAATATTAACAATTTCATATATCAAAATGACCAATTTTATTAGTAAATATTAATATATACTAAAAAACACTCTATATGATATTGAATCATCAACTTAATACAAATTTTATATATCAAAATCATCTTAATACAAATTCCACAAAGTTGATTTTAATAAATATGAGAGAAAAAAAACAATAAAATAAGTTTGGAGAGTGAAAAGTATTTCTTTAAATTTAAAAAAATACTATTTATAACTACGCAAAAATTTAAAAAAGTATAATTCTTCTACCCCCAACGTCCCCCACACACAAAATGAAAAGAAAGTACTAAATAATTTAAACTTTACATTTTGAGTTTATCTATTTTGGATTTAGAAATTTTGACAAACTATTTATATAACTAATTTTTAAATTGAGGATATTTTTATAAAACGATATTATTTTAATAAGCTATTTTATAAAAATATGACTCATTTTAAACATAAGTGTGTAAAGGATGGTAAAAATGGTTGTATATGATAAAAAATGGCAAAAATGGTCTCATTTAAAACATATGTAGATTTTATTATTATTTCTATTATATTTTTAACACTCCTCCTTACATGTGACCAGACTGACCTTCAATGAGTAAACCTAATACTTTTCTTTGCTTTAAAATGTTTCAGTTTTTGCTCTTAGTACATAATTTATGAGATTACATAAAGCAATCGTTGATTAAAAATAAAATAAAATTAAAATCCTTTGTAAACCGTAAAGTATAATCAAAGCATCAATATCTATGAATTTGGTTTCACACATTCAAGATGATATATATAGACAAAACTTTAAATATCTTTGGCCCTTTTTTTCCACTTACTATAAAAAGCAATCTTCAAACGTAATTAATAACTCTCCCACTACCAACTGTAATTGTCAACTCGATCTATGGCCATCTGAATTAACACTTTTTTATATATACAATAAATAATCGATTTACAATAATTATTTTTTTATTATAAAATAAATCTGACACATCATATTAAGCGACATTCATTAATTAATTAATTTTTATAAAATTTTCTTGCACACACCCACATTCAATATATATATATATATATATATATATATGAGAATTGTAATAGATATAAAGAGATTATATAAAAATAAATCTATAATCTGATGTGATTTTATGGGATCTGTTAAATCTATTTTATAATAAAAATAACTTTACATGAATCGGATATATCACATTAAGTCATATCAGTTTATCATTTATTTTATGTGATGTTTTTGTGGTTAAAATATATTCCCCATATATATATATATATATTATACAGGGTAAGAATTAAATAGTGAGACCATTTTCCCCGTAATTAAAAGTAGCTAAAACTCGCAGTCCGCTGATTAAAGCCCACTTGTAAGTTCTAAACGTTCTTAATGGGCCTCATGTCGGCTTCTCCATCGTTAATTTCTCTCTCTTCCAACACAGACTCACGAGTCACTGTGTCCAATCACCACTTGATGACGTTCACAACACGTTTTGACCCAAATAGAACCTCAATCCTCCAATTGCCAACTTGTCCAGGAAATTCCCACCGTTTCTACATGGATTATCATAAATATGTCTCCCAGACTCTATATCCACTAAAAAATAACATAGTTTTCTGAAGGGCAGACCCATTCATAACCAGTTTCACTTTCATACGGCTTGATCTCCTATCTATTTCTTTACTAATATCTGTTACTTCAAGCACAAGAATTTGGCGGAGCCCAACCCAACCGACTTCAACATTCTTGATCTTTCTTTCTTTTTTAATTTCCTTGGCGGCTCAAAAGAATGATCTTTCTGTTTCCCACATTAGAATTTACCTGAATATATTACACTCTTCCAAACGAAAAGTAGTGCCACCCGGGGAAAATTGTGTTTAGCTCGTTCTGTCTCTGAGAAGCTGCATCTACGTACGTAAATTATACAGCATTAATATAGGGTGGTTTACACTTGGTTTGATTCGTGATGAGTACAGCTCGGGTTTGAATCCAAGCGTGTCTGATTCTCCTTATTCATTGCATATTGATGGAGTTGGGCAGAAAAGAGGACAAGAAGAGGATGGTGGAGGAGGAGGAGAGTTGTCATGTGAACCGGTTGCGAGGCGGTTTAGAGCTTCTGGTGACTTCACACATGGAGGAGGTTCATCCTCTGGAGTAAGAGGTTAGCAATTTTTCAACTTTTTTTTTCCCATCATCCTATATATGTTGTAGCTTTTCTTTCCGTGCTCCTGTTCATAATTTTGCAATTTTCTTTTCCTGTTTTCCGTTTTTGGGATGATCGTTCTAACTCTTTTATGGCATATGCCAGTTTGTCTACAAATGTTTCTAAAAATGGAATTTTTGAACTCATTTATCTGCTTTGTTATCATGAAAAATTTTAACTTATTCCAAAAGTTTAAATTGATAAAAAAATATAAATTTTATTATTTGTATTATATTGTTAATATATATATATATATAATTTATTTTTTAAAATATGGATAGAAACTTTGATAGAGTCCATATCCTTTACATGAAACAATGGTAACGAAAAACTTAGAAGATTGTACCACATACTTAATCAGATAGGGTAGCATCAATCATGATCGCTTGTTAAATGTTAGTTCAAAGGGTCAAGCTACTCAGCCGCCTGCTTGTTACTGCTTCCTTATACTGCTTGACGTGGTTTCATTTAAGTATATAATTATATATACGAAGTGTACATACAAATCAGTGTTCTATTTAAAGATATAATAATAAAAGTGATAAGTTTAACACAAAGAGATTTAGAGTATTTATAGAAAAGAACATAACAGGAAGTGGAGCACAAATAGAGGAATAAAGTGCACACAGCGAATTGATACCAACCAGATTGATGAAGAGCCAAACAAAAGCAAAAGCAACAAATCTGACAAAATAGAGAAAAAAAGAAAAGAAAAGGGAAGGAGTTGAGTAAGAAGAGAGAAAGCAGATTACTTTATATAAAAATAGAACGAAACAGTTTTGATGGTTTTGCTTTGCCTCTACTGCTGTTGCTTGAAGGATGATTGTTGTCCGACTTGCTCCGCGACTGCTGATGGCGGCAACCGAGGCTAGGCGAGATGGAGAGAGAGAAAATATATGAATTAGTAAGAAGAGAAAACAGATTACTTCATGAGAGAGATGCAGAGAAAGTGAGTACGAGATAATCAATGCAGGAATCACTTTTGTAAACGTTAAAGAAGTTAAAGGTGATAATAGCCAGGATAGGTGGCAACCTCAATTATGAGGACTACAAATGATTTAGGTGATGGGTAGGCTGATAGTCAGGACAGCCAAGCAGAGGACCCATCTCTTATTGTGTTGATTGATACATAGATAGATTGTTATAATTAAAAGAAAATGCCAAACCAAAGCCACTCAAACTTAAAATAAAAAGCCACTCAAACTAATATGATTGAAAACGACAAATCAAGATAAAGAAAGATAAAAACACAAAGAAGAAATAAATATACAATATTAAACACATTTTTGTGTTTTTGATCCCACTTTGATTCCACTCTAATCAATGTCTGCTTGAGTATCATCCACCTTTCCCTCGAAGTAAAAGAGAATACCTCTCTCTCATATACATGATATGCGCATGCAGCTTTGGAAAAGATAAGATAGAGCTGGGAAAAAAAAATCATGTCGACATTATATTATATTTCTCTCTCTCTCACTCAAACTTAAAATAAAAAGCCACTCAAACTAATATAATTGAAAACGACAAATCAAGATAAAGACCTTTAGGCCTTTGGTGTCGCCCACAATGTCCTCACTTTAACTCATCACAATATCCTCACTTTAACTCAAACTTAAAATAAAAAGCCACTCAAACTGAAAACGACAAATCAAGATAAAGAAAGACAAAAACACAAAAAGAAATAAATATACAATATTGAACACGTTTTTGTGTTTTTGATCCCACTTTGATTCCACTCTAATCAATGTCTGCTTGAGTATCATCCACCTCTCCCTCGAAGTAAAAGAGAATACCTCTCTCTCATATACATGATATGCGCATGCAGCTTTGGAAAAGATAAGATAGAGCTGGGAAAAAAAAAATCATGTCGACATTATATTACTATTCATTCGAATTTTTTATTATCTTTACTGTGTATTTGAATTATTATCTTACTGTGCATTCTGAATTTTTTATTATTATTTCGAATTATTATCTTATTGTGTAAATTAACAAAAATGAAAATGGAATGTTATTGTGTAAAACGTTAATAAAAACGGAATGTTATTATGAAAAAAAACGGAAGCCGAAAAGTAACTATTCATTCAGGATAGCCGCTTATTAATAATAGAAGATATATGTAAAATACGTAAGGTCATACGTCAAATTCACGTGTTAGGTCCCTGCCATTTGTCCAGAATAAATTATTATATTCTCAACATGATAAAGTTCCCTGCCATTTGTGATCCAGAATTTGATCTGCACTCGTTCATGAACACAATTATTGTTCTTGTTTTGACCGATATATATATATACACACACACACACATATGCAGTGCTGCATATGTATATATAATAAATTATTATCATATCCTTAAGATCCAATTTACGTGTTAGCTAGCTTCCGTAATCAACTTTGTTTCATCATGTAGAAGTAGAACCAGGTCTACAAATTGTAATGGTCTTCCTCCCAAGCTCATCATGTCCAGCTTGTACGACTGTCTTTATAAAGCTAGAGACTTTATCGATTTCATGTAATCTTAATTACCGGACGATCGAAGATTTATTCCAACCTCATCCGATCCACAGGAATAAAAGAGCAACATCAAGATCAGCCAAAATATCATGGGGGGAGTGGAAGACATAGTGATTGTGGGAGCTGGAATTGCTGGTCTTACAACATCCTTGGGACTTCATAGGTACGTACACACACCCTTTGATCTCCATGTCTTTCTTGTGATACATGATCATGTTCGATCGGCCATGAAGGTATAAACATGAGTATTTAATCGCAGGCTGGGCATTCGAAGCCTTGTATTGGAATCCTCGGATAGTTTGAGAACCACAGGATTTGCCTTTACAACATGGGCAAATGCTTGGAAGGCCCTAGACGCTGTTGGCCTTGCCTCCTCTCTTCGACAACATCATCAACTGATTCTTGGGTAAGTAGGACTCAACCTCGATCTCCTCAATCCGTCCAGTTTTTTTTTTTCCCAGATCATTACCTCCATATATATATATGTATGTATGTATGTATGTATGTATGCATGCCATATACGAGCAACTTCCACGCTGTTTTGGTTTTACTGAACACCACGCATCTTCTATCGTGTGCAGAAATGTGACTACCTCTACAATTTCAGGGCTTCAAACCTCGAAGACTTCATTTGAAGTCAAAGGAAAACAGTAAGTGACAGCACTGGAAAAGGATATTCCTGATTCTTGTAGGGCTATTTTTTACTGCAATTGTTTTTCGGAAGTTTTTAAGATTCCCGATTCTTGGTAGGGCCATTTTTTACTGCAATGGATGAAAAGTTAGCTTTGGGTTTTCTTGCATGAGCGAGTGAGCGGTATCAACTTTCAAGTCCTGATTGCGGTGAAAAAAAACCTATTTTTCTGCAAAAAAAGACGACAGAAATTACAACCATCTCTTTCTATCCGAAGTTAATTTGTGATTCTTGGATAATTTCTTTCTCCTACAAAAACGCAGCTATGCAAAGCTTAGATGAACAATATTTTGTATACAATGCTGGGCTTTATTTTGATATTAGAAAAAAAACGAGGCGATTGAGCCAGACCGGATAAATGCTGTACATGTGGTTTGCAGTGCAGAACACGAAGTTCGTTGTGTTCAAAGGAAGTTGTTGTTGGAAGCCCTTGCAGAGGAACTCCCAAGTGGGACGATAAGGTACTCTTCCAAGGTGGTTTCTTTAGAGGAATCAGGCTCCTTGATGCTTGTGCATCTTGCTGATGGAACCATTCTCAGAACTAAGGTACGAACTGTGCTTAATGATTTATCCAGGAATTTAGGAGTAGTGGCCTTCTAAGTTCGAAGAATCCAAACTTTACAACAAGGCGTGACATGCCGCACGTCATGTCTAATGATTTAATCAAATTATTCTAACAGTAACAAAGTATTCAATTTCATCTATCTTACAGTCACGTTAAGCCATTTGACTTGAAAATAAATAAAAAAAACCCACGTGGGAGCAGAGTTTTCGACTACCCAACGCCAACATTACTGGTTCGAATTTTAAAGATGATACCGTTAAACCACTCCTCTTCTGGTCCCTACCGAAATAGGAGCATATATATAAATATATATATATATATATATATCTAATCAGCCATTATATTTTTATGAGTAATACATACAGTCACTTTTATATATTTTTTATACACTCCACTATATAATTAGTTAGATTAATTTATTTTTAATACACAACCAATCATATTATTAAAATACATAAAAAAAAAATGTAAAAATAACTTTATATAAAATTTTTATATTTTCATTATTACAGAAGTGGAAGTTAAATGGGACGTTGGGTTGTTTGCTCTGTTCTAGGGGTGTAACCGGTCCGGTTTGTTCCGGTTTTTGACAAAATTTAGGACCGAACCGGTATGTACCGGTTTTGCATTTTTCAAAACCGATTACGCACCGGTTACCCTCCTAAATCGGTACTCCGGTTTTACCGGTTTCCAATCCGGTTCGGTCCGGTTTTACCGGTTTTAATGTACTATATTATATATAATATAGTATATAATACTATATATATAATATAGTATATATTATATATATAGTATATATATAATATAATACTATATATTATATTATATATAATATAGTATAATACTATATATTATATTATATATAATATAGTATATAATACTATATATATAATATAGTATATAATACTATAGTGATAATATATTGTAGTATATTATAATATATATTATAATTGTATTATAGACTATAATGATATATTATAGTATATTATAATATATAGTAATATAGTATTAGTATAACTATTAATATGCATTATATAATATTAGTATAACTATTAATATAATAAGTAAAATGATATAAGATTTTAAAATTTAATGCTATATTAATTAGTAATTTATCATATAATACAAAACTACTTTATATATAGTTATATATTATATATAAATATTATATACAATATAAAAAATTAAAATATATATATATAAATCGGTCCGGTCCGGTTTTAGAAAAAGAAAAATTGAAACCGGACCGATTTTGACTGGTTTTAAGAAAACTAAAACCGGTACCGGACCGAACCAACCTTGGGACCGGACCGATACCACCGGTTTGGTCCAGTCCAGTTCGGTTTACCGGTTTATCGGTTTTTTTTTACACCCCTACTCTGTTCCTACTTTGGGCAAACCACACGTATAGCCCACGATCGACACCGTTTGAGTACGAGGTGTTGTGTATAAACTGAAAACTAATTTATTTCGTTTATTTTTATATATATACGAGATGAGTTAAAATAAAAGTTGAAAGTTAAAAAAAATATTATTAGAATATATTTTTTTAATATTATTTTTATTTTAAAATTTGAAAAAGTTGAATTATTTATTTCATTTTATATAAAAATTTAAAAAATTTATAATAATTAAATAAAATAAGATAAAAAATTTTGTTAAAGTGAACGTAGAAATTTTTATAGATTGAATACAAACTTACTTTGAAGGCAGGCTTAATGAGAGCATCTACGTAGGTCATGTTTTGGATATGGTTTCTTGGGATTTATTATTGTAGAATAAACTTAAAATTTGTGAATGGAAGGTTTTAATCGGGTGTGATGGAGTGAACTCGGTGGTAGCAAAGTGGCTGCATTTCAAGAAACCAGCTTTCGCAGGGAGATCTGCCATAAGGGGCTTTGCAGACTTCAAGCGCAATCATGGATTTGAGAACAAGTTCATACAGTTCTTTGGGGAAGGTTTTCGATCTGGTTTTCTTCCTTGTGATGATAGCAAGGTCTACTGGTTTTTCACCTGGACTCCCTCCAGCCAAGGTAATTAGCCATCTTAATCCCTTTAACTTGGTGCTAATTGCTTGATTCTTGGCTTTAAAAACGTACAATTTTTGGAGTAATAGATTGTATTAGAATTTAGAACCAAAACTAGGATAACAAAATTAGTACGACTGCATTATGTGGAGAATGCATTCTGAAACAGGATACTTTCCCTGCTGAAATCTATGCTTAGCATTGTCACAATTTTCTTTTACATGTATCTATCTTGCAGATAAAGAGATAGAAGATAACCCAGCTAGGATGAAACAATTTGTGTTAGGCAAGCTTGAAAAAGTTCCTGATGAAATAAGGAATGTAATTGAAAACACTGAACTAGATGGTATGACATCATCGGCATTAAGGTACAGACATCCCTGGGAGCTTCTTTGGGGAAATGTCAGCAAAGGAAACGTCTGTGTAGCCGGGGATGCACTCCATCCCATGACCCCTGACCTTGGCCAAGGTGGTTGTTCTGCCTTGGAAGACGGTGTTGTTTTGGCCAGGTGTCTTGGTCATGCTCTATTAAAAAAACCAAGTGGGGATCAGAGAGAAGATAAATTGGGAAGAGAAGGAGATCATGATGAATATAAGAGGATTGAATCGGGATTGAAGAAGTATGCCAAAGAGAGGAAATGGAGAAGCATTAACCTCATTACTACAGCTTATATTATTGGTTACATTCAGGGTGGTGGTGGAAAAGCTATAAGCTTCTTAAGGGATAAAATACTAGCCAGATTCCTTGCTGGGTTTCTGTTGAAGAGGGCTGATTTTGATTGTGGAAAGCTTGTTTAGAAATTCTTAAAATGCAGTGAGTGCATATGCTTTGTATAATTGCTGCTGCAAATTGCCAAGTATTTATTGTTTTGTTTGTTTGAGGAATGAATGGTTTTTATTTGTTCTAAAAGGTAATCAAGCCTACTGATAGGCCTGTGTTTTGAAGGTACTGTTGGGATTATCCCACATTGATTGTGGAAAGGATTGGACTGGCTGGTGGTCAGTTTATGATTACGAGGGAAAACTTCATCCCTTTAGCTAACTTTTGGAGTTGAGAGAGCCATTCATCCCTTTAGCTAACTTTTGGAGATGAGAGAGCCATGACCACCTCCTAAGAGGTACTTGTTTCCTAAGAAAGGAATAGGGATCCTGATTTCATTTGGGGTTTAGTCTCCAATTGAATTATTATTTTAAGTTGTCCACTTCTAAATCTTGTACAGTTAATCAAAGTAAATCGTCTAAATGGGCATGAACAATATTACACTAATGAAGAACGACTGCGGCCACCGTTAACCTTTATGATCTTAGTTTTAAATAAAATTATTGAAGCTGTAAGGGTGGCTTTCTCTGTTCATATAGACTATAGCCGCTTTGCCTTGTTGGACATCAGACCATTAGGTACTCTTCCAGGGTGGTTTGTATGGAGGAAACAGGATTCTATAAGCTCGTGCATCTCGCTGATGGAACCACTTTAAAATCAAAGATAAAATCACTTCGAAAAATTATATACACTATGTTATTATTCCATTTTTATCTTATTAAGTAAGATATGACACATTTATTATCATTGAATGATCCATTTATTATATACTTATTTATCATTTAATAATAATAAATATATCACATCTTACTTAATAAGATAAAAATAAAATAAGAATATAGTGTATCTTGTTCGAGTCCCAACGAGTCAACGACACATCCTTCGAAAATAAATTTTACATCAATGTCTGGGCTCATGGGCCGCAAGTCCAGGCCAGGCTTTCTGAAATAAAGGTTCAAAATTTATATATGAACCCAATTTATTACAATCTTATAAACTTTCTCTAATTTCTCTCTTTTTAAAATAAATCTCAAAATTTATATTAATAATAAATATAATATATAATTATTTTAAAAATATTTCCAACAACTTTACAGGGTACAGAGCGATGGCGAAGTGATGACCTTCTAAAATCTAAAGGGATAAAATATTTGCTGCCATCCTAGCTGGGATAATGCTGAATATGAGTACATAGTTTCGATTGTGGAAAGCTAGCTTACCCATTCATGCTTCATTTTTTTTTTTCACAACATTAATTTCTAGTGATCATCATCAACAAGCACAGTTGCCCTACTTGAAATGATCGAGCTGATCATAAAGGAGTTATGGTAAAGCTAGCTGTGTCATTATCCCAAAATCTTGAAAGTTTAGGGGTTTAAATTTAATTATAGGGTGTGCAAACTATGGCAGTGCCTTTAAAAGAAAAAGTATATACTGGAGCTCACTATGAAAAAGTGAATTTTTTTCGTGTTGTCGTATCTCTCACCTTTTTCCAAAAAGGATTATACCAAACTTACCCATCCAAAATATATAAATCTATATAAATCGTTTTCCTCCCACTAGCTAATTGATATATATATATATATATATATATATATATATATATATATATATATGTATGTATTTATGTCACGTGTGTATATATATCTTTCTATAATAATAAGTGCCTATGCTGCTGCTACAGTAATGAACAGTGAAATCACATTCTGTTTTCATGTTTTTCCTGTCTTCACTTTCCTTCCAGTTTTGTGTATACCATCCGTGCAAAATAAATCACACTGTGTCATGAAAAATAAATAAATATGCAAAATAAATGTGTTTTTCCACCAGTCAGTGATGAATTATGTCAGTAAGCCTGTTGTTGTGTTCCCTCTGTCAGTTATCAGTGCATGCGTATAGATGCTCCTCTTCCCTTCAGTTCCTCTGTCAGTTATCAATGCATGCGTATAGTCTTCCCTTCAGTTGGCCAGTGCATGTGTACAGAAGCTCTTCTTCCCTTCAGTTGGCCAGTGCATGTGTATAGAAGCTCTTCTTCCCTTCAGTTGGCCAATGCATGCGTATAAGCCACTCTTTCCATCAGTTGGTCATGCATTTCCATCAGTTGGTCAGTGCATGCGTATGGTAATAATGCCAGTTGTCAGAATAAATTGCAGCAAAAACAAAAACAATTGTATTAAAACAATAAAATAAAACTTGTTAAAGAGTTTTATTATTAAAACAATACAATTATTAAAACAATTGTATTAAAACATAAACGAGTTGGTCAGTGTATGTATTATCTGATATTTTGAATTGTAATTTCCTACCAAATAAGCATCTATGCTAATGCTACAGTAATGATCAGTAAAATCACAATTAGAAAACCAAATCTGATTTTTAAAATGAAACTGGAAAATCAAAATCACAATTAGAAAACCAAATATGATCTGCAGATATTTGTTTTCCAGTGGCTGAAACTGGAAATCCAATATCTGGTGTCAAAGTTTACACATTTCGTATATCTATATGGCTTGATTGGTTTTCCAATTCTACATATAAGTGGATAAATAAAACTGCACTCACTACTGCAGGAAAAAAATTTTAAAATGAAAAAAAAAAAACCAAAGATTTGATTGGTTTTCCAGTGGTTTCATGGGTTTTTAGTGGCTTGATTGGTTTTGCAGTGGTCTGATGCCGGCAGTTTTTCACTCTTTATTTTTGAATATTTAATTATGAATATTCTAAAAATTTAAATCTTATTTGTCAGATGTTTTAGCTGTTGCACACCGTATCAAGTCATGTAGAGAGATAACTACAGCGCATGCACCAACAACTATTCAAGAAATATATGTTATTGATCAAGGGTAAAAATATTTTTTTGGTAGTTCCCTCTTTTAGAATTATGTTTCAATTTTTATTTTTTTCATATTCTGCTAATTTTTTTTTTATTCCAATTTTGTAGCTTAAACCCCATATGTTTAACTATGTGGGGGTCAATTTGTGCAAGATGAATGCAAAAAAATTTCAGAAATAATTGAGACAAAGCCAGTTATACTTGCAACAAAAATAAGAGTTGGTTCTTATAATGGTATTTTTAATAATTAACAATCTTATATTTTCTTTTAGATTATATATGCTTACATTAATTATGATGCCTATTTTCAATGAAGGATTATCTCTATCATCACGTCCGAAAAGTAAATTTATGATCAATCCTGTTATTCATGAGGCAACTTCATTGCAAGAGTGGTAATCGTCACAAATAAGTTATTATTTATTTCATACCATTTGAATATTGAAATCTCCGTATTTTTATTTCTTATGTTGTATTTGTTTTTATGAATTTTAAGGGCGGCGATTAATGATTTATTACTCAAGAGTATTATTGCAAAAAACTTGACATACCCATCTGCATCTCTATCTTCTGTTGGTATTCGGGGAATAATCAAGAATTCTGATGTTGCTGGGTTCATCAAAAGTTTGCAACCCATGGCGGTAAAATTCTATTCTTAGTAACAAATTCAAATATTTATCCAATCAATTCTTCTAAAAAATTATTTCTAATATGATGCAGAAAACAAAATTTTGGATAAAGGCGAAGATAATTGTGGTTGATTTGCGCCAGATATTTTTTTACATGTCATGTATTGGCTGTAATAAAGGAACTGGATATGATTACAATGATACATTCCTTTGTTACCATTCCAAACACCAAAGCATTTCTCAACCATGGTATGTATCTTTTAAATTTTTGTTTGATAATTTATGCAATAGATTTAATGTATAATTTTTATTGATTCTAACTTAAAATGATATTTCCATCAAATTTATAGCTGCCGAGCATATGTTGAACTCGATGATGGTACAAGAAGACTATCTGCTGTTATGTTTGGTGAAGTTGTAGAAGAAGCATTCGGTTGTTTGGCAGTTGAGCTTATGAATCATACTGGAGATGTATGTTTTCTTATTTTTCATTGGCTATCTGAAAAGTCTATCTCAAATTTTTTAACATATTTAATACATTATCAATAAATACATTGAGGTTTATATTTAAAAAAAACTATTAAAAGTAAATTATAACAAAAATCATTTAAATTGATTTTTATATCTTTGTCTATTATGTCAATTTTATTTTCATTTAAAAACATGCATAGTAATTTAATTAAAAACATTGCATTAAAAAACTTGTGTTAATTTAGAAGACATAAATTTCCAGCATATATAAGGTCTTTATTCTTATTAATCATGTAGTTATAATTAAAAATTCCCTTTGCAGGAACATTTGTCATATATAGAAAATCTTATAGCACGAGTTTCACAAAAAGAGTGGAAGATTGAACTTTTAGTAGACCTCGATCGACTCAACCAAAAGCAGTACAAGAATTTCAATGTCGTCTCCATTGATGCTGTAAAGGATGACACCAATATGATGTGGATCAGAGTAAAAACATTAAAGGACTCATATTTTGAACTGATGTTTTTGTTGGGTTTGTAGTAAACTTATCGCAGACAACTTTACTAAAACTATCGATGCTATAAATATGTGTTGGATTATGTTATATTTTGAACTAATGTTTTTGTTGGGTTTATATTAAATTTATCACATGAAACTTTGCTAAAACTATCGATATTATAAATATGCATTAATCTCCGGTTCGTAGCTTCACTATTTTTCTTATTCAATATTGTCACACATCATTAATCATAGGGATAAACGTGCCTTGCACGTAGCCCACTACTAGTATATATATACACGGCCAAAACAAGAACAATAATTGGGTAGGTTCATGAATGAGTACTCCCTCGGTTAGAGATTCAGGACATGAAATATGCAGGCCGGATCCAACAGGTAGATCTAAAGTTATAATGTATTTTACGTGTATATATATATATATATATATATAAATTATTATAACGTTAACATCAAATTTACGTGTTAGCTTCCATTATCAACTTTGTCATTTTCGTCGTATGCCACTATCTTCAATAATTAATATATATATATAAATAAATAGAACTACAAATTATTATGATCTTCCAGCTCGCTCCCAGTCTGAGCGCTCTTACGCCATGAGTCTTTATAAAGAGACTATTATCGGTTTGTAATCTGAACTACTGGACGAAAATTTATTTCCAACCTCGTCCCAGGAAATAAAAAAGCAACATCAAGATCATGAGCCAAAATATCATGGAGGGAGTGGAAGACATAGTGATTGTGGGAGCTGGAATTGCCGGTCTTACAACATCCTTGGGACTTCATAGGTACGTACACACACCCTTCGATCTCCATGTCTTTTTTGAACGTGTATGCGTTACGTATACGTACATACATACATGATCGTGTCCGGCCATGAAGGTATAAAAATGGGTATATTAATACCTTAATTAAATAATATAAATAATTTTAATTGCAGGCTGGGAATTCGAAGCCTAGTATTGGAATCCTCGGATAGTTTGAGAGTCACAGGTTTTGCCTTCACGACATGGACAAATGCTTGGAAGGCCCTAGATGCTGTTGGCCTTGGCTCCTTTCTTCGACAACATCATCAACGGCTTCTTGAGTAAGTAGGAGTACTCACTACTCAACCTCGATCTCCTCAATCCGTCCAGATTTGTTTTTTCTTTTTCCAGATCAGTAGATCCATATGTAATATGCTTGCATGGCATATACGATGGATGCAACTTCCAAGTTGTTTTGGTTTTACTAAACAGCGCACATCTTCTATCGTGTGCAGGAATGTGACTACCTCTACAATTTCAGGGCTTCAAACCTCAAAGACGTCATTTGAAGTCAAAGGAAAAGGGTAATTAAGTTACAGCACTGAAATTCTATCAAAAAAAAAAAAAAGTTACAGCACTGAAAAATGATAATTTTACTTCTTCCTCACACACACACACACACACATGTATGTAACCTCTCGGTAGCTTGGGTTTATTGGCTTCAACTTTCATGTCCTGATCAGAGCGGTGATATGAATCTCTCGCAATGCTAAAGACCATGCGCCCCAAGACCCAAGCAAGCCATCCCCTACCATGCAATCAGACAAGTCATGAAAAAACCTATTTTTTCTGCAAAAAAGACGATGGGCATTACAGCCATCTCTTTTTTATCCGAAGTTAATTAGTCATGATTCTCGGATTATTTCTTTCTAGTACAAAAACGCAGCTGTATATGTAAAGCTTAGATCGATACCAAAATTTTATATACAATATTGCTGGATTTATTTTGATATTATAATCAAGATGAGGCGTTTGAGCCAGACCGGATAATTTCTGTACATGATGTGATTTGCAGTCCAGAACACGAAATTCGTTGTGTTAAAAGGAAGTTGGCGGAAACCCTTGCAGGGGAACTCCCAAGTGGCACGATCAGGTACTCTTCCAAGGTAGTTTCTCTAGAGGAATCAGGCTCCTTGATGCTTGTGCATCTTGCTGATGGAACTATTCTCAGAACTAAGGTACTGTGTTTAAATATAGAATATAGAATAATGATAGACTTATTTTGTCAGTTTACTATTTTATAATATATTTAGGATTTTTATTATTTATTATTTTTAAGTATTTTTTAAACATATTTAAAGATTAAAAAATATTAAAATAAATATATAACTTCACTTATACTCACTTTCTTAAATATTAAGAAAAATACTTAAAATGATGCATATATGTAAAGGAGTAGAGGAGTGATGCGACTGAAAAGGAAGAAACTTAAAACACAGGGAGTAATGATTAGGTGGTAGGAGGTATATAATAAGCTTATCATTATTTTTAAATATATGTATAACTTAGATAATTAAATTTATTTGATTTTATGTTTTTAAAATAAGCGGGCTGACGTGGTATAAGACTAGTAGCGACCTTAACTTCGAATCCTAACTTTACACGAACGCACCATGTCTAATGATTTAATGAAATTATTCTAACAGTATACTATTCGATTTCATCTATCTTACAGCTAATTAAGTCATATATAATTAATGAGACCATCTAGGTACGTAGGTCATGTTTTGGATATAATTTCTTGGGATTTATTATTTTAGAATAAACTTCATTTGTGGATGGAAGGTTTTACTTGGGTGTGATGGAGTGAACTCGGTGGTGGCAAAGTGGCTGCATTTCAAGAAACCGGCTTTTGCAGGGAGATCTGCCATAAGGGGCTGCGTAGACTTCAAGCGCAGTCATGGATTTGAGAACAAGTTCATGCAGTTCTTTGGGAAAGGTTTTCGATCTGGTTTTCTTCCTTGTGATGATAACATCGTCTATTGGTTTTTCATCTGGACTCCCTCCAGCCAAGGTAATTAACCATTTTAATTCCTATAACTCAGTGCTAATTGCTAATTGATTATTCTTGGCTTTAAAAACGTACAGTTTCTGGACTCACAGATTATGTCACAGTAATACTACTGCATTATGTGGATAATGCCTTTTGAAACAAGATTCTTGCCTGGGATTTATGCTTAGCATTGTCACAACTTTGTTTTACATATATCTATCTTGCAGAGAAAGAGATAGAAGATAACCCAGCTAGGATGAAGGAATTTGTGCTAGGCAAGCTTGAAAAAGTTCCTGATGAAATAAGGAATGTAATTGAAAATACTGAACTAGATGGTATTACATCGTCGGCACTCAGGTACAGGCATCCCTGGGAGCTTCTTTGGGGAAATGTCAGCAAAGGAAACGTCTGTGTAGCCGGCGATGCACTCCATCCCATGACCCCTGACCTTGGCCAAGGTGGTTGTGCCGCCTTAGAAGACGGCGTTGTTTTGGCCAGGTGTCTCGGTCAGGCTCTACTGAAAAAACCAAGTGGGGATCAGAGAAAAGATAAAACAGAAAGAGAAAGAGATCATCATGATGAATATAAGAGGATTGAATCGGGATTGAAGAAGTATGCCAAAGAGAGGAAATGGAGAAGCATTAACCTCATTACTACAGCTTATATTATTGGTTACGTTCAGGATGGTGGTGGAAAAGCTTTAAGCTTCTTTAGGGATAAAATGCTAGCCAGATTCCTGGCTGGGGTGTTGTTGAAGAGGGCTGAGTTTGATTGTGGAAAGCTTGTTTAAAAATTCTTAAAATGCACTCAGTGTGGTGGTGGAACCAGAAACTTTTATAAGCGGCGGGGCCAACTTTTATGTTGAATGACATGTTTATATAAAATAAAAAGAAATAAAAAAATATAATTATATATAAAATTAGATCTCAATAATTAATTACAACATACACATAAAAATAAAATTTAATATATATTTTAAATTTCTGACGATAATGTTTTATAGAATAATATTAATCCATTATTATTTTTATAATGAAATATTTAGAATTTATTTTCTTCATAAAAACTATCAAGTGATCTTTTAAAATGTCATCTTTAATTCTAGTTTGTAAGCTAGTTTATCAAGTTTCATGTAAAATCTAGATATTTTCGTGTCAAATTAAGCATATAATGTTAGAATTGAGACCTTAAACATTTTTTTTTTTGGCTTAATAAAGTTTAGAAGATAAAATCTCTCAACTATTTTTCATGTAAATTATCAACCTTAAATGATTTTTCTTGTATTTTTACTTTAGATTTCATATTAAAAAGTCTAATACTGTATAACAAAAAAAACTTGGAAATCCATACTAATAAGTTTATTATTTTTCCTAAACTTAGTTTTAATTTAATTTTAGTGAGGTCACGTCCTTAAAACTAAATAATATACAGAAATTCTATAAAATTTCGAGACTATAGGAAAAAAAATGAAGAAAGATATTTCTAAATATATTAAAATTTTAAAAACATATAGAGAGCGTAAGTTTTTTTAGGGTGGCCATTTACTATATTTATAAAATTATAAATAAAATATAATGTATATTTTGAATTTTTTAAAAACTTTGGAGGGGCCAGCCCCTCCTAGACATTACGTAGGTCCGCTACTGTGCATATGCTTTGTATAATTGCTACTGCAAACTACCAAGTATTTATCGTTCTGTTTTGTTTTATTTGAGGAATAAATGGTTTTAATTACTGCATTAATTCGTATCAGTTTATAAATTTTATTTTATAGAATAATAAAATGTTTTTTTATATAGAAGTTATAAGGGTGATTTTCTCTGTTCTTTTAGACCATAGCTGCTTTGCCTCGTTGGATAGCAGATCAAGTACCCAATCACTTCAGACCAGAAACTGAAAAACATTTCTTAGTTTGTATGAGCCGAATGCGTTTATATTGAATGGGGTGTACAAATTTATTCTTAATGGGCTAACTAATTAAGATAGTGAAGCCCATATATTTTTTGAATATAATTATTTGGGTCTTGTTTTTTTTTCCAGGCACTTTACATTAATAGCATAGAAGCATAAGTATGTCAACCCCCAAGGTGGTAGGCTAGTTAGTAAAGATTAGGGGGATTGCTCTTTCTTGCTTTATATGAGGTCATAGGTTTGAAATGGTTTGCCTTAGCAAAACTTGCGAACCAAAGTCATGGGGGCATTTGCATGCTGGCTCCTTAGTGAGATTAAGGTGATGGGCTGCTCTTCCAGAGATTAGTAGTTATAGCTCAAACCAAATATACTACAGTCAGTAGGGGTTCTTATGATCAGGCTCAGAGAGAGAAGCTACACTAGCCGCCCCTCTCCCAAATAAGTGTTAAGTATGCCAAACAATCTTAAAAATTTGGAGTCTTAGCCATTGTAAAAGGGAAGAAGAGAGGATGGGAAATTGGATACTCCCATTTGCGTCACTTCATGCCAATCGATTTTGGAATGGATTTATCTTTTGAGCCTTCCACATGCTCGAGTTGTGTAGGGTGGAGGTGGTATCTTAGACTATGTGGTGGATACACCAATCTTACGTGATAGTCTGGCTCTTATTAAATATAATGTATCAACTTCCAGTATCCTCATTTGTTTTTAAAGATGAGATGAGATGGGATGAGATAAGTTGAAATTAAAATTGAAAGTTGAATACAATATTATTAAAATATATTATTTTAATATTATTTTTGTATTGAGATTTGAAAAAGTTGAATTGTTTATTTCATTTTATATGAGAATTTGAAAAAGCTGTAATGATTAAATAAGATGAGATGAGATGAAAATTTTGTTTTGTAATGATTAAGTGAAAGTGAACAGTTATTTTGAAATGAAGTATTTTTTTTTTAAATTTTGAGTAATACTATGTAGAGCGATGCTACAGTCATTGAATCTGGGTCCCGAATTATCACCAAATCAGTTACTTTTTTTTTTTTAAATGTTTGAATATTTTTCATTCATTTTTTTATATTCTTAAATATTTTTTTAAAAATAAAAAAAATTCACAATATCACTAAAAAAATTTAGTTAATCACTAAGTTAAATGTAAGAAAGGGGCACCCATAGTGGGTACCTCTTCACCTTCTCTTGGGGGTTATGAAGTGCCTTAAAAGCCACTTCATGAGCCTTGATGGCTGGCCCTTAATGGCCAGCCGCGGGTTACACTTAGAAGGGCTATGTATAGCTCCTCCCCCATTTGGATGAGATGTGACTTGAATCAACAAGCTATCTCTCTCTCAAATGGTTCTCTCTAGTCCCGGCATCTAGGCTGTAGAATATGTGGGTGTTGCTCTGGTATATTATCACGTAGCACATTCCACCATCGACGAGATGATTTCGAATGATTAACGATGCAGGAAAATCCGTGGAACAACTGCACTAGATCCAAGATATTTCCGACGAGGTAATATCGCTTCCGCTGTATATTCTGATATAGTTTTTCTAACATTGGTATCAGAGCAAGATCGGTTGTTCCTAATTTCATTTTGGTCGCATTGTTTGTTTGATCAAATATGTTTGAAATGCACTGTATGTTGCGAATATTTTTCCCGAGTGCATGAAGTGATTCTGACGATACCAACGTGAGAGGTGGTTCGGGCTGACTCATGGTGCGATGTGCACCCATGTCCAGCTGACTATGGTCCTATGAGCACCAGCCCAACACACAGTGATGCACTGGTTGCTGGGTGATGAGAAGCGCCATTCATGGCGCTGCATTGGCGAGCGTTGCCATGGCGCGGTGCCCACCTGGAGGTGCACCGTGGTGGAACGGCGCTGGGAAGCAGCAGAGCTGCCATGATGGGTTACTCTGCCCTCACCAGCTCCAGCGCTGCAAGTGGTGTAAGGTTGCACTTTAAAGGTGCAACGCTGCAAGAAGCTCTGCACAGCACTGGCTGCGTGCAGTGCACTGCCCATGGTGCTGCACATATGCAATGCCGGAGTAGAAAACAGATCTGCACCAGGTGCTGAGCGCACCACCTGCCCATGGTGCTAAGCAGCTTGGTGCTGCTGCGCACACCACCAAAGCACAATGCAGGTGAGAGCTATGGAAACCAGTCCGTGCTGGCCGCAGCGCAACTGCACGCAGAGCGCCTCACCAGGCCGGTGCAATGGCTCTGCCGGTCGCAAAGCCAATCACCAGGTTGTGCTTGCCGTGCGCAGAGGAGCACGGTTACCCCGCTCAAAGGAGCCCTGTCGTGCGTAGAGCCAAGCCCTGCCATACACAGAGTGCTTACTAGGCCAGTGCAGCGTGCCCTGTCGCTGAGTTGGGCGCACCTGGCCGCTGTATTGCAGTGCAGCGGCGCGGTCCAGTGATACCAAAAATAGTGGTGATGCCTGCTCCATGCGCAATATTTTTTTTCAGTTAAGCAAACAGAGGACAGGCAGCGGTTACAAGCTGCTGTTTTATTTCTTCCTTCCGTTACATTGTAACTATTGGATGAAGGGGAAGATGAACAGTGGTCAGTAAGTGTTTCATGTTATACGGACTGTGAGCTGAGAAAGGGCTTTACTTGGGCTTGTTTTTTTTGAATTCACTTTGGGCTGTGATATTTTTTTTTATTGGGCTGAAATGGGTTTTTGACAATAAACATATTTGTTTTAAATCCAACCTCTAGTATATTGTGTTTTAAAAATATTAGTTTTTTTTTCTACGAAAATAAAATAAAATCAGCTCAATGTTTCAAAATAAAAATAAAAAGGCCACGGGACGATATGGGCCGTGAGGTGCCCATGAGGGTGCATCCCACTAGCTGTCCATGATTAGTGAAACAGGAGTTTGTTTTTGAAAAAAAAAAATGCTTGGTGGTGATTTGAGGCCAAGACGTGAACACAAGACAATGAGCTCAACAGGCTAGAGTGTATTTCTAATGTATTTGCTGGTTTTTTATTTGTTTATTCAGCATGTTATTATGGCATGTGAATATTTTTTTTTGAAATATTCTTTGCATGATTATTATTATTGAATACATGCCTACCATGAGATAATACTTGTCACGTTTGTTAGGCATTTTATTTTATGTTATAAATTGCCTAGATTATTATTATTTTTGAATAATAATTATTTGGATGAAATGTGATGAATTTCTTGGTACATATATTGTGCTTACATGTAATTGCATGAGCTTGTTTTATCACATGTATTGTTGGACTAATCTTAAGAGTTAGTCATTTTTTTAATGTGATAATATAGAGGATTAAATACCCTGAGTTTTTAATTAGTACATGCTTATGATTGGCTTAAATTGATTTTTTCAATTTAGAAAGAAATTATTTTTTGCATGTCATTAACTCGGTAGATTGTTTATCCTAGTGGGAGTATGGTTGAGATTGATTTGAAATTAATCTCCTATACGATATAAATTTGCGCGAAAATTAAGTTAGAAATTAATAATTAGACATTGAGGCGCAAGAGATGATTAGGAAGCATAGCGAATTTTCGATCTTGCGACGTGTATTAATTATTTTTGTTCTGATTTAGATTAACGCGGCAAATTTTCTAAATGTGTGTGCAATTAGATGCGCATAGGTTAGTAACTTTGAGATAACCGAGAAGAAAGCCTCGAGATTATGTATGTGACTTAAGTGTCTCATTAATCTCCTCCATGAGCAATAGTTGGAAACAAATAAGATTATTAACATGGTTAAATAATCTTAAATCATCATTATAGTAAAAACCTCTGAAAGGTCTAGAATAAAAATGGAAGTACGCGTGGGACGCATGCACTATTTTTTATAGAAGTTGATGGGAAGAGCTAAACCGCTTTTTTGCCTTTGAGAATCTTGTGAGTAATAATAGAAGTTGCGCATTATTTAGGTAATGCAAAGATTAATTGCTCCTATATTTGAGGTTGAGCATTATAATCTTGAAGCAACTCAAATTAACTCACGGATAAGAACATACTCTCTAAAACTTGCTAGTATGTCTGGCAAGTAAGGACATTAAAATTTGAGTGTGCAAGAGTATTGAGGACATTCTTGATTGGCACTTCATTTTAAAGGTTTTATCAGTGCACCTCCATGTGGTATTAGCACTGGTAATATTGCTCAAATTTTATTTATCTCTAGTGAGAACAAGTAGGTTCTTGCATAAATATGAATTTAGGAGCACCTATTGAGAGTAATACCAAGCATCTTGGAGGTTTGCATGGTAATTGTGGCAGTCTGAATAATTAGGTATGACTTAATGCGATATTAGAGAAGTCTATACCTAATTTGATTTGAGACTTGTTGAAAGTAGCGGTGTTAGTGAGAATTCCTAGAGGTTTAAAAGTTGGATGGTCACTCATTAACTCAGTGATATTATTTCTCAGGTGGGGAAATGATATATTAAAATATGCCGTTAAGGCATAGGATGATGGGTGTGAAGCTTGAGAAATTTAAGATTTTCTCGCTGATGAAAACCCTCTCCTTTATTTTGAAGAGTCAAAGAGAAAAAGGCAAATATGAGCATTCCTATATGGAAGTTCCTAGAGATGCACAACAAGGACATGGAATAAAAATATTGTTTCATCATATAAATACGTTTTTTTTAAGGAAGATATTTTTTTCAATTTTTTTTTTCTTCATCGAAATCGTATGAGTTATATGATGGGAACAATTATCTCGTAGTTTAATGACTTGCTGAGAATGGAGTTCTAAATGAATTATGGCGCAAAAGCAGTTGCAGCCTTAAGTTTTGTCTTGTTGTCGTTAAATCAAGTTCATTCGCCATTGAGTTGGCTTGAGTGACTACTTTGTGCAAATGTAAATTCTATCTAGAGGATCTAAGCTTCATTTTTTTTAGTTGAGTCAAGAAAATTACTCGTATTTTCGGCGAGGCTGGGGTATTGTGTTTTTTTTTTAAAGAACATTTCATTATGTTCCATTCCACATTACCTGGTACATTAAAATTTTTTTTGAAAAAGATCGCCGAAGATAGTGGGAGTAATTTAACAACTAGTGGGAGTATACCTTTGAGTTAAGGTGTACCATTAGTGATAGTGACTCCTAAAATTCATAGAATATAAAGATCCTCATAAATAGTGTGGAAGCAATATATCAATATTATCTCGTCGTTTAGAGATTAGAAGATAATATTTGTAATATGGCTCCGCTAAAGTTATAGAATTCACATAGTAGGAACATCAACATGGAATCTGAGATTCACTTTACTTATATGATCCAACCCGGGGTTGTTGATCGGTTTGACACAAAAAAAATGGAGTTGATAGAAGTATAGATCCATCTCTTGGCACTAATTGAGTTGCCTTTAAATAACCATTGATCAAATATTTATTGGAGTTTTTTTCTTGAAATAGTCAAATAGCTGATTCTCGTAGGAGAATTAGATGGTTAAGTTTTTTTGATGTTTAGGTGCAAGTACTGTGAGCGCATGATTGTTGCTTGTACTATTTTAGTACAAAAAGCAAATGAATGCTGCTAGTACTGTTTACATGTGGCCTAAACGAACCATCTACTCAAAGATACCCAATATACCTAGTCGTTTTTTTTATTAACGACCTATTGAATAAAGTGGGGTTCTTTGAAAGCTGTTGACGGTCTTAGAAAAATGTCTCTACTAAGAGAGATGATGATCTGGTTGTCTTAGATTATTAATTGTCGCCTAATGAGAGGTTTTCCATAATACAAGGTTATGGATGTGGGTTTGTAAAAAGTAGCTAAGACTTTACGTCTTGTGAGACTGTGTATGAGAAAAACAGTTTCTAGGAGCTCTTGTTCAAAATCCATAGACAATTAATGAGATGGAAAATACTAAAGAATCTAGTTTTGCCTTGTATACAATTTGGTGTTTCCATTGTGGTTTGCTCATGGGAGTTAGAGGTTGAGATCTTGTTAGAGGGTAAATATAGCTTACTTGATTAAGTGAGTTTGTGATGCGATTGTCGTTAAAAGTAATGACTAGACTATTGTGATTGTCTTTGTGGGCAAAGGCCCTAATCGCTTTACCCTTAAAAGAAAAATAAATGATGGTTATCTCACAT
>QGSO01000167.1:621333-699956 GCA_011037825.1 Carya cathayensis | reverse complement strand
TACACAGGGAATCGTTGAATCACCACGTGTAAGGTGATTGCAAGTGTAGAGGGTGTTCTACACGGATCCTTTGTAGCGGTGTTGTTCAAAGGTGTAATAGGTTTTTATCTCCACCTGAAGGAGATTGAATAGTGAATTCGGGGATCCTCAAGGGGTAGCTTGAGGCGAGGACGTAGGCAGTGGGGCCGAATCTCGTTAACATACTGAGTTTGCTTCTCTCTTACCCTTACTCTTTATATTTATTGCTGTTTCATATTTTGTTTATATTTTATATTGTATATTTGATTTATAATTGTTATTTTTTTAAATACAACTCAATTCACCCCCCCTCTTGTGTTAGTCATCTGGGCAACAAAGGTTATGGATGTGGGTTTGTAAAAAGTAGCTAAGACTTTACGTCTTGTGAGACTGTGTATGAGAAAAACAGTTTCTAGGAGCTCTTGTTCAAAATCCATAGACAATTAATGAGATGGAAAATACTAAAGAATCTAGTTTTGCCTTGTATACAATTTGGTGTTTCCTTTGTGGTTTGCTCATGGGAGTTAGAGGTTGAGATCTTGTTAGACGGTAAATATAGCTTACTTGATTAAGTGAGTTTGTGATGCGATTGTCGTTAAAAGTAATGATTAGACTATTGTGATTGTCTTTGTGGGCAAAGGCCCTAATCGCTTTACCCTTAAAAGAAAAAAAAAATGATGGTTATCTCACATGTTTTTTTTTAGTACAAGAGATTCATATGAAACCTTGAAATCGCAAATTTAGTTTGTTGAATAAACATTTGAGGTCACATTGAAGATTCTTAAAAGTCGCATGTAGGACTTGCTGACTAGAATCTAATAATTAAAATTGTGAGTTTGACCTCAATGAGATTCGCGATGAGTCTTCGCTGACTTCATGGTTGTGCTAATGACTTTTATATATAAAAGTAGTCTCTTGGAATGTGCATGTTTTGGAAAGTTACTATACATGAGAATGCGCAAGGAGAGAAATGGTCCTAAAACTTCACTTGAGAGTTGTAATTATTTTTAGTTGACCATGTGATTTCCCTCCGTCATGGTATTGCTCGCCATGCACGTGACACTGATGTGTTTTAGGATTATGTGGCATGGCTGGAAGCATTTTTTGATAAGCACACACATTCACCATAATTTTGATAGTTATGATGAAAAAGGTATATCGACAGGTTTAGATCGGCTCACTCACACGAGCGATCGCCTTTGGCGCTACAAAGGGATAGCGAGCAAAGATGAGACAATGTGTCATTTGAAACTTGTTCAGAGAAGGATAAGTTGTAAGACACATAAAATACGTCGCCTTAGTGGGAGCTAAGATGAGGTCTAAGGACCGTACATGGTTACCCACAATCCATGTAGCCTGTGGTTTAGCCAGATGCAGGATCCTCTTTGGCGCTTTGGATAGCGAGCAAATGGAGGGACTCGGGTTAGGCGCTGAGATAGCGACTACACTAAGATCTGTATGGTGTATTGAGATAAGATATACGCTCTTTCTTTGGAAAGAGAATTCCACCATAACATGTATTTCATACTACATGTGCTTTAGCGACCAACAATAGAGGTGAGTGAAAGGATCCCTGTTTCCTCATCGTGTGAGTCCTGAAGGTCATAATTGATGACCTTAATTTATTTATGCCCTTAGGAGACCTTTGACTATGTCACGAGGTTGATGTTTAGTGTCAACTACTTTGGTATGTTATCTATGGCCATGAATGATGCGGTCTAAAGAGACATTGCTGGGAAAGTGACTGAACTGAAACTGAATGACATGAGGGCGACGGGAAGACTATTTGGTAACACAGCGATAATGGTGTGTACTCACTGCTGGCAAGTTATGTTGCTTCTTGGGAGTTGCGATGTAGCTGTGAGTATATTATGTTTTATAGAGATTGAGTATTGCTCTGAGTTATTTGAACTCAAGAGGGATTAGAGATGCTTAGTCTGATGTGACCAAATGAGTCGGGGCATGACGAGACACTTTTAGGGATGTTGCTATGCTGGTCTTCTCTCAGAGAGATTTGGTATAGTGCTCCCATTTTTTCTTTTACAACTGTGCTCGATGGTCGCACGGCCTATTTGCCAGTATGAACAAGATTGAGAACATATTGAGAGATGCAGACCTGGGGTCTTGCCCACTATGTGTGAGTGGGAGATGTAAGAAAGGGGCACCCATAGTGGGTACCTCTTCACCTTCTCTTGGGGGTTATGAAGTGGCTTAAAAGCCACTTCATGAGCCTTGATGGCTGGCCCTTAATGGCCAACCGGGGGTTACACTTAGAAGGGCTATGTATAGCCCCTCCCCCCTTTGGATGAGATGTGACTTGAATCAACAAGCTATCTCTCTCTCAAATGGTTCTCTCTAGTTCCGGCATCTAGGCTGTAGAATATGTGGGTATTGCTCTGGTATATTATCACGTAGCACATTCCACCATCGACGAGATGATTTCGAATGATTAACGATGCAGGAAAATCCATGGAACAACTGCACTAGATCCAAGATATTTCCGACGAGGTAATATCGCTTCCGCTGTATATTCTGATATAGTTTTTCTAACATTAAAAAAAAAAAACTCCCGAATTCGGGAGCTTTAGCATTTCTCTACCATGTAAATTGTAATATAATCTCATTTAATTTTCATTACTGTATAAAATATCACTTTTTAACCTTATTCGGATTATCTTTCACTTTTTTAATAAATAATTCAAAAGTTGGAAGAATAATATCATCTCATAGCAATGGAATGGAACTGCGAAAAGAATGAAGTTCGTATATATAATTTTCTTTTCCCAAAAAACTGGTGGCAAAAGCCGCTGCAATTCAAGAAACTTAACTCTCACAGGGGCCGTGCAGATTTCAAGCCGAGTCACGGGTTTGAGACAAATTCATGCGGTTCGTAATTGGGAATGGTACTAAAACTTAAAGATCTGGTCTTCTTCCTTGTGATGATAAACGTTTATAGAAGTATAGCCTCTAAGTTCGGCTACTTACAAATATACTTCTTCTCTGACTGTCATATTACAAATTACAAAAGTCCATTCTTTTTTTTCTTTCTTCTTCTCCCTGATCTATCCAGTTCTTTGGGAATGGTATCAATTGGATTCCCTAGCCTCCTCTCGAAATGCCAATTCGGGTTAATCATGTGTCCATAAAGTCATTGCTATATATTGCAAATATGTGTCAGTTATAATTTATGTGTGCCGGAAAATGGCAAGATTATCATCTTATGATTGAATATGGCAACCATTGATGTTGTGTTTCGTATTATGGGCAACGGGACGCTCCGCTGGAATGGCCTGCAAGAAGCAGAGGTGAGAGGCTTGGGCGGTATGGGATACCTACGATATCAAAATTAGAATACTAAAATAAAAGAGGAGCTTGAGCGAGGTAGAGCTACCAGAAAAGAAGCGGTCCTCTTTACCTGTGTGGGCCTTCTTAGGCTAAACCCAGCCTACCCCTTTCCTTCGTTTCTCGTGGGGTTATTTGTTGGTCCGTCTGAGCCTTGAGTGGGGCGAACCTTGCTCGGCCAGGAAGAAAAGTTTATTCCCTTCTCCGCAACAACTTCTTGACTAGTTGTTGTATGAGTATATGCATATATAAAATCGTAGTTACAGGGTAACAGGTTTAATGATTGTCAGATCCATTTCAAAAATAAAAAATAAAAATAATTGTCAGATCGAGATGCCAAAGGCATGCACGTGACAATGATTTCAATTTAATAATTTTGTTTAATACTATACAAGTAGAACATTTCTTGTGGTGTTTCACTTTCATCTACCACTGATTTTGTTTCTTTGAATTAGGAAATATAAAAAAAAATGAAAGTAAATATGTGAGTAAAAGATGATGAATAGAATTTATAATTAGAGAACAACGACATATACAAAGAGATTACATAAAAATAAATCTACAAACTGACGTGGTTTCATGATATTCGTTAGATTTACTTTATAATAAAAGAAACTTTACAATCTACCGTATCATATCAAGTCACGTCAGTTTATGAATTTACTTTTGTATCTAAAGTATTTCTCTTATAATTATATATAGCTAGCTCGAAGAGAGCTCGAGATAGATAATGAAAGAGGGATGATCCATTGGTAGATCCCATGTCATCCTTGTGGGCAGGATGGATATTTATTTGCCATAATAATGTTAGGTATAAATTCTAAATATTGTACAAATCTTTTATAAAATTTTAGACCTCTTAAAAAAAGTGAATTTTTTATATTTTTTTATAGTGAGATCAATTTTTTTATAAAAGATTTGCACTTGACTTATATAGCTTGTATGTATATCACCCACTATCTTATAATCGGCAGGACCCTCCGACTCAACAGTCTTCTACCCTTCTCCTAGCTACTGGCCATTCAAAAGAGAAAAATTGCATAGCTAGCTACCACGGAAACGACCGTTCGGTTCAGCTGTTTCAGCTACCTCGGTCAGGGCTGGGTGCTTTGGAACTTTGGGAGGAGATAATGCAACTAATTTATTCCATCATTTAGAAACTCTTTCTTACACGTTACACCATCAATGACAACATCTGCATTCAAATTTCAAGGTTGTTTTTACAGTACTCGATGTAGCCCACGTAAACACATTCTGTGATGCCTCGGTGACTCGGTCCCTATCGAATTGTCAGTGATTGTCATGTCAAGGCTCTTGCAGTGGAAAATGGAAATCCTCCTACCATATTTAGTCATTCGTACCTTGACAGATCGATCGATCTCTTTGTTTCTGTTATTTAATAACGCATGAGTTTGTGACCCTTCCGTATTTTCAAGCTAGTGACATTCCGAAGTTTTTGTCGTAGCTTCTGGTGAAATTATTATTTAGTGAATATTTGAAATTGTAGTGAAAAATATTATTTTTAATTTAAGGCTTATACCGTAGAACTTAACGTAATAAGCTTTATTATTAAAAAATTATTTATTGTTTAGGATCCGTATGTCTAAAGTACTTTCAAATATATTAACTTTTTGACATAGAAATGACATAAAAGAGCATATATTTGATAAAAATAAAATATTATAATAAAATACTAACAAAAATAGTCTAATAGATTTTTCAATAATTATAATGAAAAAAAAAATCTCTTCAACGATATATAAGTGATAGGAGAAGAATGAAAAATATTAATGGATAAAATCTTGAGTAAATTATACAGAAATAATAAAAAATATAGATTGGCAGAATTGTCATTGTGCTAAAATGATGAGGGTCATTTCATAATGTACATAGCACGGTAAAATAGAGACTACTTTTTCTGAAGTGCTTATGACAAAAAGCATCAAAATAATGCTTTTGTTGAATAGTAATTTTTTACTTTTTCTTGGTTTAAAAGTATTTTAATGTAAAACTATCAAACGGATAAATTGTGTCGTTTAAGTACTTTAGACCGATCTATCGCACTTTTTAGACCTTTCACTGCATTTCCAAATAGACCCTTAATAAGTCTAATGTAAGTAAAATAATAGTATAGTGTATAGAATTTTTCAGTTTATATCTTAACAATTTATAGTTCGCTGAGTACTTACTACTCAACTGGCAACTGCAAGTCAAAGTTGTGTCAAAAGGCAAATTATTGACGATCGAGGTCCTTATCATTCATCTTTTGTCCTCATCATTCAGCCTACTCTCTTCCTCGCGGATTTATATTTCTGTTATCTTGCAACCATCTTCCTATCTAGAAAAAGAAAAAAGCTTTATTGTCATCATGGAGGGAGTGGAATTAGACATTGTGATTGTGGGAGGTGGAATAGCTGGCCTTACAACATCCTTGGGACTTCATAGGTACCTAGGCCTTTCTCTTTCTTTTTAATTTTATGTTCATGTATTAGGAAAGGTATATAATGTTTATATATTATTAATATCTTAAATAATAACATAAATAATTATATATTTTGTAGGCTGGGAATTCGAAGCTTAGTATTGGAATCCTCGGATAAAATGAGGAACACAGGATTTCCCATTACAGCATATACAAATGCTTGGAAAGCCTTAGATGCTGTTGGCATTGGCGACTCCATTCGACAACATCATCAACGGCTTCAAGGGTAAGCAGTATATATACTTCTACATTGGTTTGGTTTTTGTGATTCATTCATCCATCATCACCATTCAAGCGTGAAATTGACTACCCATTACATTATAAGAACACGCAAAAACATGTAACTGACCAGTAGATATGTTTGTGCAGGAATGTGATTGCATCTACAATCACAGGTCTTCAAACCTCAAAGGGGACATTTGCAAAAATCAAAGGAAAACAGTAAGTTACAGCGCCGTAAATGTTAGAAGCCAGTGGCAGAACTTGTGTTATCCCGTGACATGCAAGAAATACCTTGTATATATACTAACTATTAAGTATAAAACGACTCCGTTTGCTTAGCTAATCCAGTCCAACTCAACTCAATTCATCTCATTTAATCATTACAACTTTTTCAACTTTCGATACAAAATATAATAATAATTCAACTTTTTTAAATCCAAATTCAACTATTTCAAATCCTAAAATAATAATAATATTAAAAAATAATATCTTAAATTTTCATTTCAACTCATCTTAACTCAACCCACTATCCAAACCCGAAAGAAAAAAAATAAGAAAAAAACAGCATTAACCTTTCTGAGGACCGTACAAAGAAATGAGGTAACACTAAGAAAGTCCATCCTATACTCACATAGATTTACATTGTTTACAATTTTACTGCAATTGAAAAGTTTTGGGCTATCATGCGCAGGAGGAGAGCGGTTTCCATGTCCTAAGAGTGTTCATCTCCTGTAACAGTAGGACAATAGAAAAGTCATGATCCCTCCCCAGAACCTATTCAAGTAGAATAGTCATGAAGAAACTATTTTTCTACTAAAGAAGACGATCATTTAATGATATAAATATCTTTTCCGGTATCCAAAGTTTGTTCTTTTTGTTTTCTCAGATCATTTCTTTCGAGTACAAAACCTCAGCTATATGTAAACTTAGGTGGCCAAGATATACACACAATGCTGATTTTATTTTGATAGTATGTGTTTAAGCCCCTGATAATTGTTGTGTGATGCGCAGTGGAGCCCACGAAATTCGTTGTGTTCAAAGGCAGCTGTTGTTGGAAACCCTCGAAAAGGAGCTCCCACGTGGCACCATCAGGTATTCTTCCAAGGTGGTTTCTATAGAGGAATCAGGTTTCTATAAGCTTGTTCATCTTGCTGACGGAACCATTCTCAAAACCAAGGTAATTTCATTATTTATATTGTTCATTATATGGTTCAACAGTAATATTGTTGCTTCTGTTTGTAAATAGAAGCCAAAGGGTGGTTTGCTCCTGTTCATACAGGTGCTCTGTCTTGTTGGACGACCAACCAACCCAATTACTTGGATAGGAAGAAGAAAAAGAAAACTGTCTATGAGGACCCGATTGCATTTAAAGGAGAATGGATAAGTAGTGGACCATTATATATGTGCCGGGCGTTTGAATATATACTGAGAAGTGAGGCTGAATAAATATTTATTCGAATGGGCTAAATACATGTTTGTTGTGTATTGGCTGAACGATATGGTTAAAATCATCTTAGGTGTTTTGGACATAACTGCTTACTGCTTAGGCCTTATTAGAGTATAAACTTTGTGAATGGAAGGTACTGATTGGGTGTGATGGAGTGAACTCAGTGGTGGCAAAGTGGCTTCAATTCAAGAAACCGACTTTCTCTAGGAGATCTGCCATAAGGGGCTGTGTGGATTTCAAGAGCGGTCATAGTTTTGGGGACAGATTCATGCTGTTCTTTGGGAAAGGTTTTCGATCGGGTTTTCTTCCTTGTAATGGTAACACCGTCTATTGGTTCTTGTCATGGACTCACTCCAGCCAAGGTGAGGCATCATCCCCAACTAAGTGTTTGCTTGATTCTTTGATTTACTAACAGTTTTTGGGTTGAGAAAGACAAATTCCTAAAAAGAGAAAAACAGTGGAATAATGGAATGCATTTTGTTTGCTATTGGCATATATAATCTTGCAGAGAATGCAGATAAAGAGAGAGAGATGGGAGATGACCCAGCTAAAATGAAGCAATTTGTGTTGCAGAAGCTAGGAAAAATTCCTGATGAAGTAAGGGCTGTTATTGAAAACAATAAACTGGATCGTATCATATTATCCCCATTAAGGTACAGACATCCCTGGGAGCTTGTATGGGGAAATATCAGCAAAGGAAATGTATGTGTGGCCGGTGATGCATTCCATCCCATGACCCCAGAAATTGGCCAAGGTGGTTGTGCTGCCTTGGAAGATGGTGTTGTTTTGGCCAGGTGTCTTGGTGAGGCTCTACTGAAAGAGCCAAGTAGGGCAACAAAAGACAGAGCTGAAAGAGAGAGAGAGGAGTACAAGCAGATTGAGGCTGGCTTGAAAAAGTATGCTGAAGAGAGGAAGTGGAGAAGCATTCAACTCGTTACTACAGCTTATATGGTTGGTTATATCCAGCAGGGCTATGGACTGTTTGTGGACTTTTTAAGGGATAAAATATTGGCTTCATACATTCCTGGGATGGTGATGAAGATGGCTGATTTTGATTGCGGGAAGCTTAATTAATTAGCACTTCCTAATTGCATCTGTATGCATATCAGCATATGCTTTGTATAATTGCAGCTGCAAGATACCAAGTCCTCTTTGTTTCTCCCTTGTAGCAAAAATTTATCATTTCTATTTACCTTAAAATTTCATGATAAAATCATTTATTTTTTAAAAGTGATATAACCATAAAGATATTTCACAATAGACTATAAAAAGTCAAGTACAAACTTGGCAGATCCTCTAACAAAGGGCCTAAATAAGAATATGATTCGTAAGACATCGCTTGAGATGGGTCTAAGACTTATGGAATAGATCACTAAAAGATGTCAACCCAACCTAGATTTGGAATTCTAAATTCTAGGTTCAATGGAAAAAAGAAAGCCTTATTAATGATGGTAATAGCACTAAAAAACTACTGTTTAGTGCTAGTCCTGCAGTGAAAAGGAAAGGTTGAGCATAATTCTTAGTGAGTTCGCATAGAATGTGTTTTTTATGCAGGATCACCTAGAAGAACTCTACCTATGTGAGTGTAAAGTCAGGCCGCTTTTGTCGGGATTTGGTAAATCGCCTATAGCTCTCGTGAAGTTGGGATAACGCGTATGGCCTTTAATGCGCAGCTCTAAAGAACCATAGAAATATGTGCTTAGATGTGTTGTTCTTTCGGTTTTATCCCACGATATGATAGTTCAAAGACATCATGTCTACTATCATATCTTTTTTTTTTCTTTTTTTAAGCAAGTAGTTGATATAGAAGGAAACCAAGATCCTCACTACAATACCATTAAAAAAAAAAGAAGAAAGAAATAAATTATACAACTAAGGAGGGTGGGTCTTTCCCAATATGGAACCTCAAAAGAGATGGGGGTATTTGGATTAAGGGAATATTGTCAAAGGCTTGTGTTGCCGCTGCCCATTGCGCTAGATCATGCGCACATCAATTAAGAGATTAATGAATTTTCCTTACTATCCATGAGTTGAAGGACTGTAGTTGATGGTGAATATCGCTGATGATGGGGCTCAGAAGCCAATCTTGTACAGGAGAGGGGTGATTGATTGCAAGGATTGTCACATTGGAATCTCCTTCTAAAATGATTTTGTCCAGTCCAAATTTTGCTGCTTCTGAGATAGCCATAAGGGCTACTGAAGCTCTCCTTGATTGGGGCTCACACTGCTTATAAAGTCTGTCTTGGCAAAAAGAACATCTCCTTTATCGTTTCTGCATATGGTTGCAATGGTACTACCACTTTGTTTGACTGCAACGTCGAAGGTAAGGAGATAGAACCCTGCAGGATGGGTTTCTTCCATAACTGGGATCTGATTGTTTTTCATGTACCAAGCTTTCAAATGTTGATGAAAGGTTTTTTTAACAGACTCAACATAATCTGACAGGTTAGGGGTTATTTGGTTGTGCACGATTTTGTTCCTATGAAGCCAAAGAGTATCCAGAGCAATTGTGGCAAACAGCTGAAAGGAATGGCAATCTTCCCTTCGAATTTTGAGAGTGTCAAAGGGATTTAAGATTATGTTAATCCAGTTGGCTATGAGTTGATTAGCAAAGGAGGAGATGTCAATGGGCCAATTGGATTGCCTCCAAAGAATTATAGAGAAATGACAATTGAGGAACAAATGAGAGAGATTTTCAGGTTCGATTTTACACAAAGGGCATAGAGTAGAATCTTCCTCAAGGGGAATGACCAAGTTAAGCAGTGTTCTGATAGGAAGAATATTGTGACAAATTTTTCAAAGGAGGTGCTTGAGTCTATCTTGCAAATTTAGCTTCCATAAACGCTTCTAGTTAATAGGATGACTAGAGGGGAGATGGGTGACTTTAACCATAGCAGCATAAGCATATTTCACAGAAAAGATACCTGATGAATGATGTAACCACTTAATTCTATCAAGGGTGGAATGGAAATTGTGGTTAGCCAGGGGGATTTTTTGAATTTCCCTCGCAGTATCCTCCAAGAAGAGAGTGTTTAAAAGAAGAATATTCCAATGTCTTGGCTCTTCAAGGGTGAGTTCTGAGACTTTGAGGTTTGGCTCAAAATTCATGTTGTTCACATTAGCTGAGGGCAACAAAGAATGGAGGGAGGGAATCCAGGGGTCCGTCCAAACATTAGTGGAAATACTGTTATTGATTTGAAAGCAAGCACTAGTCTTCAGGAAATCCCTTTGTTTAAGAATATCTTTCCAAAAGCAAGAGTCCGAGGGTTTTTGGGAGACTTCAAAGAAAGAGCAATTCCGGAGCAATTTGTTAGAGATAGCCTTGATCCAAAGACTGTTCGATCCAATAAGGAGCGACCAGGCAAATTTTGTGACCAAGGCAGAGTTGAAAACAGACATCCTTTTTAGACCCAAACCTCCCATGGATTTTGGAAGACAAATGAAGTTCCAAGATTTTGGAATGAATTTTCTGCAATCCTCATTATGATAACCCCACCAGAATCTCCTAAAAAGTGTATTTAGGTTATGGCCCAGGTTTTTCGGAAAGAGGGTAGTAGGCATGAAATAAGAAGGAATTGTGCTTGCTACCGCCCTAATGAGGACAGTCTTTGCTGCTTGAGAAAGGATTTTGGTTTTCCAGCCTTGAAGTTTATTCCTCACCCTATCCAACAAATCAGACATAAAATTCTTTTTCTCCCTTCTATTCGAAAGAGGAAGACCAAGGTATTTGGAATTGGGGGGAGAGATTCTGAAATTAAAAAAATCCTTAATGGAAAGGATAGAATCCCTGGTAATTTTCTTACTGAAATGGATGGAAGATTTGCACTGGTTAATGGTTTGGCCAGACTAGGAATTGAAAAGATTTACGCAATCTGAAAAAGCTCTGGCGGTATTCTCATTAGCAGAGATAAAAAGGAAGAGATCATTTGCAAAAAGGAGATGAGTTAAGGAAGGACCCCCTAGCAAGTTTAATACCTTTAAGCTGATTGAGGGATTCTTGATGAGAAATAAGTCTAGACAGAGCTTCCATTCCAAGGATGAAAAGGAACGGAGAAAGATGATCCCCTTGTTTGAGTCCTCTAATGGGGTGAAAAAATCCATGGGGGCACCATTGACGATAATAGAGTAGGACACAGTGGAAATACATTCTCTGATCCAATTGATCCATTGATTACTGAAGCCTGCAAAGTGAAGGATGGAAAGCAAGAATGATCATTCCATGGAATCAAAAGCTTTGGCCATGTCAATCTTAATGGCCATATGAGCAACTCTACCAAACCGTCTTTTCATGTTATGGAATATCTCTTGAGCGAGGATAGTATTTTCTTGGATAAGATGGCCTGGAACAAAGGCTGATTGGCAGGGGGAAATGATGGATGGGAGAATCGTCTTTAACCTATTAGCCAAAATTTTTGAGATGATTTTGTAGCTCACTTTTGAAAGACTTATGGGTCGAAACTGGCTAACTTCTTTAGGATTGTCAACTTTGGGAATCAGAATCAGATTAGTATGATTGAGTTCCTTAAGAAGTTTATCTTGAGTGAAGAAGCTTTTAACCGCCACAATGAGATCATGTTTGATGACTTCCCAAAATTTTTTGTAGAAGAGACCCGTAAAGCCATCTGGGCCAAGGGCTTTGGAAGATGGAAGTTTTTTCACTGTAAGGGTGATTTCTTCATCAGTGGGAATGCTACAAAGGAAATTGTTATCATTGTTGGATATCTTAGAGGGGAAAAGAATTTCGAGGCCATCTGGTGGAGGAGGGAGAGAAGATGAAAACTGATTTTTGAAATGGTTTTGGATTTTAGAGATAATAGTGGAGTGGTTGGAAGTCCAAAGATTACTACCAATTTTTAGGCTATCAATAGAGTTACATCTGTGCCTGATGACCGTGGAAGCATGAAAGAATTTGGTATTGAGGTCTCTGGTGGTGAGCCAGGAGACTCTGGACTTTTGCTTCCAAAGAGACTCTTATCTATAAAGAAGTTCATGGATGTTTTCTTTAAGATCGGCTTCAAGAGTGGTAGAGGAATGAGGGGTATCTTGTTCTTGGAGGGAGGAAGGAGTCTCGTTCAGATTCTTGATCTGAGTTTGAATGTGGCTGAAAGTGATGTGGTTCCAAGTGCGCAGGGCTTTCTTTGTGGCCTTGAGTTTTTTGGAAAAAATGAAGAATGGTGTTCTTGAGACTGAAGCACTCCAAGCATCTTTGATGGTGTAGAAGATAGAGGGATCGCAGATTTAGAACTCCTCGAATTTGAAAGATTTTGGGAAATCTTTCTGGTTCGAGGTATCTAGAAGAATCGGAGAGTGATCAGAGGTGACCCTAGGGAGGGTTGTGAGGGAAGCTTGGGGGAACAAATTTAACTAGGGAATGTTAGCTATACCCCTGTTGAGCCTTTCTTTGATCAAGTGAGATCCATTCTGATTATTAGTCCAAGTGAATATTGGGCCATTAAACCCCAGATCAACAAACCCAAATCTATCCATAAATAATTGGAGGCCTTTGGGGGAAGACGAATGAGCGAAGGGATTGCCACCAAACTTATCAGATTGAGAAAGGATTGAATTTAAATCACCTATGGCTAATGAGGGACCACAAAAGTAGTCTGTGAAATTGCTAAGTTGGTCCCAAAAATTCTATTTTTTTTTTTTTTTGTGAGGAGCGAGACAATACACTAAGTGCAGAAGCCACGGGGATTAAGGAGGGTCAGAGTACACCAATACAAATATTACATTGCTAGAAATATATACAAAGTCTAAATTCATACCTGAGTGATATAAACATAAAAGACCCCCCCATTTGCCAGACGGGGAGGAATGACAAAATAAGAGAAACCTAGAATATTAACAAAACGAGTAGTATCTTCAGAGGCTAGAAGTTTTTCAGACAGAAATATAATATCAGAATTATGACTCCTGATATTTGCCCTAAGGGATCTGAGAGCACGAGGTTGGGCAATACCTTGGCAGTTCCAGAGTAGGAGTCTCATGGAGACTGTGGGGGCAGCGAAGACCCTACCGCCTTAGTCCTTGGATTCATGGGGAAGAGTTTCATAGTCTAAGTCTGTATTTTGTTACCCACATCTTTGAGTTCTTGATTTTGGTAGGGAGCATACCGGATGATCTTTGTGCACAGTTTGGGAGCTTTTCTTTGTGATTTATCCTTTCTGAGCTTTAAGAACTCCTTGGGGAGCTCTGGTGATTCACGGGTTGGATGAGGATCTTCCCATTGATATTGCTCTCCTTGGCCTTCCTCAGTTTGAGTATCTACCTGTATGATAGAACTAATAAAACATTTTTTAGTATGGGGAGGGGGGGATAAGCTTCTCGTCCGATGAGCTCTTTCTCTTCTTAGTGGTCTCGCCTGGAGTATTTATGAGGGAGGAAGGGATGGGAACAGGTGCAGCCATCTGGACATTACTGAGGGTTTGGAATATTGGGAGAGAGAGCGATTAGGGGGGGATTCAAGATGAGGATTTGGGTGGGCGTGGGAGAAGGGTTGGGTTGAACTGATGTGGAAGGAATTAAAGGTTATGCAAGCCTTTCCAGACGGGCTAACTAGTAAGGAAAGGTTGTGGCTGGGCTTGGGGGTAGACTGGGTGGAATGGGCCTTATTCTATAGTTTGGGCCCTATGCTCGAGTTAAGCTGGGCGATGATTTGGTTAAAGAGAGAAGAAGTGGGTTTAGACCCATTTGGGAGGGTTTTGGTTTCTAACAGGTTATGGAGGAGATTCTAGTCTGGGATGGCATCGGCGAGGTTTATGAGTTAGGAGGTTGGCTTATTGGGGGGCAGCTGATTAATGGGGTCAGAGGAGTTGTTCCCCGACAGGGACACGTGTTGGGAATGGGGTGTACTTGCTGGGTTTGGTGCAGTAGGGGAGTCAGAAGAATAATTGTTCTAAATGACTTGTTTCTGGCTCTCTATAAATGGAAAAAGTTGAGTCTGATAGATTACTTAGGGCTTCTCCACGTGGCAGAATTGGGGGGTTTGAGACCTGACACAGATCAAATCCTGTGATTGCTGAATGAATAGTATCGTTTTCTTCTTTGTTGCTGCTGGTTGTGCCCGAAAACAAGTGTTTAATGCAGTATTCCTTCTTTGTTCTTCCATCCGAGTTGATGACAATGGCTTTGCCCTTTCCTAGATGCTCCACTTTGGTATTTTGGACTATTTCTAATAAAGGCTTTTGGCCTCTTTTTGCTGGGTTTTCAACCGGTTCATTGATTCTAACAGGAGGTAGGAGAGGGAGGGGTTGTTGAATTTGCTCTGTATTAGGGACCAGGTGGGGGGTTCTCTTAGGGGATCTTCCTATCAGGTTACCCGTCGAATTTCCTAGGGCTTTACTCTCATCCAAGAACCAAACCAAGATTCCTCTGCTGAACTAATAAAAATGGGGCATGCTTGTTGAAGATGGCCCAACCTTCCGCATTCGCAACAAAACTCTGAAAGGTGTTAATATTTGAAGATGATTTTTGTAGGATTCTTATTCACTCTAGGCAGTATAAAGCCTTCGAAGAGGGGTTTGTTAGTATTGATCTCTACCCTGATCCTTGAGAACTGATGGGCACTTTTGTTAGGAAGGTAATTATGATCAATATCCATTAGGCGTCCTAGAATTTTTTCAATTTTTCCTGCATTATCTGCTGTCATCATTTCCAGGGAGAGGCCGTAAATGTGGATCCAAAAGGCCGAGTGTGAGAGGTCAATTTCTTGAAGACTAAGACCTGGGGGCCATTCCTTAAGGACCATATGGTAGCCTTTAAAGTTCCAAGGCCTTTGGTGATAGATTCTGTTTTTATCCATAGGAGATGGAAAAGAGAACAGAAAAGTGTTGATTCCTAAATCTTCAATGTTAAGCCCAGGGACAAAGCTCCAAACCGCACGGATTGTGGAATGAAAGGTATGTTTGTTGAGAGCTTTGGAAGAGACCAACTTACCGACTAATGCATGATTAGAGATCTTAGCAGCCGGGGCCATGTCGGGAACCAACGTAATATCATTCCAACTTAAAGCTTTCATTTGTTCTATTAGGTGGTCAATGTTTGGTCTTGATTTAGACATGGGTGAGAGAAGGGTAGTTTAGGAGGATGGGAGAAGGGTAGTTTTAGGGGGAGAGTTAGAAGATAGAAGAAGTCAATGGTTTAGATTAGGGTGAAGTTGGTTCAGGGCGGGTAGGTAAGGGATAGTAAAGGCAAAGACTACGGAGAGGAGAGAAAGAGCTCATCTTAGAGAGTTGGGTATGACATTTTTTGTCTACTATCATATCAATAAAGCTTTGAGAATCATTCACTTGTAGAAGTTCAACCCAAAAGGTACTTACATTTAAGTGTCAACATATAATTGTAATAGTAGCAATTTAAAAAAAAATAAAATTATCTATTATTTGAAATAAGTGGAAGAATATTGGATTATTTCAAATATTTTAAATAAATCTTATCTTTTAGAGTTTTTCTCTAATGTGATTTTTTGTTAGTCCCAGATTAAAAAGACAATTAAACTTTTAATAGTTTATAAGTGAATGAGTTTCACGATATATAGAATAAAATATAAGGGTAGACATAAAGTGGTAATGTCACTCAGTACAAAGCACTAACCACACGCACGCACGTATGTGCGCGCATTGCACGTGACGCACTAATGCTTTAGACGCACTTATCAAGTACACATCACCGCAAGTGATGGATTTATTTTAATTAAATGATATGATGCATTTCTTGAGTTTTTGATAGTTATTAATGATAGTTATTTTTTGACCATTCTATTTAAATCAAAACGAAATATTGTATCTGTTGTTACTATTTACATCTGTTAATTCTAAGATTAGTGTTCTAAATTTGTAATTTGCACACTATATAAGCAGTGTTCTATCCTAAGAACATTAATTGTCATATTTTCTTTTGCAGAGCTCAATATTTGAGTGTGAGGCAATATTTGTCTGAGAGACATATTTACAATCGTCTCACTATTTGCAAATTCTGATCTTTGTTTGCTATTCTATTTCCAACAAAAATAAGCTTACAAATTAACATAGTTTCATATGATACATTAGATTTATTTTAGAATAAAAATAATTTTATAATTTAACGTACTGCATCAAGTCACATCAATTTATAAGTTTATTTTTACGAAATCTCTTTATACCTAAAGTATTTATTTTTATTGTTTACCTTACCATCGAGCCAATCTTAAGAAAGAAAGTGGTTTTAGGAAGTTTAGGGAGAATGAAATACGTAGACTACAAAATGTCAAAAACATGACAAACTAGATCTAATCTTGTCTTTTAAGACTGGTTGTTCAAATTCTATATGTGTTTTGCTTGAACATGTATTGCTCCAATATTATGGATGGCACCAATATTGTGGACGCGGTGCAAACCAAAACATTGAAAAGTGTTAAGACCAGCCTTTAGAGGCCGAATAGTGCGTTAAGATGTCTGCTAATGTGGATAGTGGATACGGTTCAAATCAAAATTTGAAAACATTAAGCAGCCTTCTTATTCAGAACCAAGAAAGATATTTTTCTTGTTTCTGGCGGGATATTGTTGTTGATTTTTAGAGTTAAAATGATTGAAAGGCTGGACATGTGATGTATGAGATTTCATATTATTTAAGAAAAAGTCTATATTCTTTATAAAGCTTCAAAAGTTTCAATAGGACTCCAGATATATTATTGATCACTAGTCTTTTTAGAGTATATATTATGTTATTTGGGTCTTCTATTGAGGCATTATAAATAATATTAAAGCCTGTCATATGAAAAAATGTGAAACTTGAACTGTATCACTTACAATGAACTGACCCGACAAAGTCGTCAGAAATTTAAAGGAAGAAGATTGCGATACCTCATATGATGAAGATAACAGTAAGTAATGTATAAGATCTCATGTTGTTTAAGAATAAGAAATTTTTACTCTTGGTTTCATCACGTTGATTGAGAATAAGAAATTTTTACTCTTGGTTTCACTAGAGTTTTAATTATATCATTAATAAATCCTTTTAAAATATATGCTATGTGGGGAAGAGAGAAGTCAACCATTGGGCTACACAAAACTATGTTATTTGTGTTATAAAACTTATGAATTCCTTAAAGGATACAACGATATATATAGGAGTATAAAGGAGACTATGCATTTGACGGTTAGAGGAGACTATGCGTTTGATGTCTAGCACTATACATTTGACGTCTAGCACTATGCATTCGACGACTAGTACTATATCTTTGACGGCTAGCTAAAGGTGGTCATACAATACAATTTGAATTTGGTTTCTAACACTCCCCCTTTGGATGACCACCTATAATGTCTCGTTAAAAACTTGTCAAGAAAAAACCCAGTGGGAAAAAATCAATGACGAAGGAAAAAGAGTATAATATTCTGTATATCACCAAGTGCTTTAAAATTGCCTTATTAAAATCTTGCAAAAGAAAATCCAGTGGGATAAAACCTTAGCGAAAGAAAAAGAGTACAATCAGCACAAGTCTTCAAGACTTTACTCCCCCTGAAAAGTGCATGATAATATGTCTTCAAGTCTTTGCATTCCAATGTTCTGCACAATATTCTTAAATGTTGCAGTTGGTAATGCTTTAGTGAATAAATCTGCCAGATTATTGTTTGACCGTATCTTCTTGACATCAATTTCAACTTTCTTCTCATGAATTGCAATGATCTTCTTGTGTGGATTTGATAGATAACTCACATCTATATATCCATCTAATTGTGGACTTGATCCAAATAATCACATATTCAAGGCTTCAATTGAACTGGAGATAAGATATTTCAGGACCAAGAATTTCTCCATCGTCTTCACAAGGACGAAATGGATTTTTCTGCTCATCAAATTATCGAGCAACCATTGAAGTACTCAGGGGATGAGTTTTGTTCATATAAAAGTGCTTCAAGACTTTATAGTGAAATTGACCATATTGATCCAAGATCATTTTAATATTGAATTCACTACTCTTTTGGAGTTGTGCTCTTCTGGAGTTCTTGTAAATAACACAGTTAGTGAAGAATTCATCAATATTAAACCGCTAACCTCATTTTTCAACAAAAACGGTGGCCAGCTTTTTAGATCAGACAAGCACCGCAAGTTTTTTCAGCTTTTTTGTAGCTGTCAGGCGCCATAGAGCTATGATGCTACATCTTCTTGTCTCTTGTAAAGAGATGTTTCACGAGAGACGCCGTGAAGCAATAGAGGTGCTTAGTCATAATTTTCTCTATAAAAGAGATATTCAGCTCATCTTCATTCACATCTCATCTTCTTCACTTTTCTGTAATAATACTGCATTCTTACTCTGCAATCTCTTTCTACATTCTGACTCTGCAATGGTTCAGCAATCTTCTCATGGCCAATATATAAGATATTATGCACCTCGTTCATCAGCTGTTCCTGCTTCTACCACAGGTGCTATAATACAATACAATAACGATCTGACTAATAAGTCAGATGCTGAATCTATCTACGAGCTTGTGAATCTTGGTACCCATTACTCATCAACTATTTACGCATTTTCTCAGCGACTACAATCCAAACCTTATGATTTGGATAAACTCAATGAGAAAATTTCTATCCTTCAGCGACTTCTTCAGGAGTCTCACATGAATATAGAAGCAATAAAGAAAGAGAATAGGAAATTAAAATCCTCGCTTAAGTCTTCTTTTAGATTGTCTACTCCTTTAGACAGAAATGCCATGCAAATTTTAGAGGAGCAAGATCATTTAAAGAATGAGGCGAAAAGTCTCAAATTTCTATAATTTTGTTTCGAGATAATAAAATAATATTTCACAAATATTCCTATTGTGTATCTATCTTCTGGTAAATATTCTGTGTGCTCCATTTTATTTCTCATTTAATAATGCACATTTATCTCTCCCTTGAAATGAAAGGGTTTTATATTTCAAATATGTGCAGTTCTTCTGATCTCTTCAGGAGTTTCAAGAAGATTTAAATCATCAACCGCAATAATAATTAATCCGGAATCTCTTAATAAAAACACATGTGCATATTGGATTATTTTTCAAATCTTTCTTTCAATAAATATTCGCTAATGCGTTTATACCACATGCGTCCGGATTGTTTTCTGGATGTACTCAGATAACAAGCTTCAAGCATTTTATATCCTTCAAGGATTTTTATATATATTTCTGGATGTATTCAGATTAGAAGTTTCCGGCATTCTATATCCTTCAGGGATTTTCATATATATGTCATGGTCTAATGACCCATATAAATATGCAGTGACCACATCCATTACTTGCATATCCAATTTTTTTGTAACTACCAAACTAATCAAAAATCTGAATGTGATTACATCCATAACATGAGAGTATGTTTCCTCATAATCAATCCCTGATTTCTGCAGTTTTCATGAGCTCTTCTGGAGCCTCAATGAAATTTAAATTATCTATATAAACTACAATAAAAGATAATATAAATACTGAAAATATATGAAAAATAGTATGTTCCACATGCGTTTAGCTTGCATTAGATCATATAAGGATTTTAAGACTTGATAGAATATATACTTCAGGACTATATGCTTCATGCATACCCAAACTCTTGGTAACTATCAAGTTAATACAAATTTCAATATGATCTCTTTAACTTAAAAAATATATCAATATTATTTCTGCAGAAAATATATTCGTGATTTATAAATCACATTTTCATTTCCTTTATACAAATACCCACTGATATTCAACAAGCATCACCTCATAGGTGTTTGAACTTCAAGTCCATATGCATCACTTTTTACTAGTGATATCAATTCTGCAGGAATTGTTTTTTTCAAATTTGGCCAATATTTTACGTCGGTATTCTTCGACGGTTCTTGATTCACTTTCTCCATTACTTCAGGTAATGTTAATTGCCATCTCATATGGAAATACGTTGTCGACAACGGTTTTATTTCTCTCTATAATTTCTCCATTTACTCATGAAATGTAATATCGAGATTTTGTTATTTTCAGGTACCTGTCCCTCTTTAAGGGAATATATTTTATGGAAAACCTCTTCAGGAGGTACTCTTCAAGAGGTTTTATTATGAGAGAATTTTGTATAGAAAGTTTGGATGGATCTTATTGCTTGTTTTGTGGGTACGGTCTCTTCAGGAGCACCGATTTCTTTTTTTTGTGCTTTTCTCTTTTCGAGATGCTTTATCATTTGTATCAATAAGTCTCACATACTTTCAGACATGTCTTATGTTCATTAGACTGCTAAATTTCTTAATTGCCCTGCAGGGACTTCAATCCTCACTGAGATTTTAGCAGCTAGAATATGAGACCTTTTATCTTATTGCATCCATAAATTAATTATCATATGAACTTCCAGTTCACCTATGATAATCATGATAACGTCGAATTATTTCATCTTATTTGCTTCTAGCAAATTTTTCTTTCCCCTCATAGTGGGAAGACTTTATAGTAAAAGAATCTTCTGGTTCTTTTATGGACGTCCATATAAAAATCATTCGACTTATCGTAATTGATTTCGGATGATCAAGATAATCATGAAAAACATACAAATATTTTGAATCATATCATTTTTTATTTATCAATATATTTGATTCAATAGTTGTATAATATCATCTCAAAGAAAAAGCTGATAATATTTTCAATACTAACTTCTAGCTCGAAATCATAGAAGTACTATAAAGATATTCATCACCACGTCCAATCTCTTTGTTTCTTTGAAAACAATTCGTCATTCTCTTCTAGGAATGATATAAATCCAATTTCATTCACTTCAGGAAATGATGTGAAACTAGTAGGACGTGGCTCATGATTTCTTAGCAAAATCTCATTATTTTGCTTAGCCTTTAGAAAACCAGATATAAATTTAGAATATATTATGAACTTTTGCATTCGATATTGCTACTTCAGGAGTACATTCAAGGCGTTCATTTTAAACATATATTCTTTAGTGGTTTTTCTCAACACACTTTCAATTATGCAACTTCAGGTGCATTAATCATAATGAGCTTTTTGTACACGTATCACTCATTTAAATTATCTCATAGAATCAATAGATCATTTATTATGAGATACTCAATAAAATTATTGATTTAGAACAATCCTTCAGGGATGTTTAATTTTTATTCCAAGATAAATCTTATTATCGGTTTAGAGCATTAATCTTTCAGGGATGCTCAATTTATATTCCGAGATAAATCTTATCATCAATAATTCATAACAAGTATATAAAATAAATAAAACTTGTATGTAAAATATGTGAATAAACATAAAATTTAATCAAGTAATAATAATGAATATAATCTTTAATATTCACATCAAAAATTATAAATAATATATTAAAAAATTTACTTGAAATAGAAGGTCACTACCTTTTTAATCAAAGAACCTCGTGCTTTGTTCGTATCTGCTTCACCGTTCATTTTTTGTACTATTTTATAATCTCATATAAATTAGAGAGTGATTTTATTACCTTTGCCAATTTACGAGGTTGGCAAATACTTTAGTATCCTGTTATTCCAAAGCCACCTTCCCACCTACCTCTTATTTTATTTTATTTTATGGGTCTCATTCAACTACCTCACTTGTGGTGGCCACATTCTATCACATGGACCAAACTCTTCCCACTAGCTTTGAAAATTCCCACTAGCTTTGAAAATGGAGACACATTCACGTGATCCTGAAGGAAAAGTTTGGAGTTTGGCCTTTTTCAAGTCAAAAGGTAAAGTTTTACTTACCATTTCATTTTGGACTGACTTACTTTTGGAAACACACGGGACCAGGTCACAAAGGCCCTCAACGTCAGCTGCTTCTGCCGTGGAGGCACCTCCTTGCTCGAGAATACTTTCTCAACGGACAATAGTTCCTTGACCTCGACAGCTGCTTCTCCATTTCCTTTCTCCGGTCCACTCAGACCCAAAGAATCCGAAGCCATGGTTGTCGCTCACAGTCATGTATGGAGAGGAGCAGGAGCTGTCGAAGTTGAAGTCCACGGGAGCCATTGGTACCACAACTTCCATCTCCATTATCGGAGGAACTCAGCTGGTTGTTACCCGAGTTCCTAGCTGCTGCGAGCTGGGTTCCTTCAGGGTGAGGGATCGGCGCCGTCCAGGACGTCGGCGTGGCAGGAAAGCAGCGGTCCTATTTTTCTCCAATCAAAGAAGAAGCAAATGGGTTGATGAAGTTATTTACAGTTTGGACCATAAGATGTTAGATCGAGGAGTGCAGATCTTCTCTGCCAAAAGTCAGCAAGCTTTAGACACAGATCTTCTTCATTCTCTTCGAAGGCTTTGAAACAGAGCACAGCTCGTGTGGTACGGTACGCCTTTGTTTAGCCATGGTTTTGAGCTCTTTCTTTTGGGTAGTCTCCAAGCAATTCATACGAATCCTTGTGGTGATGCGCTGGGAATCAGTTTCTCCATCTGGGTCTCGTTAGAAACAAGGTGATTGGCAGATGGTGATTCTCAGATCAGTTCGTGCTCTAAGTCCTCCTTCGATCTCCAACAGGGTCGGTATCAAGTACTGCCTATGCAGGTTGTAGTCCGGTCGGAGAAATTTGGATCTGTTGGGTGTGGAAGCAGGAGCTTCTCCGATGACTTCTTTGAGAAGATCTCCACTGGGTTTGGGGACTGCACTCTAAGGAGAGTGGATTCCCAGCGGGAAGGCAAACCCAAGTTGTCCACCTCGGCCGTACACCGAGCTGGCGGCGAGCACCATCAAGGAGATAGAGATGACTCAAGATAGGCAGAGAATTAGGTGGGTGGGGATTGTTGACGATCTCACGAGGATCGAAAATTAGAGAGTGAAAAGAGACTACAAGGAAGAGAAAGAAAAAAGCAATTCGTACTAATAATGGTTATAAAATTTATGAATTCTTTAAGGATACAGTACAAATGAGACTATGCATTTGATGGTCGAGGAGACTATGCGTTTTACGTTTAGCACTATATATTTGACGGTTAATATTATGTCTTTGACGACTAACTAAAGGTGATCATACAATACAATTTGAATTTGGTTTCTAACAATTTAGTTATAATTGACATTATTTTTACTCATGCGAATTGAAAAATTGTAACTTTTTCCAGATGTATCTTCGTTTTTTTATAAATAGGAATCTCCGCCTAGAAAATTAGAAAAATATTTTCTCTTTTATTTGTGTCTCTTTTTTTTCTTATTCTTTTTTAAGTTTGGCTATATTATATCTAATTTGAGGATATACATTGAAAATGAGATTAACGGGGATGTTAACTCTACTATTATGAAAGTGTTCATCACAACATGCCGTCTACACACCATAATCTCTCTTTGTAATTTACTTTTATTCTTTTATATATTCTTTTTTTTTTTAATAAGGAGACAAGGAATTTCCAACCAAAATTTTCATTTAAATAACCGAATGATATGTCATGAGATTTTACATTTTATTTAGACTCTATTTGAATATAAAAAAATGTTTTATTTTATCTTATTATTATAATTTTATTAAATTTTTATATAGAATATAATCAATAATTTAATTTTTTAAAATTTAAAATAATAATAAAATTAAAAAATAATATTTTATTTAACTTCCCATTCAACTCAAATTACTCTCCAAAAGCAATTTATTATCTTGTGCACGAATATCTCTGGTAGCGGTATTTTCCCAACAATTATTTCTGCAGCATGCGTATTGGCTGTCGTCATCAACTCCTCATTTTGTGACTATAAGTCTTACCTCCATCCTCCCTTGCCCTCTTGCTTTCAAGTCTGAATAGCATTCTATTCTTTTTCCTTATCATCTTTTTCCCCATCTTGTTTTGTTGAGCTAAATAAATTCATTCTCTAAGTAAAAAAAGCTGCTCGACCATCGTGGCAAAAAAGCTGAACACAGAAACTTCATGGAAGTAGTTGAAGAAATAGTGATTGTGGGAGGAGGCGTAGCTGGTCTCTCAACATCCTTAGGACTTCACAGGTACCCTCGCTCTCTCTTTTGTTTAATTGTGTGTGAAGGTGTGGCTGTGTCTGTAATTGTTCGGACCATGTCGCAGGTTGGGTTTTCGGAGCTTAGTATTGGAATCCTCGGATGATTTGAGGATCGCAGGATATGCCTTGACAACATTTACCAACGCTTGGAAGGCATTAGATGCCTTAGGTATTGGTGACTTTCTCCGGCATCATCATAAACTGCTTCAGGGGTAATGCCGAGTTTATCATAGCCTCCTTGCATTACAGATAGTTATCTGTGAATGATGATTGAGTTTGTGGTCCCGACTCCATCTGAATTTTCTAACAGCTTGATATTACCTATAAAAAAAAAAAAAAAATTCTAACAGCTTGATAAATTACAAAGGAGATTTTATTTAGAGAAGTAATATTACTAGTGTCCTGGAATTATAAGTGCAGGAATTTGACGACTTCAACAATTTCGGGACTTCAAACTTCAGAGTTGTCATTTAAGGCCAAAGGGAAACAGTAAGTACGAAGTAAACATGAAGTCATCACGCACACTGCCTGATCAATGACTCATATCCTCATTGTCTTATCCATCCAACAGCAAAAAACATTGGTTTTTTTCTTGGAAATTCCTTTATTTGACCTGCTTTCAGGAACCAATGTTAATTGATGCATTTAATGTTGACTGATGTTTGAGTTTCTTTGATGGTTGGCGGTGGGTGTGAACTGTGATGTGCACAGCGGAGACCATGAAGTTCGCTGCGTGAGAAGGAAGTTGCTGTTGGAAACCCTTGTGAAGGAACTCCCAACTGGCACCGTTAGGTTCTCCTCCAAGGTAGTGTGTATTGAAGAATCGGGCTTCTTTAAGCTGGTGCATCTTGCTGATGGAACCATCCTCAAAACCAAGGTGAAATTGTTGTACCCTTTATTCTTTTTCTTTTTCTTTTAAGCGAAAGCCTAAAGAATAACTCGCTTTGTGATCCTTAAGAGAGCCCAATTTTGTGTAAAAGGAGAATTACCCTGCATGATGGCTGTATCATACCAAGAACATTATCATTATTTTGGGAAACGTAAATTTTTTATTTATACTGCTCTTAATAAGAATGTAACTCCTACATCTGTCCATCAGTGTAAACACTTGAGCCTTAATTGTGGTGTCAATATTGTGAATGAAAGGTGTTGGTTGGGTGTGATGGAGTGAACTCAGTGGTGGCAAAGTGGCTTGGCTTCAAGAAACCGGCTTTTGCAGGGAGATTTGCCATCAGGGGATGCGTGGATTTCGAGGGTAGTCATGGATTCGAGCCTAAGTTCATGCAGTTCTTTGGAAAAGGTATTCGATCCGGTGCCATCCCTATTGATGACAGTACGGTTTACTGGTTTGTCACTTGGACTCCATACAGCAAAGGTTAGGCCTTGACCCCAGCAGAAAGGTCGGTTTGTTTGTTTCGCTTGGTATTTGCTTGCATTTGATCTTCTTCTTATTCTTGTAGAGGAAGAGCAAGAACAAGATCCAGCTAAAATAAAGCAAATTGTGCTGAGTAGGCTTGGAAAATTACCTGATCAAGCAAGTGCTCTCTTTGAAAACGCTGAGCTGGATAGCTTTATGTCATTGCCATTAAGATACAGACATCCTTGGGAACTACTATGGGGAAACATTAGCAAAGGCAATGTCTGTGTAGCCGGAGATGCACTCCACCCCTTGGTACCAGACATTGGGCAAGGCGGGTGTGCTGCCTTGGAAGATGGTGTTGTTTTAGCCAGATGTCTTGGTGAGGCTTTATTGAAAGAACCAACACAAAAGACAGAAGAAAAAGATGACTATAAGAGAATTGAGATGGGGTTGAAGAAGTATGCCAAAGAGAGGGCATGGAGAAGTATTGAGCTCATAAATGTGGCTTATATGACTGGTTTCATACAGGAGAGTCGCGGGAAAATGATGAACTTCTTAAGAGATAAAGCGTTGGTTGGATTCTTGGCAGGTTCCATGTTGAAAATGGCTGATTTTGATTGTGGAAAGCTCAACATTTCTTGAATATTGCAACCTCGTACATGTGCTGGGCTGGATTTCCTACACTTCGAGTTCACCATGTTTGGAACTATTTGTAATCTTCTCTATATGAGGCCTTGGTTTTGGATGATTTCATTTGTAACCGTCAAGGTGTCCTTAGACAGAATGTTTTTAGATTCCGTGTGCCTTTTTTTTGGTTTATGTTACTGATAAAAGAGTAATTAATTGTAATAATGTAATCCTTTGCCATAAGTAAAGGTATATTAATAAATTACAAGGTGCCGTCCTTACTGGAAAAAAACCTGATTATATCGACTTGCATTATCATGTTTATACTGTTCTTTTATACATCCAAGTCATGGGTTTGTTTGCTTAATGAAAGTCTGAAAGATTTTGAGATTTATTTATTTATTTATTTTTTTAGGGATGCTTCTCATCATTCCGTATCTCACATTTTATATATTTTTAATTTTATTTTTAATTTTTGATAAACTAATTACGTTGTTCTACTTGTTATCCATATACTACATACTTGTTATAGAAAAAATTAAAAAAAATAAGTGTGGTGTGTTGTGTATGGGATGATAAGTAGAATTATTTTTTTAAAAAAAAATTAAGTAAGTATTTTTAATAAGTTTGTAAAAAGAAAGTAGGAGAATAAAAATATGAGTTAATCTACACACAGTCCCTGTTTGGGGATTGCTCATGCAAGTCCATACAGTTATGTTTGAAAAAATTTTAAAATTACAATAATATCTTTTTTAAAATAATGATTTTTTCTTTTTACCTTCATTCATCAATGAGATTACACACGCAGACCTCTAATCAAAACTGCAAATAGAATTTTTCTAAAAGTATTTTACATATATGATTTGTTTTGAGTTTATGAAAGATAAATATAATAGATAAAATTGAAAAGTTGTTTGAATATTAATTTTTATTTTTTATTTTGTAAAATAATTTTGATATTTTTATTTATATTTTTCACTAAAATAAAAATAAGTTATTAGTGAAAAGTTTTAACAGAAAATTTCTTTAAATATGTTTAGATTGAACATGAAATCGTTTTTTCATTTTTGAGACATTTTAAAAATTTAAGAAATAGTAAAAAGGTTTTCAGCCGACTCTATTCTTTAAGGGCAAAGGCATTGTCGATTTAACATATTTCCTTTTTCTTTTTTTCTTTTATAATCTCATTCCTTTCCTTAACCATTTCTATCTCCCATCTCTTCTCGACTTGGAGTGTTGAACAAGTAGGCGAAACCCCATATCCAGCCCAGTTCAAGGTCCATTTCCGTCGAACATGACCCAAGACGTAGAGATGAAGGAGCTCCCAGCTCCCTCTAATTCAGCTTCTTCCTCTCCTCCGTCAACTCTCCACCGTAAGATCATCCTCTACATACCAGTAAAGTATATTATATGTATTTTGGGTCTAAATCTCCATTCTTCTTGTTAAATTTCTAAATTGGTTAGTTGGGGTTTGATTGCGTTTTTCATTCTCAAAATTTGGTGTTGAAGTTTGAATGTTTGATTTGGATTGGGCGAAATCTGTATTTTATGGGTAATGCTTCAGATTTGAAGGAGATTGCGTCTCTCATTGAGACTGGTGCGTATGCGCGGGAGGTCCGACGAATTGTGCGTGTGGTCCGACTCACCATGGCGCTGAGGCGGAAGTTAAATGCGCAGGTTCTTTCTGCGTTCCTCGGCTTCGCTGTCGCCCCGGGATCTGAGTTGCACAGTCGGTTGTCCTCGTATCTTCCGAAGGTAACATTGGAGGCGTTGTGATTTTGGTTCTGCTTCAACTTCCTGTTCTCGATAAAAATTGCATGTTTGTGCATGGAATGATATGTATTTTTGGAGTAATAATCCGAGCTTAAAGGTAAGGGCAGAGTGATGCACAGACTCAGTGTGTAATATTGGGAATTAGATCATATCGTAAGCTTGTCTGCCGTATAATAATGGCAGCTATACTTTGGCGAATAATTATGGGACATTATGGGGCAGAGTATAGACCAGATACCCCAAACCCTGAGATTTTGAGTTGAGGATTTCCTCCCTGTCCTGCCGAGATGCCAGAGCCCAAGAAATACGTATTTTTAATTCGCCAGTCATGGTTTATATGTCAAATATTCTTCATGTTTTTAATCACTTCAATTATGGTAATTGGTTTATAATTCTAGCTAGTTGGTTCTCTTGTAAATGACCTGTGTACTTGGGCTATGCCTTAATTTTATTAATGACTGCTTTCCTATTTTTATTTTTATTTTTAAAAGAAGCACTTCAACTATTGAGGATTGGTTACAGGACGATGTACATGACATGGATGTTGACACTGCAACATCCACAACTCAAACTCCTGACAAACACTCATTATAATCACTTCAATTATGGGAATTGGTTTATAATTCTAGCTAGGTGGTTCTCTTGTAAATGACCCGTGTACTTGGGCTATGCCTTAATTTTATTAATAGAATGACTGCTTTCCTACTTTTTTTATTTTTTAAAAGAAGCACTTCAACTATTGAGGATTGGTTACAGGATGATGTACATGACATGGATGTTGACACTGCAACATCCACAACTCAAACTGCTGGCAAACACTCATTACCAGAGCTGGAGATTTACTGCTATTTGCTCATCCTAATATTTCTGATCGATCAGAAGAGATACAATGAGGTAACATTAATAGATTGAGGTGTTAGAAAGAAATAACCTTGGACACATGGTGTAAAACATAACATTGTTGTCTTTCAGGCAAAAGCTTGTGCCTCAGCAAGCATCGCCCGACTGAAGAACCTGAATAGGAGAACTGTTGATGTCCTAGCTTCCAGGCTCTACTTCTATTACTCTCTTTGCTATGAGCTCACCGGAGATCTTGCTGAAATTAGAGGGTGAGTTTTCCTATTCATGAATATTTGATTCTCATCGATCAATGTTCTATCTGTGTAATTGAGCCAAAGATGTAATGGATTGAATGTGCTTGTCGCATGTCTTATATGGATCCAATGTATGACTAACTTAGACACACTTGCATTAACAGTAACCTCCTTGCTCTGCACCGAATTGCAACCCTGCGGCATGATGAGTTGGGTCAGGTAATTTTCTGTTGAAGAGGCATGGGCATTTATATTACTACTTTCTTATATGTGTAATGGCGCAATGCAGGAAACACTTCTGAACTTGTTGCTTCGCAACTACCTTCATTACAACTTATTTGATCAAGCAGAGAAGCTTAGGTCAAAGGCACCTCGATTTGAAGCCCATTCAAATCAGCAGGTAAATTTCAATTGTTTTTACTATGTAGCTATGTGTCCATTGCAACTTAGACTCACTAACATGTTTAGATTGTAATTCAGTTTTCTATGGTAGGCTAGGTTGCATATCTGCTACCCTAATATTAAGTTCTTAGATCTAAGGCTCAGTTCTCTATGGGGCTGTTTATCCGGGGTTTACTCCAAAAGGGGTGGATCCTAAGGGCCCTACCTTTGTGAGGTTCAATGACATAAAATAAATAAATAAATAAGTTTTCGGGATTCAATTCACTTGATCATTATTATTATTATCTTGGAAGTCTTATAAAAAAATCATTGCAGAATTTTGGGTATGATAGCATTCCTTGACAGTAAATATGAGACATCCCCTCATTATCCCATCACTGTTTTTTCTTTTTTCTTTTTTCTTTTTTAATTATATCCCATGACTGGTAAGTACTTTTGTAACCTATTGGCATAAAATTAATCTTGGTCCATAACTTATAGGGAATTGGAAAATATGTGAAAATTTTGGGATTTTTTGAAAAAATAAATATGAGAGATCCAGTTCCCATGGAACAAGGCACTATCCTTTTTTCCCCTTTTTGAGTGGGATTGGAGGATTGTTTAGTTGCCAATCTCACGGATGCATTGATTACACCTGTCAACCAGAGGCTTATGTCTATTTCTTTCCACTTATAAGCTACACTTTCTGACACTAACCATTGTATTGTCCAGTTCTGCCGCTACCTCTTTTACCTAGGAAAGATCAGGACAATTCAGTTGGAGTATACAGATGCAAAAGAATCCCTTCTACAAGCTGCTCGGAAAGCCCCTGTTGCAGCACTTGGTTTTCGAGTTCAATGCAACAAGTGGGCTGTCATCGTTCGCTTACTGCTGGGGGAAATTCCGGAGAGGACCGTGTTTATGCAGAAAGGCATGGAGAAGGCTTTAAGGCCATACTTTGAATTGACAAATGTAAGTCCAGGTTTTCCTATACTTGAGTCATTCATTTCAGTTTTCCCATGTAGAATAGGGCTGATACTTTAAATACACAGCTAAGTTTAAAGACACCGAAGTTCCAGTAATATATACAGGCTTTACATAATATATATAGGAATATATATGTATGTATGTATGTATGTATACGCACCTGAATCCAAGTTCAAGTCCAAAATCACTGATACTTTGAAGACATAGCTGAGTTTGGATCCAAATACAAATATAAATCGTTTCTGGATCCAAATTTTATGCTAATAGAAAGTACTTAAAAAGGCTAGGTTTCATGCATCAAAACTATTGTTTCTAACCTACTCTTATCTGAATTTGATCCGATTATAACTCCAACTTAAAACTATACTCCCTCAGGCTTTTCTACCTTTCCTTTGTTGATGTCCCAGAAAGGATATCTACTTTGGAAAAGGGGTGTACAAAATGATAGGACTTTTCAAAATTACGTTATAATGTTAGCGTTTACAATTGGTATGGCACAGAGGGTGTATTTGAATTCCAATCATTAGAATATTTCAGATGATCCTGATTAAACCCACTGATAGAACAATAGAGAGATCATGGTCAGAGATCATTTGTCTTTCTTTTAGCTATGAAAGAAGACCTGAAAAAACAAAACAAGAAAACTAGAGAGGGAGAGAGAGAGAGGAGGGGAAGAAGAATTTGTTTGAGGATACCCTTTATGGTTCTGCTATCTTAATTGAGACAATAAACTCAAAATGTGTAACACTTCATTGTATTAGGTCTGGTATAGTATGTTTTCGATCAAGTCCTCGTTTAGGTTCTTCAGCTTTTGCTAAAAATTGAGAAAGACTTTTTTTCTCCTCCCGGATCAAGACACATTTTTTTCTCAGGCTGTACGAATTGGTGATCTGGACCTTTTCAGAAATGTTGCCGAGAAGTTCTCTAGTACCTTCAATTCAGACCGGACCCATAATTTGATTGTCAGGCTGCGGCACAATGTCATAAGGACTGGGCTACGCAACATCAGTATATCTTACTCCCGGATCTCTCTGGTTGATGTTGCTAAGAAGTTGAGATTGGATTCTGCAAACCCTGTAGCTGATGCTGAGAGTATTGTATCAAAGGCAATCAGAGATGGCGCAATTGATGCCACTATTGATCATGCAAATGGATGGATGGTATCCAAGGAGACAGGGGACATATACTCTACAAATGAGCCTCAATTTGCATTTAACTCTAGGATAGCTTTCTGCCTCAATATGCATAACGAGGCAGTGCGTGCTCTTCGCTTTCCACCAAACTCTCATAAAGAGAAAGAAAGTGCAGAGAAGAGGAGGGAGAGGCAACAGCAAGAGCAAGAGCTTGCCAAGCATATTGCTGAGGAGGATGATGATGAGTTTTAATTACACAGTACTTTGATGCTTTGTGCAATGCTTTCCCTCAAGCTTTCCTTCTCTTTGAAAATCCCCCGGCTGTCCGGCTGGATGCTTGCTTTCTTTAACTGTTTGTTTGACAATCGTTGGCCTTTTCTTTCAATCTATACTATGTCATCGGCTTATTGTTTTAAATCTGACAGATTACACTTTACCATATTGAATTTTATTCTGAAGTTCCATAATTTCTGTTGAATACGATGTTAATGGCGGTGACAGAGTGATTATTCTACATTGATTCCAGGCTGGGAATAGTGCTGTATGGTTGTGGTTTAAAGTTCTTTTCCAGGTTTGAGATCAATTTCTGAAAAACGACGCTTCTTAGGTGGCCATTGGCTTACAATCATTGTGATCTGTGACAGCAGTGATTGGTAATTTGGCATGGTGAATTGGACTTCTGTGAGATTACACGTGAATGCCCAATGCGGTGGGGTGTTTTGTCCTGGGAAGCTGGGAGTGTGCTCAATCTATGCGAGGTGGAAAGACTGCCAAGGCCCAAACAAACGGGTCGAAGTAAATAGCTTCCGATGTCCTAGTCAAATTTTAATTTATTTTCTTTATTTTTTTTAAAAAGAAAACCTATAAGATGTTTTCATTCTGTAATTCACAAACCTATTCGGGAGAATAATGGCTCCATTTTTCTTAATAAACCCAAATTACAGCACCCTCTTACAAATTGGCATGCATTTTGTCACTCCGTGGCATTTTGCAAGGTCTACTAAGCATGGGGGGGTGAGTTTCGCGGGCAATATCCGGGCCCTTGAACATGTTTCTGGCGTAATTGAACTTCTGGGGATTTATGACTGTATGTCCCTCCGGTTTAATTGTCCATGCCAAAGTTGCACCAAGCAGATAATATCATGAGATTCTCTTTCTGATCTTCGAAGCATCCCCTTGGACATTTGAAACTGCCCATGCTGCTGGTTTTAGAAACTTGAAAGTTCATATTTTTGCAAATCCTGGCCTAAATTTACTGTATTAGCTTGGACCCCGACGGGCTCATTTTCCACTAAGCATGATTAAGTAATTCAATTCCTATGTTTATTTTGCAAATGACATTAGATTAGAAAATTATTAGCTACCTGTTTGACAAGAACGTAAAATTATTTTGTGTCATACACATAAACAAGAAATAACAAGATCACCTGTTTGTATTTCCATTATGACTTGAACTGAAGTTCTATTGAAAGATAAATGTTTCAATCTCTAAATATTTTCCTGAGATTCATATGGATGAGCTTACCTGAGTCCAATTCCTAAGTGAAACAAAAGCAGTGCAACACAAAACGGGAAAAAAGCATATTCAACAAGTCACAAAAGGAAGATTCATGAAGGTTTAGCTTCTACATGGGCGGCAGCCATTCACCCTGCTGAACTCAACCCAAATGATTTGACAACGGTGCTGACCCTTTCTGCAAAAGTTCTGGAGGTTATCTTTTTACCTGGCACGTGAAATGGGTTTGAAACCGCATCTACATATGCAACATGGAACTTCCTGAAAAACTGTACAGCATATTCCACAGAAAAATGAAAAATCAGGAACAACTATAAGAGATGTCATTCATAGTATGGTGGAGATGAAGACTACAGTAATTCAAAGTTGCAACAGAAAATCGGAGTGGGCCTATTCAAATCTGCAATGATATTTTTCAAATCCAGCTGCAGCTGCACCAGCTCCTTCTGTATGCCATAAATGACCTAAGAGTAGGATGAATCCTATTCACAAAATGCTTTAAGCAAGCAAAAAAAATGGCAACCATTCTATTATGGAATAAGTGGATTGTAAGGCAGGAAAACCAGCGACTTCTAAAAGGACATATCAAGCAACTTACATAAACATGTATTATACACGATTTTGTCTGCATATCACCGAGCAAATTAAAATAATATAAAAGAATTGTCCAACCACCAACAATTTTGGGAGTGGATCACAAGGACAAGACAACATACAATTGATAAAAACATCACTGGAATTCCAGTTCTTCCTATTGTTGTCAGTAAGCCATACAAAACTAACCAAAAATTCATTTCCTTCCTTTCGTAATATGATGCCATTTAATTTCTCGTCACGGACATCGTACATTCTCTTAAAAGCAAAAAAGTCACTTCGATTTTCCAGGAAAATATTTCCATAGAACAAAATAAATCCAATTGATAACCAAACTCACATTTCGAACATCCACGTCTCTAACATCTAGATCCGTTGTCACCACGATAAACTTCACCTTCGTATTGGTCAGATACCCGTACCTACCACAAGCACACCATGATTTTATCGCAAGAAGAAACACTTTCCTTAAAAAAAAAATATTAATCCATTGCATCGGTAATTACACCTACACTTTGTAATTTTCGGTCGGATAAAGCAGACCCAGAAATGTCTCATTTAGTGTCGGTCCAGATTTTTTGGGATTGTTCACTGAAACATAAAATGATTCAAATTTAATCAATTTTCGAAAAACACAACACGCGTTGTTGGAGAAATTGAAATCCTAAAACCTATTAGCTGTACCGTACGAATCATGGACTTGGATCCGAAATCCTTAACAACAGCAATTACCTCGCTCTTCGATGACGTCTAGGGAGCAGTGTACGATGTGGTGGAGCTTGAGGGCATCGTCGGCCTCCGTGAAGCTCTGTATGTAGAGCGGGTTGTTCTGTGAAGAAAATTTAAAGTAAATATTCGAAAAAAAACAGAAAGAGAGAGAGATATATATACACATATAAATATGATTTGTCTCGGGTGTACGCACCTGGTGGCCGACGACGGCGACGCAGACGATCATCTTCACTGTCTTACGTACAGAGCGGATGCGTTTTTCATCTGGACTGGAGCCAATGCAGCTCTTCTTGTCTCGCTCTGTTCGCTCCACCTTTTTGTGTTGGGCATGGAGGCCCATAGAAATACATGGGCCGTTCTTACCAGCATTAAGACTCAAAAGAGCCCGGCCCGACCATAACAAAATATAATTTTAATCAAATAGGTAGTGAAACTGAAGACGTCCTACGGGAGATCGCGTAGGTCTCGCGTAGATCGCAAGTTGATATCCACCCCATTCTTCAAGTAGATTTCATTCGAAAACACGTTTGAACTAATAAAATACTAACTATTGGCTGGTCCCCTCTCTCTGCACCCAGAGTGGAGGTTTTCTTCTCGTTGGAGTACGAGTTTGTGTTAACAAATGGAGTCTGATTTGATGACATTGTATGCTGCCCTCACCGTCACTGAGAAAGAGAATGAAGAGGTAGTGGTGGAGACTAGTAAGGTTGAGGAAGTACTTGCTCGTGGTGAACATTGTTTCATTATGAAGTTGGTTACTCGGAAGCATTATAACCATGAAGCTTTTAAACAAACCATGCGCAAGGTGTGGCGTCCAGTTAAGAGTATTAAGTTCCGTGATTTGAATTCTGTTTTTACCATGGTTGAATTTGCAGATGTTAGGGATAAATGGAAAGTGTTACGGGAGGGCCCTTGGTCATTTGACAAACAACTGGTTATTATCCAACCGCTTGAAGGACATATAGAGCTTAATTCTCTGCATATGGTCCATGTGGCGTTTTGGGTTAGAATTTTCGATCTTCCTCTAACGGCGCGTAACGGGTATGTGGGGAAACTTGTTGGTGGTATGTTAGGAGAAGTCTTAGAAGTGGATTTAGAGATAGGAGAAGTGGAGTGGGGGGAGTATATGAGGGTGCGAGTTCAACTCGATATCACTCAACCACTCCAACGTCGCAAGCGGCTGAAGATTGGCGACAATCCTTCTTGTTGGGTTCGACTTGCTTATGAAAGATTGCTGGATTTCTGTCACGTTTGTGGTATTATTGGGCACACGCAGAGGGAATGTGAGGTTTGTACCCCATCGGTGTTGACTTCTGGAAATTTACCCTATGGGGTTTGGTTGAGATTTGGGTACTCAACGGGTCGGAGGAGTGTTCTTGGCATGAAATCAACGGAACCTGCATCACGGCCGGCAACGGTGGCAGTTATTCCATCACCCATAGCAGACTGTGATGTGGGTAACGAAGAGCAGTTGACAACGGTTAGAGATCCCCCATTAGTTGGTAACGGTTCATCTCTTCCACAGGTGTCTCTAAAACCGATAAGGGAGGAATCCCTGTTAACTGTTAGATCAACCGGTGTCTGAGGTGATTCCAGTGCAATCTAAGGAGGTGGTTTCGGATAATGACGGTAATTCAGTGGAAGGAAGTCGGTTGCAGTTGAAGGAGGGCATTTCTGACTTTTCGGAGGGGGAAGGAGTCTGTTTGGTGGATATCCCGGTTATATTTAGTGGTGAGTTGCTAGTGGGCTCGGCTAAGCAAATAAATTCGACCAGCTTTCGGGTTGCCCATTTGAAGGAGCCCACGACCCACTCCCCTCTTCCTTCTCATAACTTGATCGAACCCTTAGGGTTCTCTGTTGTAGGCAACGTCTCTTCACAGAGTATTTCTCGTGGGATTAAACGGAAATCTTCTGGTGCTCTACCGGAAGCCATCAACAGACGAAAAAAATATGGAGGATCAGGGACCCATATCTCTGAGCGATCGATGGAGGCGGTTAACCAATCGGCGAAGGCTGTTGAGCGATCGGCAAATGCTGTTGAGCGATCAGCGGAGACTGTTGAGAGATCGGCGGAGGCTGTTGAGCAGCCCCGCCGAACATCATGAAAATCTTCAGCTGGAATCCCCGTGGGCTTGGGAACCCACGGGGTATTTGGATGCTTCGTGCTCTTTTGGCGAAGGAAGATCCCGATGTGTTATTCTTACAAGAAACTAGATTGAATTCTTGGCAATGGAGTGTCTGTAAGTATAACCTTGGCTTTTCAAATTGTTTTGTTGTTGATGCGGTTGGTCGTAGTGGTGGTTTGGCTATGTTATAGAAATCTGACTTTGATTTAACTATTTTGAATTATTCTCTACATCATGTGCATGCTGCGATAAAATTTCCTAGTGTAGAGGGGGGGAAATGTTTACTCACTGGGGCGTACGGTCATCCTCAAGCTGACCATAGAGCCGAATTGTGGTCTCTAATTAAACATCTGAGTTTGACTATGCACTGTCCTTGGTTAGGTTTCAAAGATTTTAATGAAATTCTTTTCCAATCCGAAAAATGAGGGGGTAATGTTCGAAGTGAAAGGCAGTTATGTAGTTTTCGTGAAGTGTTAGAATACGGGGGATTGTGTGATCTTGGATTTTCTGGAGTCCCGTTTACTTGGTGTAATAGACGAATAGGGGATGGAGTTATTTCTGAAAGGTTAGACAGGTTCTTGGGTAACCTTGCTTGGACTTATTTTTTTCCCCATTTACGGGTTCAACATGGTGTAGCAGACTATTCAGATCATATTCCCTTATGGCTTGATACTAATGGAGGTTGCATTCAACGTAGAGGAATCAAACCATTTCGTTTTGAGGCGATGTGTGTGGGAAATAGAGAATGCATAGCCCTTGTAGAGAATGCCTGGCGTGAGGGGGATGGGATTAACTCTTTGAGTCAAGTAATGAACTGCATATCACACTGTGCTTCTGATTTATCAAGATGGAATAGGCATTCATTTGGTCAGGTTCAAAAGGAGCTGGCTGCTGTGCAAATGAGACTGCATGCTCTTCAATCCTCTGATCCTACTTACCAGCAGGGTTTATCTCATAATTTGGCAAGGGCTGAGGTCCAAAAATGGCTAGAGAGAGATGAGATTATGTGGAAACAAAGATCTCGGGTGTCATGGCTCTGAGAAGGGGATCGAAATTCTCGGTTTTTTCATAGAAGAGCAACAATTCGAAGGTGTCGAAATAGAATTTATCGATTGCAAGATGAGAATGGTATATGGAGGGATGAGGTACAGATGGAAAATTTGATTGTTCATTACTTTCAGGCTTTATTCTCGGTAACCAATCATAGTGACATGGGAGACATGGAGGATCTTTTATCCGGGGTTGAGGTTAAGGCCAATGAGTAGATGAATGCGGAGTTGACTAGGCCTTATAAGGCTGATGAAGTAGAGACAACAATTAAACAAATGCATCCATCTAAGGCACCGGGTCCGGATGGTATGTCTCCTGTTTTTTATCATAAATATTGGAGTGTTATTGGAAAATCAGTTGTTCTTTCTGTTTTAGCAGCTCTGAATTCTGGTTCTTTTCCTCAAGAGTTGAATCATACTTTCCTCACTTTAATCCCTAAGAAACAGGATCCCTCTTCTGTGGCTGACTTTAGACCAATTAGTCTCTGCAATGTATTATATAAAATTCTATCTAAATGCATTGCAAATCGACTTAAGACAATTCTGTAGTTGGTCATTTCAGAGTCTCAATGTGCATTTGTTCCGAGTCGTCAAATTACGGACAATGTATTAATAGCTTATGAGCTTCTACATTATCTTAGATCTAAGACATCTGGGAAGAAAGGATTTATGTCTCTCAAGCTGGATATGAGTAAAGCTTATGATCGGGTGGATTGGGGATTTTTGGCAAAGATGATGAAGTCGCTTGGATTTTCCCATTTGCTGGTTACTCTTATCATGCAATGTGTCTCTACGGTGTCATTTTCAGTTCTGGTTAATGGCAGCCCAAAATGTCGAATTGTTCCTACTCGTGGGCTTAGGCAAGGTGATCTGCTTTCTCCTTATTTGTTTATTATATGCACGGAGGGCTTGATTAGTTTACTCCGACATAATTCTGGACCTAATACTGTGGAGGGAGTGAAAATTTGTAGAGGGGCACCACGTGTGAATCACTTATTGTTTGCTGATGATAGTGTATTTTTCTGCAATGCTACTATTTCTACAAATTTGCACATTCAGTCCCTTTTAGCCAAATATGAGAAGGCCTTTGGTCAGTGTATTAATAAAGAAAAAACGTCCATGGTTTTTAGTAGGAATGTGGAGGAGAATGTAAGAGTTGCTATTATGTCTATGTGGGGTGGAAGTAATGTTCAGCAGTACGAGAAGTATTTAGGCCTACCACCTATGGTGGGTAGATCAAAACAGAGAGCCTTTTCAACAATCAAACAGAAATTATGGCAAAAGTTGCAAGGGTGGAAAGGAACTTTGTTATCATAGGGAGGACGGGAAATTCTCCTTAAAGCAGTGGCTATGTCTATCCCGACTTATGGTATAAGTTGCTTCTTGTTTCCTAGACAATTATGCCATGAGATGGAGATGATGATGGCTCGGTTCTGGTGGGGTAATCAGTCCCAAGAGAGAAAAATTCATTGGGTAAGCTGAGTAAAGCTATGTGACTCTAAGTTTCGGGGTGGTATGGGTTTTAAAAATCTTCATGATTTTAATTTGGCTCTTCTAGCAAAACAAGGTTGGCATGTGTTAGATAAGGAGTCCTCCCTCCTTCACAAGATTTTTAAAGCCCAATATTTCCCTAAAACTTCTTTATTTGAAGCCAAAATTGGTTATAACCCCTCTTATGTATGGAGAGGTATTTTTAACTCCCTGAGTTTGTTGAAATCTGGGTGTATATGGAGAGTGGGTAATGGGGAGAAGGTAAGGGTCTTTCATGACCCTTGGATTCCGGGTATTCGAGGTGAGGACCTTCAAGAAGCTATGCCCAGTGGTTTTTCTTTAAATCAAACTGTTAATACACTAATTGATGTGGATACAGGATGGTGGAAAATGGATGCGTTGAGAGCTCTCTTCAATCCAAAATTAGTAAATCAAATTCTGAAATTGCAGGTGTTAGTTTCTCACCAAGATTCCTGGTATTGGAAGTCTGAAAAAAGTGGGATGTTTACTGTGAAAAGTGGGTATAAGCAGATTCAAATTGCAAAGACACAGTTAGTAGGTGAGGGGTCTAGACAACATCAATTATCCTCTTTCTGGAAATGCTTTTGGCATTTGAAACTTCCTCATTAAGTGAAGGTTTTCGGTTGGAGGGCTTGTACAGAATGCTTACCTACTTTTAATAATCTGACCAAGAAAGGAATTAATGTGGTTGATTGTTGTGTGTTTTGTAAACAGCCCAATGAAGATGCCGCCCATGCTTTATTTTTTTGTTCAGATATCCAGCATATATGTTTACAATATGTGCCTCAACTGAATGGTTTCCTTCTTGATATGTCATCTTGGGATTTGGCTTTATTAGCTCAGGAAAAAGGGGGTGCAGGACTTCTTCTTTCTTTTATTTCTATGGCTTGGGGAGTTTGGTCTATAAGAAATAAATATATTTATGAACAGTCTACAATTAGTGTGCGTTCTGTGATTGATAATGCTTTGGCTATGGTGTCTAATTTTCGACAAGTGCAGGTTTTTCAAGGTCATAGACAGGACATGCATACAGTTTTAAGTTAGTCCTCTCCTCCTCCAGGCTACATTAAGATGAATGTTGATGGAGCCAACTTCTTTAATTTTCACAAGGCAGGTATTGGCGTGGTGGTAAGAGACTGTAAAGGGGATGTTCTTGCAGCTTGTAGTAAATCTGAAGCCGAGGTGTCATCTCCAGAATTTATTGAAGCCATTGCAGTGCTTAGAGGTTTACAACTTTTTTCTCAATGGGGAATTCCAAAGCTGTTGATAGAAACGGACTGTTTATTCCTTATGAATGTATTGACTTCACCTGAGATTATTTTAACAGATTTTGCTTTCCTTATTGAGGATATCAAAAGATTATTACAGGACTTCCAAGAAGTGCAATTTCTGCATGTTAATAGGCAAGGGAATTTTGTGGCTCATCTTTTGGCAAGGAATGCTTGTAATTTTTCTGATTTGGTTTTATGGACTGAATGTTCTTCTTTTGTTTCTCAAGCAGTTTGGCTTGATAAGCAGTCATTTGTAAGGACTTGATTTAATGGAATGTGACGTTTGTTTATAAAAAATAAAATAAAATAAAACACGTTTGAATTGTTTTAGAAATAACAAAGATAACATCCTAAATTAATTCTTAAAAATAATGTAATTCTAAAAAAAAATTTTAAATAAAAAATGTCTAGTTTACAAAGAAATTTCTTATAACAAAATTCACAAACTCAGATGACTTAATATAATGTATTAAATTATTTTTATTATAATTTAAAAAATATATATTAAATACTATCATAAAATATGTAAACATTTCGTATTTCTATTAAATTATTCTTACGAGATATCGTTGATCAATTTAAAAGAATCGAATTTAAATCATTCCTTGCGGAGGAGGGCAACCGTTTGGCTTGTCCCTGTAAAACTCCAGCACTCGGGGTCTCTCATGGACCAAGAAAGCATATTCCTTTTCAATTTTCGCTTAAAATGAATACGTTGTTATTTTAAAGCAAAGCATAAACCAATTTCAGCTTCTAACTCGTTACTTCTTTCATGAAATCAAATCCATAATAACCCAAACCCAAGGCCAGTCTTCGTCATTTCGAACCTCACGGAGCCCACCTTGCCCCTATATAAACACAGACAATTCGACATTCTCGTAATTACCATTATACCCCCACATCCTCTTCCAGAGTCCAGCTCCCTCTCCCCCCTCGCCCCACTCTTCTCTCCGCATTATATTCTCCAACAGGAGCTCCTTGTTCGAAAACGACAACACTTCTTCTTCTTCTTCATCTTCTTCTTCTTCAATCTCTCAGGTTTCAAAGTCTTTGATTCGAATAGGTAATTTCTCAGAAGATCTTGAATCCAGCTGCTACCTCTCGCCTAACTCTCAAAAGAAATGGCGGACTTTTTATTTTCCTTCTAAACATTTAAATTCTGCGGCGTTATGTATGTCGGTTAAACCAATTTCTGATCCAATTAGGTGCTTATTTTTACATGGGTTTGAGCTGGTATGCGTAGCTTTTAGGTTAGATGATCTGCTGGCTTGGTAGATTTTGAGCTACCCTAGGGTTCTTCTAGCTTTGTTCATTAAAATAATATGAAATTTATTCACTGTTTCTATGATGATTTTATTGTGTTGTATCTGTTTCGACTATTTGGTCCATGATCAATCCGGATTAGGACATTTAAGAACTTTTTTTCATGCGTAACATTTGCATGGAATTAATATTGTTGTAGTGCGTGAATAAGTATTATGAATTTGTTAGATTGTAAATTTATCATATTGTGGACGAATACCTTTGTGTTTTGAGCTTTAGTGGATTTGACATTTAGCTCTGGGATTGTCGTTAATATGAATGTGGAGATAAGCTGGCGATAATTTGATTTAAGGTGACTGGGGATAAGTAATGGAGGTTTTATAAAAATATTCCGGGGTCTCCCTCTGATTTGAGAATCGACAGAATGTCTTTTCTTATATATTTAAGATTGCCCGTTAAGTAATCAGTAAAACTCTAATTTGTGCTTACAATCTGGAGGTAAATGGAAGTTGATTAATATTCAGATTTCCCAAATGGGATAATCAACTTTTCTATCAAATGACTCTTAATTAGCTTGGTGTTTCATTTTCTTAGGGAATAGACTGAAAGAATTGCAAGACCAGAAAAGTTGTGGTCTCTTTATTTGCTTTAGATTTATTGCTGAAACCTCTCTTTCTGAAACTCTTTTAAGAGTGTAGACAGTCATTATATTATATTGTATATGGCTGAATTTTTTGTTACATGGTGATTTTGGATTGAACGATAAAAATATGGACTGATAATATTACCTTATTCTTATGATTTTTTCAGATGGAAAATGAAGAATATGACTCTGTCGGTATGGTTAATGAGCCTACCACAAGTCCTCATGATAATAATTCTCCGAAACAAGATTATTCTACCACAAGCGGGCTTGTTTGTGATCCAAGTGTAGATGGTGAAAGTAAGGAAGTTAGCAAACCTATGGACACTGCCTGTAACAACCACAATATTCCATATATCTATAGGCAAGATGTTGTGAAGAGAAATAACAGTGGCATGACGGGGATAGTGACTGAAGTTGCAGGTGAAACAGATTCAGATAGCAGCATTACTGATGATGATGACGGTGATGATGATGATGATGATGATGAAGACAATGGTGGCGAGAATGAGGAAGATGGTGATGGAAATAGCAATGCCAATGTCAATAGTGATTGGAAAAGAGGTGGTGGTAAGAGTGATCCTCTGCCAGCAGACCAGGTGCGAGTACTTTGGATGGATGAAACGGAGTCAACCGTAAATGTTAATGATGTAGCAGTTGTTGACCGTGGATTCTTACATGGGGATTTTGTTGCCACTGCTTCGGACCCAACAGGGCAAGTGGGTGTTGTCGTGGATGTGAATATCTCCATTGACTTATTAGCTTCTGATGGGTCTGTTATGAAAGATGTCTCATCCAAAGATTTGAAACGTGTAAGGGATTTCACTGTGGGTGACTATGTTGTCCTTGGTCCATGGCTTGGTAGAATTGATGATGTTCTAGATAATGTGACTGTTTTGTTTGATGATGGTTCTGTGTGTAAGGTTCCAAAAGCTGAGCCAGGACGTCTAAAACCAATTTCCAAGAATATCCTCGAAGATGGGCATTTTCCTTACTATCCAGGCCAGCGTGTAAGGGCTAGTTCTTCATCAGTTTTCAAGAATTCTAGATGGCTATCTGGCTTATGGAAAGCTAATCGGTTGGAAGGCACTGTTACAAAGGTTACAGTAGGATCGGTTTTTATTTATTGGATAGCATCTGCCGGATATGGACCAGATTCTTCAACTGCCCCTGCTGAAGAACAGAGTCCAAAAAACTTAAAACTGTTGTCTTGTTTTTCCCATGCAAATTGGCAACTGGGTGACTGGTGTCTTCTCCCCTCATTGGCACTTCCGTCCTCCATTCCCTTAGACAGCGATTTATCAAAATTAGAACTGCATCATTCCATCAATAGTGAATTAGATTCTACTCAACTGGGAAGTGGATGTGATTCAGAAGAGGTTTCATTGGAGGAATCAAATGAAAATAGCGAATCCATGGATCTTGATCCTGTTCCTGCAGTGGATGGAAATGATAGAAACTTTCCCATCAATGAGACCGAGTCTAGCTCTTGCGGAAGTTCATTGTCAGTTTCTAAGGAGCCTGTTCACGAGTCTTGGCCTCTTCATCGCAAGAAGATCCGTAAAGTTGTTGTTAGGAGGGACAGGAAAACTCGAAAGAAAGAGGAAAGTTTTGAAAGAGCCCTTTTGATTGTCAATACAGTGACAAAGGTTGATGTGGCATGGCAGGATGGAAAGACAGGACACTGGTTGGACTCAACAAGTTTAATTCCGATTGATAGTCCTGGTGATCACGAGTTTGTTGCTGAGCAGTATGTGGTTGAGAAGGCCTCTGATGATGGTGACGATGTTCATGAAATCAGGCGTGTTGGAATTGTGAAAAGTGTGAATGCCAAGGAACGAACAGCTTGTGTGAGGTGGTTAAAGCCAGTTACCCGTGCAGAAGATCCTCGAGAGTTTGACAAGGAGGAAATCGTAAGCGTCTATGAGTTGGAGGGACATCCGGATTATGATTACTGCTATGGGGATGTAGTCGTTCGATTATCTCCAGTTTCTGTTTCTGCAGAAACAGCTACTGGCATAGACTCCATTGAGCAAGCAAAGCAGCAAAATGGGCCGGATGAGGTTAAACAGGATATGAAAAGGCACTCAGGATGTAAGAAAGTAGATGATGCATCTGAAAATAAAGCTTGTAGTGGCTTCTCAGATCTCTCTTGGGTTGGGAATATAACTGGTCTTAGCAATGGTGATATTGAAGTTACATGGGCTGATGGGATGGTTTCAACGGTATATTACTTGCAACATAATATTATGTTCGTTTTTTAATAATGTTTTCTTTCTCTTTATGAATGAGAAAACCGTACATTGTAATTTTTTCGGTCTTTATCTAAAACTGTGCTTAATCAGCAACTTTGAGTTTGTAAATATATAACATAAGTACTGCACATATATACATCCCCTTGGTAAAGACAGAAAAGGATAAAGGCTGTTTTATTCCAGGTTTGAATGTTATTATTTTCATCAATTAGATGTTAAATATCTGGTAGCTATGTAAAATGGCTAAATTTGAACAAATAGGGCATTAAGGGTGTCACATAAACCTCCAGAGTGTATCCAAAATAAGCGTAGAAATCATGTGGGAGATCTATGATGTTTCCTGAAATGGTTTGTTTTGAGCTTACTAGATGGAAGTGGGAATGTAATTTGAAATCTCATGATTGTTTGGCAATGGGATAAGATTGTTGCAATATGGTAACTTTTTCTTTTCTCTTTATTTGGTCAGCCTAAACTGGCAGCTTAAAGGGGGAATCATTTCATAGTCTATTGCACTAATATGTTCCACCATGACCACACAATTATTTTGATTATTTTCCATTCTTGTGTAAGAGTTCTCATAGTGTTTGATTTGCTTATTTAAATCTTTTGTACGTCATTAGGTTGGACCTCAAGCAATATATGTTGTTGGTCGGGATGATGATGATGAGTCAATGGCTGCTGGGAGTGAAATTAGTGATGATGCTGCTAGTTGGGAAACTGTTAATGACAATGAGATGGATGCCCTTGAAAATTCTCAAGAGGTGTGTTTCTGTTTAGAGCGTTATCATGTGTGTCATTCAAATATGTTTACTGTCTGTTAAAGAAGGCCAACCAAAGAAACTAGTGTGTGTGGTGTGCATTCTGGGATGGGAGTTGTAATTCAACTTGTCACAGGATTCACAAAAATGGTGTTTGGAAAAATTTTACCATGGCCACTCATATCTGAACTTTTCTAATTCCACTTTGTGATTTTCAAGATCTTAATGATGGACATTCATTTTACAATAATTCCAAGTGTAATAGATTGGATGGTCAAGTGCATGTTGGGAAACAAATACTCTGTCCTTATATTGGAGCTGAACCTTTATGGTCAGTTCCTCCTCTACATGATTGCCAAAATGTACATAATTCATATTCTATTTTTCTTCCTTGCATGTAATTAGCTAGTACTAGAACTAAGATTTACTCAATAGTGCATATCATTTTTTCTGCTGGTCGAGTGAATGATTGTAGTCAATGATGTTCAGGAAGATGGGCTGCATGATGCCCACTACGCAAATTCTGAACCAGAAGAAAGTGGAGAGAATTCTGGCAAAAATACAGCACTGTCAGTTCCCTTAGCTGCACTTCGGTTTGTTACAAGACTGGCCACTGGGATATTCTCACGGGGACAAAAGAATATAGATCCAAGCTGTTTGGATTCCAAAGTTGAAAGTGAGGTTGAATCCCAGCAGATCATTCAGATTTCTGAGGGAAAAGATTCTAGTGATGAGTCTAGTTCTCAGAAATCAAACATCATTGATAGTTTTGGTACAGATGTTAAAGAAGAGTTTGCCTCTGAGGCCCAAAAACTGTTAGAAGCGGCAGAGGCTTCTGGTAACTTGAGGACTGAAGAATCAAATGCACCAGCATGTTCTGGGGATGACACTTGCGGTTTCAAACACTTCGATATAGCTAAAGATCCCATGGACCATTATTTTCTTGGTGCATATGGGCAGGTGAATGCCTTCTTCATTTTTGGTATCATCCTTGATGCCACAAATACTTTACAATGTTGTTTTGCTTCATTCTATCTTAATTACAATTAAAGTTCCTTATTTAGTTAGATCTGACAGGCTTACTCTTCAGTTAGATCCACATGAGGAAAACTATGTGGATATATTGAGTAGTAACTAGGAAGGGCTTTGGAGGAATACAGCTTTTGAAACTAGAAAAATAATGTATAGTTGTCTTGTCAAAACCCCGTGCGTGGGGGGGCTGGGGGGGGGGCGGAATGTGCAAGGAGATGCTTTTTTAATATGTTCAGTTATCACTCTCATTCTCATGAGGATCACTTTTTGTGTTTTGTTTTTTGAACCCCTTTTCAAATGAATGTATCTTGCAGAATAACAATGGAAGGAAGTGGTATAAGAAGGTTCAACAAGATTGGAGCATCCTTCAGAATAATCTGCCTGGTAAGCAATACTTAGGACATCAAATTTATAGTATTTTACCAGGCTTTGATAATTTTGTCCTATTTTAGCAACTCTTGGTTTTAACGAACAGAAGTGTTTAACAGATACAATCTATGTACGAGTTTATGAAGATCGAATGGATCTGTTAAGGGCTGTTATAGTTGGGGCATATGGGACACCTTACCAAGATGGCCTCTTTTTCTTTGATTTTCACCTTCCGCCAGAGTACCCTGATGTTCCTCCAGTAAGATATACTGATGTTAATCTCTAGTTCTATCTTTGGTCTATAAGCTGTGCTTACTATATTTTCTTCTGATCCCAAAGACATTTTTGTTCAGTTTGATGCAGAAAAGGGTGTCTTTATCTGTTATCTGACTAAATTTGTGATGTGCAGTCAGCATACTATCATTCGGGTGGCTGGCGGATAAATCCAAATTTATATGAGGAAGGCAAGGTGTGCCTTAGCCTTTTAAATACTTGGACTGGAAAAGGAAATGAAGTCTGGGATCCAAAGTCTTCTAGCATCCTACAAGTGCTTGTTTCGCTCCAGGGATTGGTGCTAAATTCTAAGCCGTATTTTAATGAGGCTGGCTATGATAGGCAGATTGGGACGCCTGAGGGAGAGAAGAATTCGTTGTCATACAATGAGAATACTTTCTTGCTAAATTGCAAGACAATTATGTATCTTATGCGGAAGCCCCCAAAGGTAACGTGTCCTATTCCAGTATTCAATATTAGCTTTTCTTGGTTCAAAGCCCTTTGCTTTTTTTCCCGTTTATTATCATAGACATATCCTATTTGCCCAAATCTTGTCAACAAAGTTTCATTCCCACCTTATTGTCACCTGTACTTTATTTTAAAAAATCAAGGGAACCTTGTGCTGATAATATTCATAGTACTTTGTGGTGATCTCCAGGAGGGGCGCCACCTAGGTTTCTTTTTCTTTTTCTTCTTTTTCTTTTTTGTCCTTTTTGTTCGCTTGCTAAGCAAGGTGGCTGATTTATATCTTAAGCCATCCTTCCACTTTTGTTAAGCAAGTCCCACTCTTGCCCACTTCCATGGACATCAATCTCGTTTGCAGATGTGCATTGGGCATGGTATCCTGCAAGTGTTGTTGATGAAGGTGTGGTAGTGTGCTTGGAAAGCTCTCTGAGTTGGGCTAGAACCGTTGCTTAGTCTGGTCAAACCTGCAATAATATTATTATCATTCATCTGTATGTTCAAAGGCGTTATTTGAAGTCACAAAGTATCATGTAGTCAGCCGTAGGGGAATTTTTTATTCTTTAACTACAAAAGATAGCGGCATTAAGTTTTTGGATGAACATTAGACATCTGATTTAGTTTGTTCTTTAATTGTGTTGAGGCATTGTGCCGTATAATAAAACATCCTGGTAAGTCCTTAAAAGTATTTTTTATTTTGGGGAATCTAATATATAATCAAGGTAGAGTTGCATTTATATTTCTTTTTGACTAATTAAAGTATTTTACCATCTTAATGGCTTCTCTAGGACTTCGAAGAGCTTGTTAAAGACCATTTCAGGAAGCGTGGTTATTACATCCTTAAGGCCTGTGATGTATATATGAAAGGTAGTTTAATAGGCTCTCTAACTGAGGACGCCGCTGTGAGTGATAAGAGCAATGCCAATTCAACTTCAGTTGGTTTCAAGCTGATGCTAGCAAAGATATTGCCAAAGCTTTTCGTGGCACTCAGTGAAGTTGGAGCTGATTGTCTTGAATTTAAGCATCTGCAACAGTCTTAGCGTATTTGGATACATCTTGGTCAAGCCACCAACTTCAACTAGGTCAGTCTTTTATTCATTATCATTAATTTACTTCAGATTTCCAGCAGCTACCCATCAATGTAAAAAGGCTTTCCTGCATTGTGAACGTTTGATTTATGTGAACTGTGATAGAAACGTTCCCGTGTCTCGTTTGGAAGGCTAGTCTGCAAAATTGCTGGATCTCCTATTTTTTCATAAATGAAACTTTTCATCAGCTCACACAGCATATTGGAAATGATTGCGTTTGTTTTGTATTTAGTTTCAAACTATTTTGTATTTTCCGGTTCGTTTATTTCTTTTGTAATACCGCTCAAAAAAAAAAAATTATTTCTTTTGTAATGCCGGTATTTTCTGAATTTAAGACCTTGCTTGTAGTCAAGTTGAGAGGAGGTCGTTTTTCTCGTAGAAAGTATCCACTAAATCAAGAGCTACCACCGTGGTTGAGTTCAACAATCCACAGTTGAGACTAATGTGTAGAAAATAAAAATCTTTTAGAGTATTTCCTTTCTAATTTATTTTTCTGGGACCGTTGGATGACGCTCTTCAGAACTTACCACCACAGATCCTACCAACCCAAGAGTTGAGGACTAATCTAACAAAAGACGGGCAAACATAATATTTGCTTGGCTTCCTTAACGATAAAACATGATATGAGTATGTTACAACAGCATGATACGAGACTATGAGTTCATTACCACAACATATCATGATCTCTAGGGTCTAGCGTTCAGTATCACTAACAGAGATAAGAGAAGGATTTATTTTCCCTGAAATTGGAAGCACATAAAATAAATTTTATAATATTTACTGAATATTTATTATTATCTGTGAACTTTACTTTGTTATAAATTTTGTTTATTTTTTGGATCCTAGTAGGGCCACTTGAGGATTCTTATCAAGAAATGTAAAATGTACTTTTTTATCTTGTATTTTTTTTAATTATTTTTTAAATTCCTTTAATCATTTAAAAAGAAATTCATAGACTCATTTAAAAACACTTTTTTAACAATTAAGTAAAAATATATACAAATAAAATAGGAATGCAGCATTTTCCTTATCTTTTTTACACTCAAAATTTTAAGAGTCCAAATAGGAACGGCAGGGGATCCAAATCCATAAAAGTAGGACTTGTCTGAGCAGCAAAATTTGGAAAAGAATAAATTTTAATAAATCGAGCTGGTTCTATAATATTATAGTTATAGCAAGAATTCTGGGATATTTTTTCACAAAATTACACCTAGTGATCCAGAAAACTTGACATTTTTATGCAGAAGAGTGCTGATAAGAGCTATCATAGAGTGGGATATTCAAAACTATATAAAATGAGGAACCTTTCTTATCTTTGTTCTAAATAAAATCCTAAATAGCTATATCCCCGCCTTCTTTTTCTATTAATCACGCTTTATTTCTTACATTCTCTCTCTCTCTCTCTCTCTTTCTAATTATCAGCACATAATAAAAATGAGTTTTGCTATATACAAGCACAGTTGCGCACTAATCTGTGTACCAATACTGATTTATTCATACTTAAAATTTAAATTAACACTGTTTTCAATAAAATCTACTTTTTTACCAATCACATTACATTGGTGCACAGATTAGTACACAATTGTGCTTGCAACTATATTTTTCCAATAAAAATAGGATTTGATTAATCAATGTGATTTATTCACCAGAAATTCAGGTGGATCAACAATTTCCAGGCACATATTCATTCGTACCCATAATCAATCCCATTGCAATAGGCAAGAAAAAATGGAAAATTAGTTCAGGCCAAAAAAAACCAACAAATTCTCTCTCTCAAAAAAAATTATTATGCACCGTTCTTGCCGATCCCCCTCCTAGCCAAGAACCTCGCCATCGGAGGCGTAAGTGCAATGGTAATGGGAACCCGAATCGGAAACAAAGCCTTGTTACAGAGTACAGCCAGGGCCAGGGCCCCACCGGTCGAGGCGGTGAGTTCCGCCACTCGATTCCGCTTCTTCTCCTCCATAACCACCGTCGATTGAGACTCTGAAGTCGGTCTCTCATTTTCGACCACAAACCCCTCGTAAGAAGAAGAAGAAGATTCAGGGGGAGCGTGATCCTTGGTCGAGGAGCCGACACCACCCATGTGCAATTTCTCGAGCAGGGACTCGACGTCGACGTTGTTCTTGATGGCGACGTAGAGTCCGGTGATGGAAACCGCAGAGACCGAGAAGTGGACGCCCAAGGCCACCTTCCCGTACTTCTTTAGGAGCTCGCGAAATCTACCGCCCGCCATTGTTGGATGAAGAAAAATGGAGGCTAGGGTTTTTCTAGGGTTTTTGAGCTTCTGGGCTTGAGTTTAGTTGGTTGCACAGAATACATACAAGCTAAACTTTACTTGCTCAAAGCGTTACAAATAAACAAATAAATAAGTAAAGTCGGTTTAAGTAAATAAAGTAGGTGCAGAGCAGTATCCTTTGCTGTCTTAAGTCAAATTAAATCAAACTTTAGAATATAAATTAAGAGAAAAACTTTAGACCCGTGCTTCCTTCAAACTTTCTTTATCAGAGTTCAATAACGTAGTTCCATGTAAAGATTACAATTTTAAACTTGTGAGCCGCGCTACAGGAGATTCACTTTGGGTAGGTGCTCTCCCTCAAACTTTCTCTCTCTCTCTACCCCTTCCGTCTCTCTCATTCCCTTTCTCTGTTTTGCCTTTTGAGATTTGGGTTCTTTCTTTCTTTATGATCTGCTCCTACCTTTGCCTTTGGCCATCATCTTCATATCCTCCATTTTTCTAATAGATCCAAACTCCAACTCACCCACCCTTCTCTTTCTATCAAGCTGGTGAACTTCTCTCCCTCTCTATCTCTTTTATTTTCTTTTTTTGTTCTTTTGTATGCATTTATCTACAGTGTTGTTTTATTTTTGGATAATAGAGATTGGCCTTAAATTTAGTTTCTTTAATGTAATAAAATTTGTCGGTTTGTTTATTTTGATCTCCCCTTCAATCAAAAACCGTTTCTTATTTTTTTTTATTTTAAAAAAATTAATTTAGAAGATTATGTCATAAATTTTTGTATAGAATTAATGATTCTTACTTTCTCTTTGATTGCAGATTCTGATTTGTAGTTTGGATTTTCATTGATTCACAGTTTGGTGATCTAGGACTTAAATGGACTGGAGCTTCAGTAGTGATCGGTATTGGTGCTGTGGATGTATCAGTGGAACGAATTAGGATATTTCATTTATAGTTTCAAACCAGTGTTATTAAATTCCTAGCTGTGGGAACTAAAGGAGCTTCTAGTTTTCCTCTAATTCTTCTAATTTTGAATTTCTGGACGAAAGAGCTACTCTTAGTTCTTGTAAATAGCCCAATTTCCTAGCTTTTGTATGGAATTTGTGAATAACAAGTGATTTATAGTTTGTGCTCATCAATACAATGGGTGGGACTTGCTCGAGGCTGGAAACTATTGAGGTCCTCGACGGTGAAGTTGTAGGTCTTGCAAGATTCGGGATTCATTTTCACGGTTAGGCATGGTTTTCGTTAAAGAGGGAGAAGGAGAGAGAGGTTAGGGATGGTTTTCGTGAAGGAGATGGGGGAATGAGAGAGAGAGAGAGCAAAGTTCGGAAGGGGAGAGATCGAGCTCGAGAGGGAGAGAGAGAGAGAGAGAGAGGATTACAAGTTGATTCCTGTTATGCGTCCAAAAGCAATTCTTGAAGAACCCATACGTGGCAGTTCCTATTTGTCTCCGATAACACCTTCTTATAGGAGACACTGTCCAGAATCTATTAACAATTTTCGATCACATCATATTAACTATCAATAGTGTATATTTTATATGAACTAGTTCTTGGATTATCACTCATTTTAAAGTTTAAGGTTAAATACTTTATAGGTACAAATAATTATTTAGGGTCACATTTCCTAATAAAAAATCAACAATTTAATCAATTCCATATAAAAAAAAAACTTTTAAGAGTGCGGTATATAAGATCAAAATTTACTCTACAGAGGTAGGTATGAAGAGCCCTACCTTGAAGAAATTTTCGACATTAAAAGAAAATATTAAAATTAATAATATTTCTAGCGGAAGACTAATCATGTTAATCACACTCCCAATTCTCTCACTTTACACTTGGAGTTTTGATTTAAAAATAATGATATAAATAATATCATAAAAGCTATTTAAAAAATTGTAGACAAAGTTATGCTCCATAAATAGTAAATAATGCATGGATGTAATTTGTAAATAAAACATTTTCTGAATGACAAAACTGGGCCATTATGGGCCATGATTCAAGCACTATACCGTACAGAAAGGTAATGTCAATGGGCTCAAAACTCACAAGCTTTACACGTACATTACTTGGTGAATGGACTCGGAAGTTAAATCATTCACATCACCATTTCTTTCTTGCTGGAAAAATATTCGAAATGCTTGTATTTGTAGTCTTTTATTTTTCTAACTAGATTTGAACCGAGTATCTAAAATAATAAGTATTTAATTTGGAACTGATTAAATGAGCATCATTTCGCAAATATTTACTTAGGGATTTTATATTTTCATGCATTATGATTAAATTTGTGTTAAGAATATAATATAAATAATTAAATCTATATCTTCCCATTATTTTAAATTTTTGGAACAAATTTGTGAAATAGTAGTGAATAGTAGTGATCCAACTTGTTTCAATGTAATCAAAGAAAATTGGGGAAACACTTTTATAGGCTCTCCCTCACTTATTCTTTCTCAAAAGCTCAAAGCTGTGAAAAAAGCACTAAAATCATGGAACAAAGCAGAGCTTTGGACACATTCAAACCTCTATTAAGCAACTACCCAACATTTATCCAGGTTCAATGTGAAGAACCCTCTGATTTAAATCTGCAACTGAGGACATTTGAAAAGTTGTCTTTCGGAACAATTAAGCGTGAGGAAATACTCTTGGAGACAAAATCTAGAATTCAATGGCTGACAACCACTGATCTTAATACCAAGTTTTTCCACATGTCTTCTACCTATGCTGTGAAGAAGAAATGAATTTCTTGTCTCAAAATTCTTCCAATCAGTGGATTGATGATCATGTGTGTAAAGAACATGTTCTTAGATCATTTTAGTCATATCTTCCAAACCTCTTCTCCTATATTCGCAAGATCTTGAAAACTTGTTTCCAGAAAAAATCTCTTTGGATGATAATGCCTTTCCTTTGTCTCTCCCTCGAAGAAGAAATCATGAAAACCATAAAGCAAACTCCCTCTTCTAAACCCCAGGGCCTGATGGGGTCACGGGTTTTTTCTATAAAACTACTGGGAGATTATCAAGAGGATTTATTGAGCAATAAAATCTTTTTTGAAAATGGTATTTTTTGCAAGAAATGAATCAACACATATTGCTTAATTCCCAAAACGATTCTCCTATAATGTTCAACATTATAGGCCAATTAGTTTTTCAATGTGTGTCAAAATTATTGCAAAAATTTGGCAATAACTGAAAAAGGTCCTTATCTTTTTATCTCTCCCTATCAATTGCTTTTATTCCCGGGAAAATCATTTAGGAAAAACAATAGTGGCACAGAGACTTTTTCATTCATAAAAAAACAGAAAAAAAAAAGGATATGGCCATTAAAATTGAATGGAAAAAACTTTTAGTTTATGGAGTGGAGTTCCTTTTAAATATTCTGAAATGCTAGGTTTCACAAAAGTGGATCAACTGATAAAAACTTGTATCACACGGTCTCCTTTACTATAATTCTAATGTTGTCTATTTACTAGCAGATGTTTTACTGGATGAATCAGCAGAAAAAGTTCAGCTTCCCAAAGGTGACACGTGGTCTGTTCATAAATTTGGTGGTACCTGTGTTGCAAGCTCAGAAAGAATTAAGAATGTTGCGGATATCATTGTTGAGGATGATTCAGAAAGGAAGTTGGTGGTTGTCTCTGCAATGTCAAAGGTCACAGATATGATGTATGACCTCATCGAAAAAGCTCAATCACGAGATGACTCCTACGTATCTGCATTGGATGCTGTTTTAGAAAAACATAGATCAACTGCACTTGACCTACTAGATGGGGATGAGCTTGGCAGTTTCTTATCACAGTTGCATCATGACATCGGTAACCTCAAAGCAATGCTTCGTGCAATATCTATAGGTATTGGACCATTTTCAATCTCCCTTTTGCTGCACACGCATACACACGTGCACATCTGTGCTTGTGTATCTCCATCCTTTTACTATATGCCAAACCCATGCCTATTTTTTTTTCTTTGGCTTAAGATAAAAAAAAAAAAACCCTAGCCTGCTTCATGATCTTTTACTTGCAACTTTTAGCTGCTTGTGAATGATTCCTTCTTATATTTTGTTATCCAATTTCATCTACTGACACAGACACATTATATTTATTGATATTTTGGTTCATTTTGAGGAGATTAGAGTTTCCACAAATGATATTGACTTACATGCTTCGTGGCTTACAGCTGGTCATGTAACAGAATCTTTTATGGATTTTGTTGTTGGACACGGAGAGCTATGGTCTGCTCAGATGTTGTCGTCTGTTATTAGAAAGGTTGGGTGATTATTCGCCCATTTTTCAAAGAATCTGCTAGATGTCATTTTTCTAACTATCTTATTCATACCCATTTATTTTTGTGTTGGCTCCTGCAGATGGGAATGGACAGCAAATGGATGGATACAAGAGAAGTCCTTATAGTAAATCCTACTAGTGCTAACCAAGTTGATCCTGATTACTTGGAATCAGAAAAAAGACTTGAGAAATGGTATCACCAAAATCCATCTAAGATAATCATTGCGACAGGTTTTATTGCCAGCACACCACAAAATATTCCTACTACCTTAAAGAGAGATGGGAGTGATTTCTCTGCCGCCATCATGGGTGCTCTGTTCAGAGCCCGTCAAGTCACAATTTGGACAGATGTTGATGGTGTGTACAGTGCAGACCCCAGAAAAGGTTTGTAATGGCCCTCATATTGACGCTTTTCTGCTGTATTACCAATCACATTAAGATTTGAATCCATGCCTGAAAAATTTATTAGTTCTAAGGATCTACCTTTCCATATGTTGCATCCAAAATCATTCAAATATTGAGTTAATGCCTTTCTGGGATGTTCAGAAACAAGATTAATGTCATTTTAATTTAATGCTGATAATCATCTCATCTGCAGTCAGCGAGGCAGTAATTCTCCAGACGCTGTCTTATCAAGAGGCATGGGAAATGGTGAGCTTGACCACACGCCTCTCCCTCAAAGTTGAGAATTTCTATACACATTTTAACAAAAACTTCAAAAAATGTGCAGTCATATTTTGGGGCGAATGTGTTACACCCCCGTACCATAATTCCAGTGATGCAATATAACATTCCAATTAAAATAAGGAATATTTTCAACCTCTCCGCTCCTGGAACAAAGATTTGCCAGCCTATGGTCAATGAAGAAGATGGCCAAAATGGGGAGTCTCTTGTCAAAGGATTTGCAACAATAGACAATTTAGCCCTTGTAAATGTTGAGGGGTGAGCCTCTGATTGTAGTGATTTTTGCTGCCTATTTTTTGAATTGATAAATTTATAAAAAGTGTTTGAGGTTTTTTTTTTTTACCTCCACTTGTTACATTCCTACTAACTATTTGCTTTTCTTTTCAGAACTGGAATGGCTGGTGTTCCAGGTACAGCTCATGCTATTTTTGGTGCTGTAAAAGATGTGGGAGCTAATGTTATTATGATATCTCAGGTTACTCTATCTTCACTTTTTACCAACAAAAAAAACCTTTATCTTCCCTTTTAATTTTATGGTATTTGTGATGGTACAACATTGATGATGCTCTTTAATTTGTGTTGTAGGCTAGTAGTGAGCATTCTGTGTGTTTTGCTGTGCCCGAGAAGGAAGTAAATGCCGTTGCTGAGGCATTGAAGTCTAGATTTCGTCAAGCTTTGGATGCTGGGCGTCTATCTCAGGTGGATACTTTGATTTATTCAACTTGTCAACCTAATTTCAAGAGATTAACTAATAAGACTTCAATGGGTTTAATGGGCTTAACCTTCTTTCATGTATCTTTATGTACATTTTGATGAGTATTTCTCGTGTACATCCTATGTACCTAGGTTATGCCTTTGCACTTTTTAATGAAATTTTTACTTATAACGATAATAATAGTAAGAAAACGAGTTCAATTTACTGGAAATGCTCTATCATAGGACAATTCTTTCTCAGCTTTGAAGTCCTTTTAGAATACGAGTCTCGAAGCCATATAATTTTTCCTCACTTTTTGTTCACTTGCTTATATTGTATTTTTTAATCAATAAATTAGGATTTTATTAATGAGAACTAGGCGTAGCCTAGTTACACGGGACACATACAAGAGCAGCACCTGCCTATATTGTTAATTGTACTTGTTTCTAAATTTCTGATTTCCTATTTTTCTACTTCAATTGCCTTGCTCAGGTTGCAGTTATTCCAAACTGTAGCATTTTAGCGGCTGTTGGCCAGAAAATGGCAAGTACTCCTGGTGTTAGTGCCAGTCTTTTCAATGCACTGGCAAAGGTGAGGGTATTATCTATTTTTGCATTAATCAATATGCAGTGTCTTGATTTATAAAGTTGTGTTCTTGTTATCTAACTTGAAGCTTATTTGATCTGTGCATGCTCAACTAATCATAGACGTAATGGACACTTTTGTGTTGGGATTTTCTGTTTTTCATTTTTTTGTTTACTTGATTTCATCAGTGACATGTCATACTCATTATTTCAATTTTCATATGATTTGGCCTTCTCATTGTCCATCTATTTCCTTAATGTAAACAATGCAGGCAAATATTAATGTTCGTGCTATAGCTCAAGGTTGTTCCGAGTACAATATTACTGTGGTGGTCAAGCGAGAAGATTGTGTAAAGGCCTTAAAAGCAGTCCACTCTAGATTTTATCTTTCAAGAACCACCATAGCAATGGGTATCATTGGACCTGGATTGATTGGTAGCACATTACTTGAGCAGCTAAGGGATCAGGTTCTTTCTTTCTTTTTGGGAGAAATTTTATCTTCTTTAATATTTAGTTCCATATTTTAATTATATGTCAGAATTCCTCGTACAATGTCATATTTTTTACATCAGATTACTTGAGAAAGATCCTACAGTGCTGATTAGGGGTCGATTCTTGTCATAATAATGTTTTCTTTTCTGTTCTTTATTGATCTCTTGAGTAGTAACTCAAGGTATATATTGCCGACAATTCTTAAGTGGTTTGGATTTTAAAGTTATAGACCTTAGGCTATTACGTTTTTGAACTTGTATAATTTTTTTTAAAGAGGACGATACCCCAATTTTATTAATTAACCCCAACCTTTTGAACTTATGTACATAATCTTGTTTATTTCTTTTATTTATTTCTTGCTTTTTTTCCTTTTACTTATACAAATTTTTCTCTCTTTCTTTTAATCCAGGCAGCTGTCCTTAAGGAAGAATTTAATATTGATCTGCGTGTGATGGGAATCACTGGCTCAAGGACAATGCTTTTGAGTGATGTGTAAGTTAAAATATTTCAATTGAATTAAACCTTTTTACTTTCTAAAGCTTGGCCTCATTTAAATTCGAAATTGGGATTTGATCACGGCGTGCCTCTTTTCCTTGATCTTGCTCTCTCTTGAAATCCCTGTTTGTGTCACTACATTCTCATGGCATTGCCCACCACAAAGGCAAAAGGAAATGACTTTGAAGCTAAACTAATGATTCATTAGTTGTCAAATAAGATTCATGGTGATTCAGGCATTTCTCATCCTATGATGATTAATCTTGAATTGTTATCATCTCTGGTTTTAGGGGCATTGAATTATCTAGATGGAGAGAACTTCAAAAGGAGAAAGGAGAAGTGGCTGATTTGAAAAAATTTGCACAACATGTGCATAGGAATCATTTAATTCCAAATACTGTTTTGGTAGACTGCACAGCTGACTCTATTGTTGCAAGCCATTACTATGATTGGTTGCGGAAAGGAATTCATGTAATTACCCCCAACAAAAAGGCAAATTCAGGACCACTTAATCAGGTAATATTAGTAGTTTGATGTCAGACTTTCAAGATTAATAGACTCATTTTTTGTATCAGCAATATAAACCTAAGAATTTGCAAATGGTGAACTATGTTTTAAGGAATCAACTATAAATGCTTAACAGAGATCCACAAACATGGTAAAAAAACCAACTTTCAATTGACAATAGATAACAAGGGTAAATTTCTCCATCAAGTGTGGTGACTCAAAAGTTTGGAAAAGTATGACTAAACACAGAGATTTCCTGGCAACTAGCTTCTGTCATCAAATCAACAATGGAACAACTACAAATGCTTGGTATGACCCTTGGATCCCCACTCTTTCACAGGCCATTCCTATTCCCTCTTCAAGTGATATTTTCAAAGACCCAGATCTAAAAGTGTCTGAATTAATTTTAGAAGAGCCTAGAAGATGGAACACCATCTTGCTACAAGCTTTATTCTCAGCCCCCACTGTTAGAGAAATTTCCAAAATTCCTTTAAGTCAATATAATTTTCATAATCTGAGAGATAATATTAAATGGCTCCATCATTCTAGTGGAAATTTCTCTGTTAAATCAGCCTATGCAGCCATTATTTCTACTTCCCACAATTTTGAGACCGGTCACTCCTCTCATACTTGGAAAAAACTTTGGTCAATCCGTATTCAAGACCGTCTCAAACTTTTCCTTTGGAAAGTGTTAAATAATGTGCTACCAACTAGATCTAGGCTAAAACAATGCTTATCTCTTGAAAATGATCAAGCCCTTTGTCCCATTTGTCAATCTGTGGAGGAAACTACTTCCCATTTATTTCTAGAATGCCCATATTCTAGAATTCTTTGGAGACAGTCCCCTTGGCCTTTAAATATAGACATTGTTGGACAAGATATTACAACCTGGATCAAAGCTATTTTGGAACCAGAAATCCTACTCAATATTCATTCACAGGAAGTCCACCATTTCCAATTGTTTGCAATAATAGCCATGGACTGTTTATGGTTCTATCGAAATCAACTTACTCATGGATCAGAATCATTTCACATTGATCAGTTTGTCAAAAATACTTTGAAAATTTTTCAGGATCATAAGAATGCATGGGTCAGTAAGATCACTCAAGATCACTTCTTCATTTGGGAACCCCCTGATATAGGTCAAATCTCAGTTGCTTCTAACGTAGCTGTTAGAAAATCTGGTAGTGTAGCAGCTGCTGTGTGTAGGGATCATTCAGGAAAAATATTGGGGTGTGTTACAAAATTTTCTCCTATTTGTAATCCAAATGGTGGGGAAGCATTGGCTGCTTATATTGGCATCAAAATGGCAGTGAACAAGAATTGGAAAAATATTAAAATAGATGGTGACTCTCAGATAGTAATCTCAGCACTTCAAAGTTCTCAAGATGTTTCAGATTGGTCCATTGAAAGCAGGACAAGTGATTCTCGTTTCTTACTCAATAGTTTCGATGTGTGGAAAGCTATTAAAATACACCGGGCTCAGAACTGGTGCACGCACACCTTGGCGCAATGGGCTTCTTCAAATAATTTATTTGGAGATATACCTCTTATCAGTTTACAAGATTGCTTGCTGAACTTTCATAGTGGAAAAGACCCACCTTCTTCCTCTATGTAATTTTTGCTTTTGGTAGCTGTTGTTTTAGTCTGAACTTTGACTCTTTTACCTGTATTTCCTTTTATGTTGCTATCTATGAAAGATTCCTTCTTTCCAAGAAAAAAAAAATAGTCTATGAAAATCTGAGAACAGTTGTCTTCCCATCAACTTAATCAGAGCATAGGTTTTGAGTTCAAATTCTGACTCTACACTCTATTCTATTTAATTAAGACTATGTTTAGATAAGAGTATCTCAAATAATCTGTGAATAATAATGAGAATATTTTGTGAAATAATAGTGAATAGTAGTAAAGTAGTATGGGAATATCTGAAAATAATTATGCTTCCAAACAGACCTTAAATATTGCTCTTCCTATCAATTTAAACTTTTTTGACAAGGGTTCAAATCTAGTCTGAAAAATAAAAGACTACGAATACAAGCATTTCGAATATTTTTCAAAGAATTCCTTGCGTGACAAGCGGTGATTTCACAATTTGAGGCAAGCAATAATAAAAAGATGGGATCTTATTATTTAAGGATTGGACCTTTTTTTTTATGGATAATTAATGTACTTCAAGTATGGATTCTTAAGGCCTCATTTGGAACTTCAGTTAAGTTTAATTCAGTTTAATTTTAAACTGAGTCTAACGTTAAAATATCTAATTCTTAAATCACTAAACTCATTTCAATTCAAAATTTCTTTACATGTGGAATCCATAGCCTTTTTCAACTCAACATTTATTTACATGCGAGATCTAAAATCTTTTTTAACTTTCCATAAATATATCTAAACTCATCTTAAATGAGTATCATAAAACTCATTCAATCATCTCAATTCACTATTATTTATAAAGAACTCAACTCATCTCAACATCTAAACGAAACTAACAGTTTTGCAGTTCTACAATAAGCGCTCGGTTCCTTCTTGGAGACCTGTTCACGATATCAAAAGACCACCGAAAGGATAAACCAATTTTCTCTGTTGCTTCACTAAAGGGTATGTTTTTGTTTGTATCTTTTGTGTGAAGTTTCTGCAATCATCATACCCTTTTTTTTTTTTAAAGATCTTTTATGCCCTAAACTATGAATTGGTTGGTGTGCCATGCTGGTGCATTTGATTCTGCGGCTGTAGAAGTCACTTATAGGCAAAATGGTCCATCTTATGTGGGTTTTTGTGGACCCACTGTCTTCTATGGTGAGCCCGAAATTATATTTTCTGCCTTCTTGATTTTAAAACAGAGATTCCTAAGACTCTATGATATCTATGTTGTTTTTGTTGGAAATTATTGAGGTCCATAACTTTCTGTACTTTCAATGTTTGTGATAAATTCTACGTAGTGAAAGTGGCTGGAATACTGAAGGGTTCTAGAATGGTACTACTCTCTTTAAGAGCTTTTTATGGCCCTCGATGATGCATCTTCAAACGCATAAATATTTTATTTATGGTACAGAGCCAATTTTCCAACCACTTCTAACTACTCTTGTTGGCAAACTAGTTTGTTCGCTTCAGATGTTGATAATTCAACTCCAAGAAAATGGGTGTGCACTTCCTGCACCGCCTCCTTTACTTCCCTAAGATGCAAATCTTGGGGCCCATTTACGCATGCACGCTGGTTTATTCACATTAAATTCGATATTTATCATATAATTCTAGTTGGATTCACGTTACTGGTCCTTTGAATGATTATAAAATATCATTCGAACTTGACCAAAAGGGTCCAGAATACAGAGCCCTCTCCCCATCATGACCAAAATGTCTTTATTGCATTCTTGCTAATTAGATAAACCTCTGAAGCCATCCATTTTTCTTCCATTCCATTACTTTCATACATTCAAGACTATGGAAGAAACCAGGTTTTTCAAACTTTGCAGCTTCTTAATGGTGGTTCTTATGATCGATATTCAGTTTTTGGAAAGTGCTACATCTCATAATTATACAGTTGGTGATGAAGGAAATTGGAATGATGAGGCAGACTTCGTCTCATGGTCACAGAAATACAAATTCAAAGTTGGTGATGTTCTTCGTATGTACCTTTCCCTTTAAAATCCAGAACATATATGGTGGTGGAGAAGAAGAAAGAAACAAATATTGAATAGTTAAAACTATGCCTTTTGTTCTGCTGCTTTAATATCTGGGTTTATTTTGTTTTTAGTTTTTTTCTCTTTGCATACTGTATTTGTTTCAGTTGGATTTGTTGTTTGATTGGGTTGGTTCACGTTGTAAATGGACAAACATTCAATTCAAGCTCAGTAACATATTTCAAAAAACTAACTCAGACAAGATTTTTTTCATTTTACTCACATTTTCTCATTGAATGAACTCCAACGTTAGCTGGTTATACACATTATTACCTTGCACATGGTCATTAATTAGTAAAATCTGATTTTTACTTTGTTTGTTCATGTGGTGCAGGTTTTAAATATGTGAAGGGGCAACATAATACTTATGAAGTAACAGAAGCTACCTACCGATCATGTGATGCGAGCTCTGGAGTGTTGGCAAAGTATGAGAGTGGAGACGATCAAGTAAAACTTACTCAAGCAAAGAAGTATTGGTTCATTTGCAATATCCCTGGACATTGCCTCGGGGGAATGAGGTTTGGCATAGATGTTAAAGAAGCAAGTGCCTCTGATCCTGGGGCTAATACCCCAAATAGTGCTATATCACCTCCCCCGGGGGAATCATCTCCACCAGTCAGTTCTTGTAGAAGTTATGACCCTGTTAGGTGGAGCATGGGAATTCATCTTGTTGCATTTGGAATATTACTGTGAGTGCAGGAATATTGGATATTTGAGGGAAAATTGCATCACATTGATTGACAATATTTATTAATTAGCATATTTATTCTCAGTTATTTCATCGTCGTAATATATGGTCATTTTTTTTATTTTTGGATCAAATTAATCTGGGTATTCTTTTAAGCTTTCTTTATTTGGGGCTAAGGCACTTGCATGGACTAATCAGAGGAAGTTAGAGATACCCTATCCGTATCCTTCACCCTCTCATTCTTTGTTTATGCAACAATCTTCATGCATACGTAATTTCTTAAAGGTTAAACACACCCATGAAGTTTGTCTACACCATCTAAAGACTAATACATAGTTTGTAGAAGATGTTCACATAAGGTCATATAGAAAGTAAAAGAAACAAGTTCGAGGTTCTTCTCATTTGATACTCTGGAATTAAATCTTAGTTATGAAGATGGAGTAGAGGGTGGTGGTAGGAACTGGCAAGGTGGTTGAGCAGGTGGTGCTGGTTATGATGATAGTTGGTGCTGCCACCATTCTCTGATGCTTTAGCCGTCTCAGGCCACCCTCGGGATGGGTTTCGCGTTAGCTCAAGCAAGGAGTTTCTCACATGATCAACTTGAACTATTTCGCTGTCCCTTTTATGCTACCCACAGAAGGCATGAATAAGAAATCCTAATATCCCATAAAATAAATGAACGACAAAAAAAATACTAATAACTCTCAATGGCATGTTATATTTTGAACTTCGCCCGTTGTAAACAAAAGATCATCTATTAAAAGCAGCTTACCTCTACTTTGAAAACATTGGACACAAGGCCTCTGAAGCTAGTTACATTTGCATTTGTTGCTTCTAGTCCCAGAGAGTTCAATGCCTCCATTAATCTCACAAACCCCCCAGGCTTGTGCTCGCAAAATACCTTCACAAAGAATTCCGTCCCATCTATCTGCGCTGCTTCCACTTGCACCTATGGTTGTCTCATTCCTCTTTCTCATGAAGAATTAAAAGAACATGGAATCCAAGACAAAGAAGAAGAAGAAGAGGAGGAAGAAGAAGAAGAAGAAGACATTAAGATACCTCCATCTGTTGTGCCTTATCATCAGTACTTTCCGAGTGTTGGTTATGTTTCGAGACACTGCCATTGATTGATTCTCCCAAATGAATGCCATTTGGAGCTTTATCATGTTCCCTTTTAGGCCCAACATCGATTCCATGTTGGTTTAGAATTTCGGGTTGGACGTTGTGGTGGTTGCCAGGCGTCCCTGTATTTTTACCTCCATCATCTGAATGCTCTTCAAGCTCATCTTGGAGATCTTTTACTTGCTTCTGCAGCTCCTTCACAAATTCAATTGCATCCCCCAGGATAGAAGCCTTATCCATCTGAACATGGCACCACGCATTAGCGTTTACAACATCAGTAGCTAGGAGAAGTTTTCACATGCAGCATAAAGAAACTTCGAAGATCCAGTGACTTTTCCAGTTCTATTATTCTTATGAGCCAAGCAAAGCATTAAAGATGATTACCTTGGAAATCTTAGGGACCAAAGCCCGAAGAGTATAGAGCCTATCATTAAGCTTCTTTCTTCTTCTCCTTTCAGCAAGAAGGTTTTTCGACTGAGGCCTATTTCCAGTCCTTCGCTTATACTTTGCATCATCCTCATCGTCAGACTGATCACTGCAATCTGAGATTGAATTTATTCTTGTCGTTTCATGATTGATGGAATACTTATCGTTCCCCTGCTGCTCTTTGTGTGAAAGTGGTTCCATAAACTGCATATGCATGTTAGATGAATTGCTCATCATGGACTGATGTAATACATTCATCTCGAATTGGTACTCATTCTGAGGGGAAGATTTGAATGGGCTTATGACTTTGTCAGAAACAGATGGATTGTGAGATCCTTCATGGTTGATGTCATTTTTGGTTCTGTTTGCAGAAGTGAAATTGCATTGCTGAAGGAAGTCCATTGGAGAATCATATAGGTGAACTTGGTCAACAGAGATATTGTAAGGTAGATTCAAATTTCCGAATGCTGTTTCGGGTGAAACTGGTGGCTGAAAATGATTGTTAGAATCCTTTTGATCATTTTCTTCATCACTTGAAAAAGAAGGCTTTGATTGAATTTCACTAATCACATTTAAATTAACAGGGAAGCTTGTGTCCATGTTGATTGAACTGATGGGGGCCTTCTGCTCCTGTGAAATGTTGCATTGGGCTATGATAAGATCAATGACATGCTTATCTTTAGTAACCTGTTATGGAAAATAGTTTAGATATTTTTTCACAATATAATAGGCATCATGAAAAGATCATTTTCAGCAAATAAACAAAGAAAAGGCCAGACCCATAATGCTCATGCCAAAGTAGGATGAAAAGTATTTTTGTATTTCTTGAGTTCATCCTGAAGAAAGGTAAGAAAGGTATTAATTAAGAAACATCATACTTGTTTATTAGCAAACAACTCAATAATTACTCTTGCGAATGGAATCAAAACCCTAGAACCAAAAGTTTCCTGCAATTGTGAACAGGACCATTATCAATTTTACGATCTAGGGGTTAATTTCTTTAGGAACAAGAAGAGGAAGGGGTGGGGGGTTGTTGAGTACTCACTTCTAGAACACTTGATCTTTGTGGTATTTGAGAAGTTTAGCCAACTGGGTTGGTTTAATATCAAGGTCTTTACATAAATTCTTAATATCAAGGTCTGTACATAAATTCTGCTCCATGTTACACACCCTTCATGTATTTAAACATTTTGAAAGAAGGAAAAATCTAGTTGCAAACACAATTGTGTATTAATATGTGCACCAATCAAATGTGATTGGTCAAAAAGTTGATTTGATTGAAAACAATATTAATTTAAATTTTAAATATGAAGGAATCAGTATTGTTACGCAGATTAGTACGCGATTTTACTTGTATATAGCAAAACTCTTGAAAGAATAGAGTTTCAAGAACAACTAATATATGACTCCCTAAATACACAAGTGACTAGATACCCAGAGTCAACGGGCCTTCCGAAACAGGGAAAAGAAGTTCTCCGCCCCAGCATAGCAACAAACCATCCACTCAATAGACCTAACATAAATCACGGAAGTCAGGGAGGAAGAAGAGAGAGAGATTAGACAGTACTGTCTGAATTTTACCTCTGGTCTTCAATTTCCACAACACAGAAATCCCAACTTTTCAAACCGATGAGGGGTCTTAGCATATCCATTAGGTTGTGCACGATGATGTTCTTGTTTGCTGCCATAATTGAATAAAGCAAGTGAAAAAATGGGATTGCAAATGCTTATAGAATCCTAGTATCTTCTACAGTGTCAGCAAATAAAAAGGGTAACATAAAAATTTATCATAAAGCTTTTTATGGTATGTTCATGTTTGTCTGTGTGTGAAGTATACAGTTGAATCAAACATTTTGAGAGTGCGAAAATGAGAGAGAGGCCTGGCAGAAAACAGAAGAATGGAAGAATTAGCAACAAAAGAGAAGCAGAAAATACAAAAGCAGATACCCATATGTACAGATTTTAAGTTATTGCAATAGTTAACTGCATCACCATCCAAGCATATATATATTATAAAAGTCTCAGAGAATCGAACAAAAACAAAAACAATACCAATAGTACTCATCAACTGACCATTTCTTAATTTTCATAGTTGAGCTTATTTTTCTAAAGCCTTATGTTTTGTTCTAAATCTCTACATGTCCAGCATTGTTACCTCATCCCAAAACACCCATCTCAGCAAATTGAGCAGCAGTAACAAAAACCCTTTTTTTTTTCTTTTGGATCTTCTTAATGAAGAAGAAACAAAGAATATAAAAGCTAACCAATCTTCATTCTAAAGTGTTTCTTTTTATATTTGGATCCAAGCTGTTAAACTGGTAGGTGAACTGCGGCCCTTGCATGAGTGAGAGTTTATAATTTTTATTTCTTGTTATAGAAGATAACAGAATTGACAGGAAAAAAAAAGGGGGATCATAGAAAGATAATCCGTGAGTTGGTAATGATGGGAGGAGCATATTGCATGACGACCAAAGATAATTTTACTGTACAAAACCCTAACCACCTTACTAGGTTTTTCACCAGTTCTGGTTTTTATACTCTTTCATGTTTCAACTACTCCACAACTTTGAGCTGAAAATGAAAGCTACACACACATCAGCAATTCAATAATGACATGTAAAGGAATTCGAGCCAGCTAGGTTGTCCCAACCTGATCAGAACCAGACTTTTTTCATCATTTCCTATCTCCCACTTCCCTTTGATCCTGGATGACATTTCTTCTACGCTCCTACTATGTAGTAGAGTATGGTTGGTCTACCCCTCAAATTAATGAACTTTGTCTTCATCGGATCACCATTTGAAGCTACAAAGGAAGGTTCTATTGGAAATTACTGTCATTTTCTACACGTTATTATTTTATCAATTGAAACTTAAAAAATTATTTATCATGTTTTACCTCACAAGTAATTAAATATAATTTTAAAGTACACAAATTTTATATATATATAATATTTTAAATTAAGATTTATCGTTAAAAAATAAAATTTTCAATATAAACATCAGATTTGTCAGAACTTGCCCCTTACACACTCGACAATTATTTAATATCATATTATAAAATAATTAAATAATGATAATTAAAATGACATGAAGAATAGTTTTATTTCGGCCGCCTGTATAGATTTATTCATAAACAAATGATATCCGATGTGCTTTGTTTGGCATGATGTCACACTCAATGAACTTTACTAAACTACATAAAGTTAGAAACACGCCCACAATTACCCCTTGGTTATGACTTTGTCTCTTTAAACTTATCATTAATGTAAATTACAATTTTTATTTATTTATTTTTTTAATATTGTTTTAAATTTTTTTTTAAATACACCACTTCACTAATAATTACTTTATTAACTAATAAAAAATTAAAAATAAAATAAAATATCCAAATATTTTATTTTAAAATAAAAATAGTCACTGATGACCACAACTCTCTCTCTCTCTTCCCTAAAATCTTCTTCTTTTTTTTTTTTTTTAATATTCGAGAATTTCGAGATGATGATGAAATCCAAGATCTGTCTTATGGAGGCTAGGCTCAGTTTAGATGATGAATTAAATTGAATTGAGATGAGTTAAAAGTTAAAAATTAAATAAAATATTGTTAGAATATTATTTTTTAATGTTATTATTATTTTGAGATTTAAAAAAATTAAATATATTTATTATATTTTATATTAAAAATTAAAAAAATTATAATAATTAAATAAGAAGAGTTTGAATTGAGTTGAACTCAACGTTATCAACGCAGCCTTAGTCACATGTCACCTAAGCTACAGGGTTTTGGCTAAAGTCTTCGATTCTCAGTACACCTTGTTTCGCTTAGCAATTTATATATCCAAACTACTACTGTACTACAAGTGGAAAGAGTTCTAAAATTGCTGTGAAACGTCTCTTTCAAAATTATAGACAGACTACAGTACCAGATGGAACCCAAATGGATGGTGCTAGCGCTAGGCGGCACACTTTCGTTACGTGCAACATGAGAATTACCCACTTTTCTACCCAAAAACATCCAAATTTATACAATCACGCCATAATTTCTTTAGCCTACTTTTTTCCAAGGCTGTGTCTATATACAGAAATCGGTTTGATGTCATGATTATAAATTTTTAAAATTTTTATATAAAATATAATAAATAATTTAATTTTTTTAAATAATAATTTATTTAACTTTAAACTTTTATTTCATCTTATTTATATAATCAAATGATAACTAAATCTTGAACATCCTAATTTCACGCAATCAACTATATATTCAACTCTGTCCAAATAGTAAAACATAGGAAAATTTGGGATTTTTTTTTTACAATTAATGATTAAATTTTTTAATAATATTATAAATTATTTTTATTTTTTAAAACATATTTACAATTATTTAAAAATATATATTAAAAAAATCACAAAACAACTGACAAGCTCCCAACGATGACTTTATGGCCACTCGTGAAACATATAATATTGGATATCAAAGCTGAATGAAAAGTCAATTAAAAAATGTATTTAATTATTTCCATCTTTACAAACGTACACGTGGAAGGAGAGGATTTTTTTCCCCCCGACTGTAGTCCACTTTAAATGCACAGAAGATGTGCACCACGGGTTGTTCTTGGCTGGACCCGGTAGAATGGGAAATGAATAGTGACAACCACGGCCACAATTCACAGGCACAGAAAGTCTGATTGATTGACAACAAAAGTTTTATAAATTTGTGTGAAATCATCTATGATGATTCTCTTGTAATTACACGTCAGGAATTGCAAAGACTTGTACGCCCACCCTGTAATTATCAAAGGTCTGGAATTCAAAGTTCAAACCTTTGGAAAGTTGTTGATACACTTTCCATGCCCTTTAACTTTATTGTCCGTTACAAATTCCTCGACCTTCGAGAACAGTTATTAACGTGGTCAAGCAAAACAGCGAAGACAAGAACGTCAAGAATTCGCTTCTCCTGTACCTGCAAGAAAGAGAAAATCATTATAGCATCGGAGAACTCGCTTCTGCACATACCAATTTGATTCAAAGGTCCGTTTCTCTCTCTCTCTCTTAAATTGAACCTTCTGTTTGCAAGTTTACTGTGATTTTGTTGGGTTTGTTTGATGCTCGCTAATTCTTTCTTTTTTTAACAAAAACTTCTGTTTTGCTATATTTTTTATGGGTACAGAATCATTTTTTTTTTGGATTTTATTGGTTGCAAGTGTACTATTGAAGCAAATTGATTGGTTTATTTATTTAGTTTGTGAAGGAAGGAAGTCCTCTGTACCTAATTTTTGCCCTTTTGCTTTTTGAGCTTCACCAACCTTCTTTCTTTCGTGTATTTAGTTGTTGAAGGAAAAAAGTTGCGTGATTGATATTGCCATATTGGGTCTACATTTGTGTAGTTTCTCCTACCTTCATTTGGTTTGGGAAAAAAGGTGGGAAAAGAACTGAACATAAAATTTTCCGCCCGCCTTACGGTGTTGAAAAGACTAACCACAAGTCGACTGGTTGAATTGAGCTGATTTGAGCGGTTGTCTTTCTTGTGTACCTAGCAATGAAAAGTTTGACCAGAGTTTGATTGATATTCTTTTCCTACAAGTTCTCAGCAACCATACAGAGGTTTAAGGAAATTCTGGGTATGTCTGGATTTCAATTTTGCAGTCACTAAAACAATTATTTTCTTTTAAATTATGCGTTGGACCTGTGATTTATTTTGCTGATCGATGCTTGTGAGTCTTGTACGAAATTCGAAGTACCTTGGCCTCAGTTGGTTTTTGTTTTAGCTTTTTCTGAGTTTGTTGAGATTTATGTTCAATCTGAAAAGCTATCGCTTTTGTTTTTCTGATTAGATAGAGTTTCTTAAGTTGTGCCAACTTCATCTTCACATATGTTTTACTTGGATCATGTTTGGAAATTTTTAAGGAACTCACACTGAAAGGGAAGATAAGATATTTAGCCTTCGGTAAGCTTCAATTGAAAACTGGAAGAAGAAGTTGGGAATTTCAAATTTAGTGTCATGTCTGGGAAGATTTATTGAAATTAACAAGGTTTTTCACTCATTCTTGGTTTGCAGGAGCACCCGAAGGCTAAACAAAGTGATGGCAGAGAAAGGAAATATACTCCAAGATTGCCCTAACGCATCAAACCCCTACCACGAATGCACCGATTCTTGTATCAAAAGGATTGCTCAAGGGCAAACACGCAAGGAGAAAAAGAAATCAGGTAACTGTTTATACCAAATTTGCAGTTAGTCTTGCAGATGCATCTTCTGTAATTTGGCACCTGCTGCTTTGCCACGCTTTCTGGATGACATGCATGCCTTAGATTTTTGTTATACGTGGGAATTGATTAAATTTTAATTTAGCGCACTTAATCTGGTTTGTGAATTGCTAAACCTATCCTAATGTTTAAATTCATCCACTGTGTTTGATATGGATAGCTTTATTGGATAACCTATTTTCCTTCTTTATTTCATTCTTTTCTCTTCTTTTTTTGGGTTTTTGTTGGGGGGGGGGGGGGGGGGGGGGGGGGGGGGGGGGGGGGGGCGCGCAAATGATCAGTTACATATTAATATTGGTAAACACATTGTTTTTATTCAATAATAAGTTTTCTTGACGTCATTTGAACATAGGTGGGAAATTTGGATTTTTTTTGTTTCTTTTTTCTTTTAAGATGATAGCAATGGAGAAATTAAAACGCACTCAGCGTGCTGTAAGGCATCCAATCCTTACCATGAATGTGATGAATTTTGCATCAAAAGAGTTGCTGGAGCTGAGGTGCGGAGGGATAAGAAGGAAACAGGTTGTTAGCCTCTTCTTGTATGGTATTTTCTCTGGGAGCTCTTTAAAGTAATTTCTGTAGTTCATCATATTTTGTTTTTTTAAAACGATTTGCACAAGCTGATAGAAAAGGTAGAAGAGCAGCCAGTCGCAAAATAAGGGCACATAGGAAAACCAATTAAAGGACGGAAAAGCTCTGAGGAGGTGAAATCTATTCATCAAAGAGAACTATGGAAACAACCTGTTATTCATCGAAGAGAACCGTGGAAACAACCTGGTGTACATTGTGAGCCTATGAGCACTCTGACCATGGACTAAGTCCAACTGGCAGTTCCTGTATATTTTGGAACACTTGAGCGTAAAGTTTAGAAACCATGTGGAATGGTTCCGTATTTTCATTAGTTATTAGAAAAAGGAAAAAAGGGGAATATATATATATATATGGCTATAGTATTTGCCTTGGAAGCGAACCTCATTAAAGTAATCTGTGTTTGTGTCATAGAAGATGACAGTCAAGAATACATTTTGCTTATTTTGTCCTGTTTAGAGCGCAAAAGATGCTTGGTCAATAAAAAATGTATTGCAGGAAGACCCAAGAGCACATAAAATGACGTGCCAAGTTGAAAACCGATCATCCCTCACCTAGAAAAGAGATGCAAGTATCTCAGCCTGTGCTCAAGACAGGTTGATCTCTTCAGTTGTCACAGAGCTCAGCCTGGGCTGCCACGCACCACCAGTCACCCATCACCTGATTTTCAGTCCTCTCTCATACTCTCTTTTCTACCATTTTAATCACTCCCTTTGATTCGTCAAATTACTAGCAAAACGCTAATTCTTTTTTTTTTCGAAAGTTTCCTTCTTACTTAGATCTTCATTGGATTTCACAAAAGCAGTAATAATTGTAACATCCAATTAAAAACTTTGGCTGAGGGAAGTATGATAGAGGTAAATGGATATGATAAAAGTGCTGAGTGTCGAGTCCCATACTAGTTATGTACTAGGCTAGCTGGAATTAGACTTTAGAAATGATTCTAAGGAACTTCAATTATAACCTTAGCTAATTCTTTTAGATTATAAGCTTCAATGTGACCTTCACCTTCCTTGAGTCATTACAAATGGAATCAAAGTTGACCTAATAACATCATGTGGAAATGAGCACTTGGTGCAATGTTCATTAGGGATTTTACGGGACCACCCCCCCAGGGGGGGGGGGGTGTTGTGGATGTGGGCGTATTGTAATGTCTTACTAAGTCCCACACTGGATGTGTGAAGAATAATAGAGATGAATGCCTATGAATAAAGATGAATTGACCGGTTCCTTACTAAGTGGGATTAGATTTTATAATGATTCTAAGGAACTCCAATTATAGCTTTGACTCGCCTTTGCAGCATATAATCCATATGTTGTTTGGACTTTCCTTGGGTGATTGCAATAATTGCTTCCAAAAATCTTCAAAATCCTATCGATCTAAATTAGTTAGCACCAATTTTTCCTCTCTTTTCTTCTTTGACATATTTGGAATTCAATTAAAAAACTATAGAATTCAGTTCAACATGTTAAGAGTTTGTGCCATTCAAGGCCCTACATTTACAACTGCTAGGCCAGAGGAACCAATGACAAAACATGATGCTGACCTTGTGACACGAAACGTTGGTGTTTATGAAGTATTTCCTTGTTCTTTCAAATTCTACAATATTTCAGAATTCTGATTGGCAGTTTGCCTTGCTAATTCAAATATGTAGTTGGTCAGGAATTAACACTGTTGTACATAATGCGCCCACATCCACATGTTATGTTATATTGTTTCCTAAATACAGTTCTTTTTTTTTTTTTTTTGTAATTGCAGGTTCCATGATTCTTGATGTTTCCAGAAGTTTTGGCAGGAGAAAGAAGGAAGGTTCCCAACCAAATTCCCCACAAGTGAATGACAATGCATTTTTTCGGAACACAGTTTACCCTTCTGATTTTTCTTCAAAGAAAAAGGTGGAAGCCACAAACGGTGAGGATTTTCCTCATTCCCCGGCACGTGCAAAGGAAACTCATGCCCAAGAACCTTCTTACAAGAAGGGTCCAGTCCAATCCTCTCACTCAGTGCCTACTTCTGGAATTATAACATCGGTGCATACTCTCTTTCCTCTCGCCAAGCACATATACACATGTTTTCTTTCTTTTTTCCCTTTTTGACAATTAGCACACATGTTATCAATCCTCTGTTTTTTATATCCATTTGACTCCTCTCTATCATTGACAGCCTTTCCTTCCCGTAGACACTCCAAAGGAAAATAGTACCAGCATTTTTGGCAAAACACCAAACAATCGGGAAGTGGATGAAAAGCCGAAAGCTTCTCTTCGCAGTTTTTCTAATCCAATTGTTGATGACAAGGTAGAACATGGTGCTGGTTCAGCTGCTGGGTCCATGACCTTTAGTTTCTTTGGCATTCCCAATGGTTCAGAAGGCAGTGATGAGGAAGAGATCCAATCTGTAATTTCTGATTCCTGTGTGTCTGTTGGAAGATACCATGTAAAAGAAAGTTTGGCCTCCATTCTGCAGTCAATCTTTGACAAGTATGGAGACATAGCTGCAAGCTGTCAATTAGAATCAACTTCCTTGCGCTCGTATTATTTGGAGTGTGTGTGCACTGTGGTTAAGGAATTACAATCCAGTTCGATCATTCATCTGACCAAAGCCAAACTCAAAGAACTCTTGGCTATTCTCAAGGATGCAGAATCTTCTCAAATTGATGTCAGTTGGCTGCGAGGCAGAATCAATGAGATCACAGAAGACATTGAGCTCATTGGTCAGCATCGATCCATCGAGGCAGCAAAGGCCAACTGTGATCGTGATTTGGAATCAACAAGGAAAGAACTAGAATCTCAAATGGAAGATCTGTCTCTCAAAGAAAAAGAGGTTGACATTGCCAGGAAACAAGTAGCTGAAACCAGAGCTCGACTGAGTGAGTTTGAGCTCAAATCTTCCCAGTTGAATGAGACTGGCTTGTCTATCAGGTCCAAGATCGAGAATTCTCCCGGCCAATCCTTGTTAGATGAATTATTGTGATGCAACTTTAAAGAACCAAAAGGTTTCATTTTCTCATGTTGTACGATGAAGCAATAGAACACTAAAAAGAATGTTCCGGCATATTTTGCATGCATAAACGATACGAAATAATTAGTTGACTAATGTCATTTCCCTTGTACACTGACATCCTTATTTATTTCTCTCTTTTTCCCCTGGCTCCATTTCCCAACTGTCTTATGTCAATGCACTGTTCAGTAATTGTTTTTCTGTTTTGGTAAATTATGTTCTACAATTCTTGAGCTTTGAACCGTTTATAAAAACGTTCTTTTTTTTTTTTAACCATTCTCGAATCCTCTAATCATAAAGATTCAGACAACATGGTGTGATACCAAGTTGATTATCTAGAGTATGAAAGAAATAGACACATGAATTGAATTGAGTCTCGTATTATTTACTAACGGATAGGGCTGTAAACGAGCCGAGTTCGAGCGAGCCTGGGGTGTGCAAGCTTGGCTCGTTCACTACTCGAGTCGAGCTTGGGCTCGGCTCGTTTGTCAGCCGAGCCTATGAACCAGTTCAAGCTCGGCTCGTGTAGATTGAAAATGAGCTCGAGCTCGGTTATGTTAACGAGCCGAACTTGAACTCGACTCGAGCTCGGCTCGTTTATTAAATATTTCAGTAATTTAAATTAAAAATAAAAACATATAAAATTATAAAATTTAAATAAATCAAAAGTAAAATAACAAATTAAGTACAAATTCTCATGCCAAGAGTATCACGGCTAGACCTATGGTACAATATTAAACGAAAGTTTACATCTTAATGGAACAAGTGAATAAAAAAAATTATTACAACAATAAATTATGAAATAATATACATTATTTTTCAAAACAAAAAATGGGCTGTCAAATGACTAAGTCCTCAGTCTTCAATTTCATGGAATCATGAAAGAAATCTTGACATTGTTGACCTGCATACACACTAAGACACTAAAAAATTGGTGTTATTTTTAATCCCTTGCTCAAGCATTATTAACTTAGTAATACTGTCAAGGGATATCCCACAGAAAATCCAAAACTTAATTTGCCTAAAAAATGAATATCATATCTCTAACAAGTTACACTGACACAATACAATCATACAAACAATATTATAAATAAATATGTGCATTAGGGATTTAGACAAGTTTTGAAATCTGATATCACCGTGACAGTCAGTGAGTCACATAAGTCAGCAAGTTCCCAATATCTGATAGAAAGATGTGCATCAGTGATTCAGCCAAGTTACCAAATGCAATATGCAGTTACAACAGATCCAAAACAACGACCCAGCAATAGGCAATAGGCAATAGGCATGACTCATATCAGCCAGACAACAAACTGTGAGGTAGACAAGTTGACAACTGCAATGGGCACAGACATACAACATACTCAATACTCAATACTCTCATACCAGGCACAAAACTGTCAATACAAAATAGATACAAAATGCAGTTGGTAGTTAGTTACCAGCCACAGGCCCACAACAGTCAATAGGCAGTTACCAAATAAGTTACCAAAGAAGTTACAAGTTCATAACAAATTACCAAAGTTCAACAAAATCAGCCAGACATTTTCAAGATTGCCAACTGCAGTTACCAAAACAGATGTTCACATAATCAGAATAAGTTACCAAAATTCAAGAAAATCATTCAGATAACAGTTACCAAAATAAAAGAAAATCATAATGACATGAGGTTACAAAACTTATACAAAATAAGTGAGTTCACCATGTCAGAAGTCAACAAGTTCCCAAACTTGTACAAAATCACCATGTAAACCTGCACACACTAAGGAAGTAAAAAAAATTAATATAATTTTTATTCCCTTGCAAAATTACTCAAGTACTTTTAACTTAGTAATATTGTCAATGGATGTTTGCAATGCAAAATTTAATTTGCCATTTAAAGAAATTTAGGAAATCTGGATGGTGAGGAGTTAGAACTTAGAAATTACCTGAACTATCATGACTCATATCATCCCAAACAAAATCAGATAGAACAACCAAACTGTCCAAATATTACAAAGTAAACTGTCCAAATTTCATATACCAAATCATATAGATTAACCAAAACAAACCAGATAAAACTAGAAAGCTGGCCAAATGCTCCATTTTTGAAACATGCTCAAAAAACAGAATCTAAGTCTGTATGGGGCTATTGCTATGGCAAGAGAATATGAGTTTCTGATGGAACATCCATCTATTGACAAGAAAAAAACAGTAGTTAGTATTTTGATAAATAAATTAATAATAATAAGTATAAAATAGTAAAATAGTAATAGGCAATTAAAATAAATAAATTACACTTACAGAATTTGTTGATGATCTTTTAAGCCCATATAATGCTTTAACTCAATCAAACCCACATAACAACATCTGGACAGTTTCAGTCTTCAGTGAAGCTCGATGAGGATCAATGACTCTGCCTCCTGCGCTGAATGTTGATTCTGAGCTAACTGTAGTAATTGGTGTAGCCAAAATATCTCGGACCAGTTTGGACAAAGTTTGAAACTTGAGACTATTTGTTTTCCACCATTCCAAGGCATCAAAACTTGCATCTGAACCCTCTTCACAAATATAAATGTTCTCCTCTAAATAATTGTCCAGTTCTGATTTACTAGGCTGCACGGTATCAACACTTCTAACAAAAGATTTAAATAATGACTGGTCACTCTGCATGCTTCTCCCAGTCCCAATGCTTGAGGAAGAACCAGATACATTCATTCGAGCAGCATTATCCAAACATCTTTGTGCCTCAAGAGTTGAATTATATTCATGAACATACTCATTATATAACTCAAGCAACACTTGAGAGACATGATCAATATTCTTAGCAGCCTCCGGCCCGTGATAAATTAAAGGACAACAAAACTGGATCAGGACCATTTTGAATCTAGGATCTAACACCGCAGCAATTGACATCAATAGATTACACTCTCCCCAATATTTGTCAAATTTAGCACTCATTTTTCTTACCATTGATTTCATGTATTCATTCTCATCTCTACTCTTCTTACCTAAGATGTCCTTCATTCTCCAAACTTCAGAAAGAAATAAGTTTGCTGTTGGGTAATCAGAACCAGATACAATATTGGTGACTTAATTGAAAATAGCTAATAGTTGACAAACATTTTCAACTTGCCCCCACTCTTCAACAGTTGGAACCCATTCAAAACATCTATCTTTATCACCATATCTAGGGAAAACTTCTTTGAACTGAACTGCACCATCCAGCATTAAATAAGTGCTGTTCCATCTTGTAGGCACATTTAAAATCAGCTTCTTTGAGGGCAATTGTAACTGTTTTGAAATTTCACTAAACTGTTTGAGCCTACTCTCTGATACTACCAGATATTTTATACCATCTCTAATACAATCAACAATATCTCTTGTTGAACCTAAGGTTTCAAGTTTTGTGTAATTATATATTTACACATGGATTTTGATGATAACAAATAAATTCAAAGAATGAAGGAGTCTCAAGCTCAAGTTGTCTACACAATGGAGTCAAACATATCAAGGAACCAAGTATGAGCAAGAAGGAAACAAGTTCACATCAAAGTAATAGAGGAATGTTGTAAATCTCTTAAAATTTGAAATTAGGATTAAAACTCAAAATTAATATTTTATCATAAATCATTAAAATACATTTTCCACATGTGCATGAATATTTTTGAAAATTAAATTTGAATATTTTAAAAGATAATTGATTGTTATCTTTCACATGTGCATGCCATGATTAAATGTTTGAACTTTGAAAATATTAAAGATGATTGATTGTCATCTTTCACATGTGCATGTTTTATTTGAATATTTTCAAAAGTGATTGATGTTTTTCTTGACTTATGCAAAAGGAAGATGCCTTTGTTTGAATATTTTGAAAAGTAAAGTGTGCTCCTTTTGTCATATGCAAAAAGTAAAAAATTAGATTTGAAATTTTTGAAAAGCAAAGTGTGCTCCTTTTGTCATATGCAAAAAGTAAAAAGATTAGGTTTGAAATTTTTGAAAAATGAATGATGATGTTTTTGACATGTGAATCTTTTTAAATTTGAATATGAAGTCTCATATGCCTATAAATAGATCATTTGAGAGCTTCACATTCACAACACCAAGAGCATACAACTCTCATTCAAAGCTTTCATTCTCTCTTCTCTAAGCATTGAGCCTTAAC